>CM030358.1:95194887-95607158 GCA_017893485.1 Hemerocallis citrina | reverse complement strand
GGTAATTTTACACACCCTATTTTACACACCCCCCAAAACTAGCCAGCCCGGCCCGAATGCCACCCTTACTTTGTGGCTCAAGTTACTTTCAATCTTTTTTCCAATTTGTAAATGTTCTTTAGCAAAGACCCATGCAGACGAACTAGATGGTTGTTGTCATTCTGCCAGATTTAGTATCTCACTTTGAGCAATCTGTAAGCAGTTAACGTTGACATACTTTGAGAATTATTTGTATTTTGAAGTTTGAAGTGAGGGGTAATGTACTGTGGGTGATACAGGTAAAATTTGAAGCCACATGATCTCAGCACGCATCCTAAAGTTGATAGGGGTAGTACAATAATTTCATAGCGAAAACATGGCTGTCCAAACGTTCATTTAGGGCTTGCTTGCTGCCAAAAAAGAAGGGAATTTCTAGTTAATCACAGCTGTGGGTCAAATCCCACTAAATCAGAGATAAGTTGCTAATTCTATCCCTTTACCATGATAACTCCATCCGAATCTGAGAAAGACACATTTCTGGTCTATCTTCCATAACCGATTTGGGGCCTATAAATACCCTTCACCTCCATCAGTCAAAGGTGATCAGTATTTTGCTCCACTAAATAACCCTAATTATTATTTTGGTGATTGGCTTGAGTGACGGAGGGTCTTACGCCGGAATAACTTTCGATGTAAGACTTTTTGCAGGCTCCCAGGTATTTCTGGCCAATCGGATGTAGATCCTGATTGACGGTTCAGATCGTGGCTCTCTCTGGGTAAAATAACTCATATTTGATTGCTCCCACACCAAAATTAGCAGCAACATAATTGGCATCGTGGAAAAGCCATAGATCTGCCTCTCCGATCGAGTCCATCCATTAAAAACACCTTAACCACAGATGCGATGGCTAGATTCTCCCGGTCCTGTGGAGTAGGGTGATTCTTAACCACCTCAAGGCAGTTCCCCGACTCCCCAAGAAGGCATCACAGCAATTGATGTCGCAGTCCGGCACATAATCTTCTTCTCCACATCCGTAAAGACCATGTCGGCCTCGGCGATTAGAGGGCGGTCTCCGGCGAGGAGCAGGCCCAAAGAAGAGCCCCCCATAGCTGAGCTCATTGACACCTTCGTTGTTGACTCCAACATCTCCACCGGGGTGGAGTTTGAAAAGCTCTTGGCAATCTTCGAGGACCCCCGGCTTGGTCGATGTCCTCTTCCTCTTTTTGTCGCACGTTAGCGCGAGCAGCAACAAGACTATCAAAAGAGAATATATAGATATGAGAACAAGATTAAATGAAAACACTAAGTACATGACAAAAGGAAAACTAAAGCCATATTAGGGTCCATTAGACTCGACCCCCCAGTGAAGAGGACTTCCTCCATTCACGTCTCGCCAACCCAACTCCTTACCACGGACAGATCGTCACTCAACTTCTTCTCCTCGTTACTTACATCTGGGTCGGCCTTCACCTTCTTTGGAACATCCCCCTTCCACCTTGTAGAAAATCCCCACGGCTCGGGACTTCAGATGATGAAGTATTTGCTTTTCCAATCCTTGATTGAGGCATGATTTGTTGTGCGGAATACGAATGGACCACCAATCAAAGAGAGAAATAGCGAAGAAAAACAGAAAACAAACAAACACAAGGACACACAGATTTAATGTGGTTCGGCAAACAAGTGCCTACATCCACGGGGCGGTTGGGGTTTCTTCTTCAAATAATCACCAATGGGTGAAACAAACCCTTACAGAGATGACGGCTGCAAAATCCGAATAGAGGTGTTTTACTTTACAAAACCCTAACAGGTGTATTTATAGGGAAACTACTGGGCCTTTCGAAATGGGCCTTTTCTAGTTCACAAACCCGCCTACAGTCGACTGGTCTTCTTACCAGTCGACTGGTCTTTAGTTCTGGACAGTCGACTGAGACACATCTTCAGTCGACTGCTGCTGCTGTATCCTTAGCCTTTGAAACTTCTCTCTGGACAGTCGACTGACTCCATACCTCAGTCGACTGATGTACTGAAACTTTCGATTGCTGCAGATACGATGGATATAAACAAACTGAACCAGAATCGAGCCATTATCCTACAATCTCCACCTTGGCGAGATCTTCCAAGTAGCCCAAGCAATCTCCAAAAATACTCCAAACAAATGCTCATCACCAAATGTAACAAAAACAAACTCCACCTTAGTATGATATCACATACTAACCAAACAAAACGAAGCACCATTCCAACCGCCCATTCCAAATCATCAAGCATGCAAAATATTAGCCAGGTTCATGCAATGCTTGAACTTGGCTGCCCCAACAACTTTGGTCAACATATCAGCAGGATTATCAGCTGTCCCAATCTTCACCAGAAGAATATCACCATCCTTTATCAAATCACGCACAAAGTGATAACGGACATCAATATGTTTGGTCCTCGAATGATGAACTTGGTTCTTCGCTAAATGGATAGCACTCTGACTGTCACAGTGTACCTCCACCTTCTCCCAATGAATTCCCAAGCTCTTCAAAAGTCCATGAATCCAAATAGCTTCCTTCATGGCCTCAGCAACTGCCATGTATTCAGCCTCAGTAGTAGACAACGCTACAGTGGACTGCAAATTGGACCTCCAACTTATAGGTGCTCTAGCCATAGTAAACAAATAGCCTGTAGTAGACCGCCTCTTATCTAGATCACCTGTATAGTCAGAATCAACATAACCCACCAATAACCTGCTAATATTGTCATCCCTCTCAAATTTCAAACCCACATCTGTGGTGCCACTTATGTACCTCAAAATCCATTTTGCCGCTTGCCAATGCTCTCTGCCTGGATCATGCATATATCGACTAACCATACTCACCGCCTGAGAGATGTCTGGTCGAGTACAAACCATGGCATACATCAAACTGCCAACCACACTAGTGTAAGGTACATTAGCCATATACTGTCTCTCTTCATCTGTACTTGGAGACTGAGAAGCACTAATTCTGAAATGAGTAGCTAAGGGTGTACTGACTGGTTTAGTTTTCTCATCTATACCAAACCGTTTCAGCACCTTCAAAAGATATTGCTTCTGTGTCAAACTCACTATGCCCTTTGCTCTGTCTCTAGCTATCTCCATCCCAAGTATTTTCTTGGCTTCACCAAGATCCTTCATCTCGAATTCAGAACTCAGCTGATTCTTCAAATTTTGAATCTCCTTAGCATTTTTAGAGACAATCAACATGTCATCCACATATAATAACAGATATATGAAAGAGCTATCCTGCAATTTTCTGAAATAGACACAATGATCATACTCACTTCTGGAATATCCCTGCACTTTCATAAACTGATCAAACCTCAAATACCACTGCCTTGGAGATTGCTTCAACCCATAGAGAGACTTCTTCAACCTGCAAACAGAACTTTCCTTCCCAGCAATCTTAAACTCATCTGGCTGCAACATATAAATTTCTTCATCTAGGTCCCCATGTAAGAATGCAGTCTTCACATCCATTTGTGTCAATTCAAGATCAAACTGTGCTACCAATGCCAACAAAATCTGAATAGAAGGATGCTTCACAACCGGAGAGAACACTTCATTATAGTCAATTCCTTCCTGTTGAGCATACCCCTTTGCAACTAGTCTAGCCTTGAACCGAA
Source organism: Hemerocallis citrina (assembly GCA_017893485.1). Taxonomy (NCBI): domain Eukaryota; kingdom Viridiplantae; phylum Streptophyta; class Magnoliopsida; order Asparagales; family Asphodelaceae; genus Hemerocallis; species Hemerocallis citrina. The sequence continues at coordinate 95,603,536 of CM030358.1, read as the reverse complement.
CACTGCCTTTTGGACCTTCTTTCTTCGTATATACCCACTTGCAACCGATAGCTTTCTTCCCCTTTGGCAATTGCACTAGATCCCAAGTCTTGTTCTTATGAAGAGAGTTCATCTCTTCATCCATAGCAACTTTCCAATCTGCATTTTCAGAACTTCTAGTAGCTTCTTTGAAGTTGGAGGGAACTTCATCATCAACAATGGGAAGAGCAAATGCAACTGTTTCTGTAAAGCGAGATGGTCGTTTGATATCTCTTCTTTGCCTTCTTGCTGCAATTGATTCTTCCTGCTGGGGAGGGTCTTGGATAGGAACTTCTTCCTCATCCTCAGTATCAACCACATCATCTTCATTTTGGGCAGGAGTAGGATTTTCAACTGAAAGCTTTTCTAACTCCACCTGTTGGAGAACTCTCGCACCAGTCGACTGAGAGCACCTACCAGTCGACTGTCCCGAGCTAATCTTCTGCTTCTCTTGATCAGGATCACCAGTCGACTGCATATGAGGACCAGTCGACTGTCCCGAGCTGATCATGCTGATCTCATCAAAGGTAACATCCCTGCTGATTACTAACTTTTTCTGTTCTGGACACCACAACCTGTAACCTTTGACACCAGTACTGAAACCAACAAATATAGCCTTTTTGGCTCTTGCATCAAGTTTAGTTTCAGTTACATGAAAATAAGCAGGACAACCAAATATATGCAAAAAACTATAATCAGATGCAGGTTTACCACTCCATACCTCAATAGGCGTTTTGCCTTCTAGTGTTGCCGATGGTAAACGGTTGACAATGTGGCTTGCATATATAACAGCTTCTGCCCAAAATGTCTTCTTCAATCCAGACTGTGCTAGCATACATCTCACCTTCTCAAGTAAGGTTCTGTTCATCCTTTCTGCAACCCCATTTTGCTGTGGAGTCTTCCTAACTGTGAAGTGCCTCTGGATCCCTTCATCTTCACACAATTTCAGAAACGGATCGTTCTTGTATTCCCCTCCATTATCTTACCTCAGAACCTTAATCTTCCTTCCTGTCTGGTTTTCAACTTTCTTCTTCCAACTTGTGAACAATGTCAAAACTTCATCTGTGTTTCATGGTATATACCCAAACTCGTCTGGAGTAGTCATCAACAAATGTAACAAACCAGTGTCTACCACTCATAGAAGGTGTCTGAGTAGGGCCCCAAACATCTGTGTGCACATAATCGAGGATACCCTTTGTCTGATGTACAGCTGTACCAAATTTCACCCTAGTTTGCTTACCCAAAACACAATGTTCACAAAATTCCAACTTGCAACCTTTAGCATCTTTAAGCAACCCTTGCTTCACAAGCCCCTGTAAGGCCTTTTCTCCTGCATGCCCGAGTCGCATATGCCACAACCTAGTAGAGTCGGGAACAACCTGTTTAGGCTTTTCAGTTACACTGGCAGCCTGACCCAAATATGTTTTTCCCTGCAAGAAAAATAAGGGAAAAACAAGTTCCTTTTCCTTTGCCCTTTCATCACCACAAGTGCTCCGTTAGTCACCTTCAGAATGCCACCTTCACTAGCAAATTTCATTCCACTGGCCTCCAAAACACCAAGTGAAATCAAATTCTTTTTCAAATCTGGAACATACCATACATCTGAAAGCTCCCTAATAAGACCATCGTGCATTAGCAATTCAATCTTCCCGATTCCTACCTTCTTACAAAGTGCATCATTTCCCATCAAAACTACCCCACCATCCATATACTCTAAGGAAGTAAACCACTCCTTTCTCCAAGACATATGATAGGATGCTGCTGTATCAAGAAACCATACATCTTGATAAAATGAGGGACTAGTTGCAAGTGCATAAGAAAAATCATCGTCACTATCTACATTATCAACAATCACATTTGCAGTCGAATTTCCCTTATTTCGTAGCTTAGGACAATCCTTTTTCCAATGCCCCCTTTCATGACAGAAAGCACATTCATCTCTGGCTGGTATCTTTCTGTCCTTTGAAACTCCTCTCGATTTGGAACGAGATTTGTTTCCTTTATTCCCAGATTTGGTCTCAGATCTGGTCTCAGTTCTGCCCCTTACAATCAATGCTTCAGAAGTTTCTCTATCAACCATTTTATCCCTTCTCCTAGTTTCATTATTCAACAGAGCATTTGCAACATCTTCATATTTAACAGTGTCCTTTCCATATATTAAAGTAGTTGCTAAATGATCATAACATTCGGGTAATGAATTCAACAGAATTAGGGCTTTGTCTTCATCTTTAATTTGCTCATCCAAATTTAACAAATCAGCCAATAATTTATTAAATGATTCAACATGAGCGTTCATAGACATACCTTCAGTATAAGTGAAGCGAAAAAGTCTTCTTCAAATACAGCCGATTCTCCAAACTTTTCCTCATGTATTTGTCTTCGAGTTTCTTCCATAACACCGCAGCAATGGTATCCCTCATCAAATCATACTTCTGAGCCTTCGCGATAAAGAGCCGAATAGTCCCACACGCAACTCGATTCAACTTCTTCCAATCTACATCGGACATATTCTTTGGTTTTTCTTCCTCCAAAGCAACATCTTGTTCTTGTTGAACCAGAACATCCAACACCTCACACTGCCACATCCCGAAATTGTTTGTTCCATCAAATTTTTCAACTTCAAATTTTGCGTTGTGAATCGTTGTTCTGGACGAACTTGATCCCACAACATCCTTGGTTGCATCTGCTTCACTCGCCATCTCCCTCTAGGTCGAACCGACAGCTCTGATACCACTTGTTGTGCGGAATACGAATGGACCACCAATCAAAGAGAGAAATAGCGAAGAAAAACAGAAAACAAACAAACACAAGGACACACAGATTTAATGTGGTTCGGCAAACAAGTGCCTACATCCACGGGGCGGTTGGGGTTTCTTCTTCAAATAATCACCAATGGGTGAAACAAACCCTTACAGAGATGACGGCTGCAAAATCCGAATAGAGGTGTTTTACTTTACAAAACCCTAACAGGTGTATTTATAGGGAAACTACTGGGCCTTTCGAAATGGGCCTTTTCTAGTTCACAAACCCGCCTACAGTCGACTGGTCTTCTTACCAGTCGACTGGTCTTCTTACCAGTCGACTGGTCTTTAGTTCTGGACAGTCGACTGAGACACATCTTCAGTCGACTGCTGCTGCTGTATCCTTAGCCTTTGAAACTTCTCTCTGGACAGTCGACTGACTCCATACCTCAGTCGACTGATGTACTGAAACTTTCGATTGCTGCAGATACGATGGATATAAACAAACTGAACCAGAATCGAGCCATTATCCTACATGATTCTCTATGACTCATCTCTCCGGACGAAGAAAGAGATGGTACTAGTTGTTTGCTTTTTTGTCGATGAAGCTTGAAATGCTTCCTCGATATCTTCAAGCTTAGTTCGGCGCCCACCTTTTGACACTGCAAGATGAAACCGGTCAAGTGCCTCCACGTTCAGCCTGTATTGCACCGGACTAAGCTTGTACCGGTTTAGGGCTTCCTTCATAAATGGATGCATAGGGAGACGCAACCCAGCGTGAAAAGTGTTGTAGGGGAAGACGCAATATTTCTCGGACAACACCGAGAACCTCCAGACGCTGTTACCCAGCAAAAATAACTCGTACTCGGGCGGAATTCGATAGGCAGCCCTGATTGTTAGAAGGTCGTCCTTTGTGAGAATCGTCTTAATGTGGTTGACCTCAGAGGTAAGGCAGTCCTCTGGTTCAGGGTAACGCACACTGAACCTCATTAGGACAACCAAGTCCTCGGGGTACTGACGAACGAGGAAAGGGGTGTGAGGATAAGCCCGATAAAAAATCCCATTATTTCCCTCATCTCCTTCACCTCGATGATGACGGAAGACCCAATTGTTGTCTTTCCTTTCTTCCTCATCGAGAGGCGAGATTGGCGAATGGAATGCACCTCGTCCTCGTTAGGATCCGAGGAGGCAGCGCAACCCGAATGAACCAGGGCGAAGGGAAATTTCTATAAAATTTTATATAGAAATTCATAGAAATTTATAATCAAGTAATTAAATTCACGTCGTAGATTCCTTCTCTATAATAAATTAATTACTTGATTGTCGACGTGAATTTACGATGGAAAGGATGCTAGAAAACTCGCCGGAATTTGAACTCTAAAGAGACAAAGGGCAAAGAGGAGAGCGAAGCTCTTATGGAAAATGAAAGGAGAAGTGAAGAAATGAGGGGGGCTGCGAATTTTATAGAGAAGGAATCTTAAAGGACTCCTAGAAAACCGCGCTAGTGACATTTGGAACGAAGAGTTAGAAAAATGAAGTGGCAAAAGAGACGTGGCGAAAACTCAAAATTTGCCTATAAAAAGAATGTTATGTTCGCCGAGCTCGGTGCTCAGATCGTCTTCCGAACAGCTTCGCAAAATTCACCCAAAACCGAATAGTTTGGTGTTCAAATCGTCATCCGAAAAACTTTGCAAAACTCATTCAAAACAAAACAACTCTGTATTGAGATTGTCATCCGAGTAGTCTCGCAAAATTCACCCAAAACAGAACTATTCAGTGCCTAGATCATCCTCCGAACAGCTTCGCAAAACTCATCCACAACTAAACAGCTCGGTGCTTAAATCATCGTCTGAGCAGCCACGCAAAATTCACTCAAAATCAAACAGTTCGGTGCTCAGATCGTCGTCCGAGCAGCTTCACAAAACTCATAAACCAAACAACTCAGTGCTCAGCTCGTAGTTCGAGCAGCTTTGCAATACTCATCCAAAACCAGATAGCTTGGTGCCGAATCATCGTCCGAGCAGAGCTTTGCGGAATGTACTCCAAAGCTAAAAACAACTTAGTGGTCGCACTATGGGATCCGAGCATCACCAGGGATCCGAGCAGCAACAAGGAACCAAGCAACAATAGTGATCCAAGCAGCAACAAGGATATGAGCAGCAACAAGATCTGAGCCACAATAGGGACCCGAGCAGCTCGGCGGTCGGTGCCAACACCGTCATTCGAGTGTTTGAAGCCTTATGGCCAAATCAGGCCCTCCGATTCTCTCAAGATTTGCGCTCTCCTGATTTTTAGATTAAAATTCTGAAAACTAATTAAAAAATTATGAAATTTAATTAAAAATTCCAAATAAAATTATAATTTAGGGAAAATTAGGTAATTTTTTTTGTAAATAATTATAAATTTGGAAAGATTAATTAAAAATTCTAAAGCATAATTATAAATTTCAGAAAGTTAGTTGGATATCTCTAGAAACGATTACTACCCTAAGAAACTCTAAGTAAGGCTGCGGGCTTCCCCGAAGGCCCTGTACGACCAGCCGTTGATCAAAGAAGAACGAAATATTCCCTAAAGGCTGTGACTCTCAAGTCTCAGGCTCTGGGAGTGGGGGGCTTATGATGTGGCTAAAATTTGAAGCCACATAAGTCCAACACGCATCCTAAAGTCGATAAAGGTAGTACAATAAATTCTCAACGAGAACAAGCCCACTAGAAGGAAATGGGCCGTCTCCCGGCGTATTAGCCTAGCCAAACGTTCTATTAGGGCTTGCTTGTTGCCCAAGAAAAAAGGAATTTCCAGCCAATCATAGCTATCAATCAAATCCTCCTTAATCTAGGATTAGTTGTTAATTCTATCCCTTTACCATAATAACTCCAACCGAATCAGGGAAAGGTCTATCTTCCATAACCGATTTGGGGCTTATAAGCACCCTTCACCTCCCTTAGTCAAAGGTAGTCAATATTTTACTCCACTAAAAAACCCTTATCGGTTTTTATTCTGGTGACTTGACGCGAGCGACGAAGGATCTTACGCTGGAATAACTTCCGGTGTAAGACTTTTTGTAGGTTCCAGGCGGTCTCGACCAGCAGATCCTGATCCTGATCGACGATCCACATTGCGGCTTTGTCGCCTCAATATAAGAATTCATATTTGATTACTCCCACACCAAAATTAGCAGCAACAGCAACAGTGGGTTGTTCTATAGGGATGGGCTAGTATATATTTTTTTTGATACTAGGCTGGAATCCTAAGGGATTCCAGCCAGCCAAAACATTTATATAAAAACTAGAACCAGAGAGTACAACTAGACAAAAGCACTACTTGGTGCAAAAGAAGCAATAAAGCTTCGAAACAAAAAGGCACCAGCAGGCTAAGAGTTTAAACAGAGTATCACAAGAGTTTAAATAGAGTATCACATTTAAACAGAGTATCACATAGTAACATCACATTGTAACAGAACAAAAGAGACAACAGCCTAAGGGTATTAGAATTTCTCTACTTGATGGTTGGCTTTAACTGGGTGGCTTCAGATGGAGCACACATGTCATGTATGTTTTTGTATGGGCTTCCTATATGTACTTTGATATTTTGGGGGTGGTCTAGTCACCTGACCGCAGTTGTATGGATGAATGTCTGTTATAGTCTCTTGAGTTTCGTTATTCTTTCATTAATTAGACAGAGAATTTCCATCTTTTAGTCAAGTAAAACTGAGGGGCAATATAGTGTGCAGAAATGAAATACGAAGATCTCTCCTTATTTGTTTTGGTGTTTTGGACCATTACTAAAATTCAGTCTACATGGATCAATAATAATTAAGTGTTTATTTTACCTCAGATCTTACTGTTCTTTTTTTAAAAATCCTGAATCATTTTGTTTTCATTTGTTACATATGATTGTCAAAATTTTCGTGCTAGTAGGTTTAAATTTGTAGATTATTTTTTATTATGATTGATCCTTGACTCAAGGTTACCTTTTCTGCAGGGGACGAGGTGATGAAGCTGTAACCTTCTAACAAATGTTTCTAAATGAAGTAGATAACTCCCACCATCTTCTTTAATGGGGGAGTAAACTGCAAGAATGAAGCTTGCCCCTTACCTTTGACCTTTCCCATCACAAGAACGTGCTTTACTGAAAGTCGAAGTTCATCTGCATAGTACTCATTAAGCTAGATTTCAGATTCTGACAGGAAATGGTGGACTCTTGTGTTGCTCCAAGTGAACTTCACTTGAAGAAGGAACTCACTTCCCTCCGAAAGGCACGCTATCTACGCGACCCCGAGACTTGTTCATCTTGGAGGACCCCCATGAATTCTAAATCATTAGTTACTAGTTGTGGTTTAAACTATGAAAATGAGTTTGGTGGGAAGTCAGGAAAAAGAAACACTGACAAACTGCTTCGTACACCTGCAAGTGAAAACGTACAGGAAAAGGTGTATCTGTATAACTGGAGGCGTGTTCCTAGTAAATCTAGTGTAAGTGGGATAAAAGTTGATGAAGACAGCGTCGACAATCCTCGCAATGGAGATTCTACAAGTGACAGTTATCTAGAAGATCCTTCAAATATTTACATCTTTAAACGGAGAAATCAAGCAACTCCAGTTAGAAGAACTGTAAAAAAACTGAGAAATGGCATTTCAAAGAAAGAGGTAAGCAAACATTCTGCAGTTTCGAAGCTGCTAGATCTCCCTTCCACCTCTGTAGGGATTCTTAACTCTGCTGAACAATCTGATGATACTGAGTATTCAAACTCTGAGGATTTTCAACAGTTGAGACAGGAACTGCCTCAAAAAGCAGCTGGCCAATCTGTGTCTTCGTCACCATTATTATCCGGATCTCGATGTGGGAATTGGTCTTACTCCTCAAAGATGTTAAGAACTACTAAAAGGGAAGGGTCATCTCGTTCGTATACTCCTGCATCAACTAGCTCTTACTATAGATATGAAGCGGCAACTTCTTTAGATGGTGATGAATTGGATCAGCTGGGATTACCAAGAGATCAAGGGTGTGGAATACCTTGCTACTGGCGAAAGAGAACTAAAGATAAGGGATGTGGAGGTTTTTACTCTCCATCACTGTCTGATACTCTAAGGAGAAAAGGAAGCAGTTTAATATGTGGGAGCCGGACGTTGTACAATACGAAAAGATCATCTGGGTCCTACAAGAAAAAGCTCCCCTTGAAACCCTCACAAGGTATGCCCCTGTTGATTAATAGTTTTGAAGAAGGTTCTTCACTGGATTCAACAAGTGATGAACTGTCGATAAATTATGGAGAGCTTGAGTTGGAGGCATTGAGCCGATTGGATGGGAAACGTTGGTCAGTCTGTAAAAGTCAAGAAGCCGAGGTTGAATTTGATAAGGTCGAGCATAAAAGCTTGAGTGAGAGGTACATGCCTAGGTCTTTTAATGAAATAATTGGGCAAAATATTGTTGCCCACTCACTTAAAAGTTCTCTGTTGAAGGGAAGAGTAGCCCCTGCTTATATATTTCAAGGCCCTAGAGGGACTGGGAAAACATCTACTGCAAGAATATTTGCAGCAGCATTAAATTGTTTATCTACTGAAGATAATAAACCATGCGGGTTTTGTAGGGAATGTAGTTCTGTTTTCAGTGGAAACGGAACAAATGTGAAAGAAGTTGATGCCATCAATAAAAAGGGTATTGACAGAGTAAAGTATCTTTTGCAGAACTTGACTGTGGCAAAAGCAGCTTCTCGATACAAAGTTTTCATTATTGATGGATGCCACATGTTATCTTCTAGAATGTGGTCGAAGTTTATGAATTTCATAGAAGAGCTGCCTTCTCATGTTGTATTCATTTTTGTCACAATTGATCTGGATAATTTGCCCCAAGGCATTATTTCGCGATGCCAAAAGTACCACTTTTCGAAGATAAAAGATGTTGATATTGTGAGTCAGTTGAGGAAGATTTCTTATGAGGATAACCTTGATATTGAATTGGATGCGCTAGATTTGATTACTTTAAATTCTGATGGCTCACTTCAGGATGCAGAAACAATGTTAGAGCAGTTGAGTTTGCTGGGCAAAAGAATCACCACTTCTCTTGTGAATGAGCTGGTATGTTTTTCTCTTCTGATATCTGTGATTGAGGTGATTGTGTGATGCCTACTCATTTAATTTTGTTTTAGAATAAATGTTTTAAGTCTCTGGTTTGTCCAAAAAAATTGTTTGCTATTTTTGGGAAAAAATGGCAGTTTCAGCTAGATCAAAATGATTCTATTATTTTGATTTGGTTACAGTCTTCTGCTGCACTTGATCTTGTCCAGCATGTCGTTTATTCTCAGTTCTGGGTCAAATTCAGGCTAATAGAGTACTAAACAAAGTCAGTACTGTCAGCCAACTCCTAGTTCACTTACATACGTAGCAACAATATATCAATTGAATATGATGCTATTATCTAAATCTATAGTGTTTATTGATGTTTTTTTCTTGGAATCCTAAAATGTATGTGCAAGGATTACCCCATTTGGGATGGACAAGATAAACGATGTAGGGGAAGGGAATTTGATAATAGTTAAGAGTTAGTATTCAACACCTACCAAATACATTTTTTTCCTAGCCAATACCTACCGAATATTGCAGTCATCTTGTTTACTTCAGTAGTTTGAATCATGATACCAAATATCAGTCGAGGTCGAAACAATACTCTGAGTTTGTCTCGGTCTTTGGCTTACCCAGTACGATAAGTGTCTAATCCTTGTTATCGTGAGATACTTCAGTTACCAATGAAAGAAGAAAAAATGATAATAAATTGAAACAGAGACCATAAAACCTAAACAGAGGACCATTAAACCTATTTATTGGCGTTACTGCTGATGGGTAGGTATAATGGAACACCAGAGTGTAAGAGAGACAACATGATTGGTAGGCGTAACAGAAAAAAATATTTTAAGTATGTTTATGGTATTCATATTTTAGTATATTATTTTTAGCTAAAAAGAATTGTGTTTTTGTGGTAGTGTTTTAAATTCAAATTAAAATTTTCATGGTATACTTTTGAACAGAATATATTTATTAAAAATATATTTTTGAATATGGAAATGAAAATAAAGACAATTTTTTTTGGTAATATATTTAACGAAACTTTGTATTGAACTTTTACTTAAGTTTTTAATAGTTTAACTATTTAATTAATGGTTAAATACTAAGAAACCAATACCAAAATACACAGCATACTGAACCGATGCACTGATGTTTCTCGAATACCGAAATTTATACAAACACAAAAAAATTGGAAGTCTGATACCAACTTGATATGAAGCTTTTATAATCATGGCCTGAATGACTATACGATCTATTCCTCTTCTTTTGAATAAGAGATTTGGATATCAATGTCGCATTTCGAATAAAAAATGCTCATGCTCATAGTGGTATAGTACTTTTTTCTCTCCATCAGTTAACAATTGAAACGAATTACTGTATGGATACCATTATAATATATATGATCTGTAATTTTTTTTAACAATAACTTCATTTGCCTCTTGCTTCAAGTAAGTAGCACTATGCAGTAGTTGTCTTCAAAGCTGCGTATTAAGACACCAAATTGAAAATGTGTGACAGGACTGTATGCAACCTTATATTGTGCATCTGAAAGTTCTAGGTTTATTATTGATACATATAGCTCATATGGAAACTGCCCTTAAAATTTCCAAGCCAGTTAACTGGTTTCTTGAGCATAAGATGGACCACCATATCCAAATTTCTTCCACTTTTAAAGGTCGCATGTGGATACCTATATGTCATGGATACTTCTATGTGGAGCCATACCCTTTAATGCATATGCTTAAACACCACAGGACACTCTTTGGGAACGTGTCCAATACTTTAATGTTTTGTAGATTTTCTAATATATTTTTAGTTTTGGACATTTCTGAAACACTTTAGTAGCACATCTTGATAATTCGATACATCATTTGTTTCAAACATTTGATTCATTAAAAACTAAAATAGTTGTGATTGTTATTTGTACATTGGCTATATTTAATGGAAAAGGATGCCAAACTAGTGGTGTGGATAACGATATTGTATTTTTTAATGTGTTTACCATATAAATTTGAGATTTGTACGATATCTTATGAAAAGTTGTAGTCCTGTTTCATATAAAATGTACATGCTGGTTAATTTTAGAGTATATATAAGCATTAAGTGTTATTATTCCGCCATCATGGTAACAAGTATTAGCTGATACCGAGGCATCTCAGTTGTATTGGCATATTTTTCGTACCTGAGCTGATAGATTCCAAAATTATGAGTTCATACTGAAACCAGAAAATATTATCTGAGATGAAATCTGCTGTCTTGGCCTAGAAATGCCTTGGGAAATAATTAAATTACCTTTTGGTTGTCTTACTCGAGTCCCTGTCGAGGTCACTTAAGTGGTTTACCTCAAGATGATCGTTAAGCAGATATTGATCATGTGGTCGAGGATGAGCTTTCTTTTGAGATAATCATCGAGCGGATATTCATTGAGACAGAGAGGTCCGCGAGAGACCCTTGGATTTTAAAAGAGGTTAGGACATAGGAGGAAGAGGCTGTTCTACACCAAGAGCTTGTCGAGTGGTATTCATATGGAAATAATTCTATGGGTGCAGATTTATGTAAGCTTACTTTTCAGCCCCTGGATGGAAAAAAAGGTGCAAACATTCCTAAGCTCCTCCCTCTAATATCCCACAAACCCAATTATATATACAAGGAGGTGCTCGGATGACAACTGCCCAGAATAAACTTTGTGAGAAACTGGGAATGCTCTAAGGATGTAAGATCAAGTCATTTACGTATTTTTACAACCTCTACAGTAATAACTTAATGGAAACTTTTATATAATATAGATAGAAGTTAGCTAGGCTACTCTGAATAATTCATAAGAACAAATGTGTATGAAAAAAAGTGTATATGATAGATAAATTTTCATCGCACCTATCAATTTCTTTCTCATCTTCTTTGTAATTGCCTCCCACTTTCTCTCTCTGTAAATCCCTCATATATTCTCTCCTGGCAACCAACCGCAATGGTAGGGAAAAAAAGGAAAATTAACTTAGGATCATTTAAAAAACTGGGTGGTACAATAATTGTATTTAGTGTTGGCCGAGATTTTGATGTTATTCCCAGTTTGTCTTGATCTTTTTGCCTACCTGATATGACATTTGCGTAGAAACTCGGTACTTGCCTATACTTAAGCTAACAAGGAAAGAAAATGGAAATGATAGTAAGCATTTGAAACCGAAGACCAAAGAGCCTATTTATTGGTGATATTGCTGCTGAAATTTGATACCAAAAACTTATAATGATATGTTAGACATATGAGTGTTTCCTTTTAAGATTTAAACATTTTAACTATTTTTCAAAACTGTAATTGATTTTTAATCACTTTATAAAGTCAATACCTAAGTAGCACGAGCACAAACTTGCTGACACGGATGTGATGTGACACGACACACCGACACGAGAGGACTTTGAAAAACTACCCTAAATATCGAGTGTTGTGTCGAGTTTGTGTCCGACACATGTGCGACACAACACGACTACCAAATAGAAATGCCCATGTAACATAGGTCAATACCAAAAAGACCGATCGATCGAGCCAATATGCTTGAAAATTTTGAGAATGCCGAAACTAGGGGTGTCAAAAAATAACATAATTCCGTACCGTTACCATACCAAATATTACCAAAAATTCAGTAATACCATACCAAAATCTCGGTAGTGTACCGTATCAATATTATATGGTATGGTACTGGTATCTATTATTGATACCGATGTTATACCGTACCGTACTAGGTATATTTAATATATATTTAATTTAATTTTTATATAAACCCAGGCCTATCTTCCTCTTTTTCTCTGATTGGGGCTGCTCAAATTTGAATCTAAGCCAAGTTAGCTACATATATCTTTAAGTACATGGGGTGTGTGTAAGAATGATATCCGTGCGTGTAAGAATGATATCTATAAATACATATTCTTGCATTCAAGCTTTGTAGCATGTTTGGTTAGCATACAGTAGGAACGAGGAATTTTTATTGCAACTTCCTGTAAAAAAATTGCCTAAAAGATAGTATTGTATAAGAGGTTGGTCTTTTACACGTTGGGAAATCTCCAATCCGCACGAAGTTCATGGATTCTTACTAAGACTAGTGTTTGTTTGACTCCATAAATTCTTCAACTCGTCAGAATTTTTGAGAGTTGCATAATTACGAGTATTCAGTAATAGCTGAAATTCTCAAATCTGGAAATTTGCTGCATGTCGAGACTCGAGAGAGTATCTTTACTTCTATACGAAAATCGATCAGCATCCATCTAATTTTTCCTATATTTTATCCCTAAAATGAAAAAAAAATCCTAGCCTATCAATAACTATACTTCGTTTGCATAATTGCAATTTTCTTCATTTGTTGTGATATTGTTTTTTGCTGCTCTTTTTACATTCGATAGGGTTGTAGCTTAATGCGAATATTGTGTGATGTAGCTTAATGCTGAATTTGTGTGGATGCTGGGTGTCTTATGATCTCCCTATTTTGTTATTCTCTATTATTTGTAATTGTACGTGTACCTTTGATAATGAATGATGACTGAGGTCCTAGATCCAAAACAAATGTTGATTTTGTGTGTGGTTAAGAAGCTTTATCAGCACTTGCAGTAACCAAGTTATATCTAAAATTGTTGTGGGTTGATGGTTCAAGACTTCAAGTATTTGATTATTCGCTAATCATATATATATATACTTTTACGCAACTGCAATTTTATTTTTCTTTTTAAGGTGCAGTACTACCGTGGCATTATCATTATCCTACCGATATTCTGGTATTACCGAACTCGGTAGCCACAAAATCTTGGCACGGTATTGGTAGAGAAATCTGAATACTAGGTATTCCGGTATGGTACACGGTAGAGCAATGATGGTACGATATGGTACGGTATACCACCCTTAGCCGAAACCAATACCACAATTGGGAAGGCTGATATGGAACCTGATACTGAGTATTCAAACCATGTTACCACAAACCCAACAAAAGTGGATAAAGATTTTAGTACCCATATTTTCTAGATGATTTTCTACACAGTGAAAAAAAATCAAGTTCTGTAAATTGGGAAGAATATGTAACAACCATGTCAAAGAGATCATGCAAGTTATATACTCCCTCTGTTTCAAAATATAAGTCAGTCTAGCCCTTTTTCTTTGTTTCATAATACAAGTCACTGTAGGTTTTCGAAGAGATATCCTGTCATTCTTAAATGTCCATGAATTAATTTTCTATGAGATTTTCAATTTTACCCTTGTCCTTTTTTGTAAGAGAAGTAATAAAAAATTATAGAGGAGGACAAATAGGACATTGTACGTACAATTGATGGCTCATTTACAAGCTTCAAAAATCAAGAATATATAGTACTTCTACTCAATCCTAGGTTGTTTCTTATTAGTCATGTAGAAACCTAGAATGACTTGTTTTGAAACGGAGGGAGTAATTATTTAAAAAGTTACTGTAATGCCCTTTTAAAATAAATATTTTCTTCTACTCATTTCTTTAATATGGAGGAAATATACTTCATAATAACATACCTCATGCGTATAAATGACTAGTGTGTGTATATAGAGCAGGAGAGAGAGAGTTGGACTAGGGAGTTAACAGTAACTGGAGTTAACACAACTTCCATCCTTTCTGTTCACCTTTCGGATTTTGACCAACAGACATTCCCAAGAAATTTAAGGATGGAATGTTTTAACTCCATTTAATGTTAATTCCCCAGTGCAACTCATATATCTTACATGTGTATAAAGAAAAATTTTAATTTAATTTTTGACAGTGTTAAAAAACCTATAAATTATCTGGTACATTGAGAAGATACACATGATATTTCCAAGAATTGTGTCGCCTATACCTAAATTAGGTGGCTGATACCAACTACCAAGTTTAGCTAGTTAGTTTATAATCAAAAACATGTGCATTAACATGTCAACAAATGAGTGTATTCTCCACTTTCTTCTAAAAAGGAATATGTTTGAATGCATACTCTGCGTATCTTTACAACCTATTAATTTGTGTAGATACTTGTTAGCATATTTCCTGTTTTGTGGTCCTAGTCATTTTGAAATATCACTTTGTCGCCCGTCTCTGAATTCTATCTTGTTTGTGCCCCATGTCCATGCCTATGTTTCATTGGTGGATGCAAATACAGAACATTAGGAGCATGTGACATGTCCCAACTCCCAAATATGTTTTCTATAGTGGCTATTGTAAAAGAAATGGTAGCCAGTCTCTATTGGTTCAACACACTTACTGAGCTCCTATCAGTTAGAATTTGTCCTTCTGTCCCATTAGTTAGACTGATATCCTTCTTGTAACATCGAGTAAGTTCCTTGCATCCTAGACCCTAGTATTCGGGTTGTTAATTACACACCTTAGTTACCATTCAATTCTCTACCATTGGCAGGTCACTGAATCCTTTGTAAGGGATAGTTCAACAATCCTTCTTCATGATTGGTATTTAACAAATTTTAGTTTCCAACTTATGCAATCACTTATTGTTTTTTTTTTCAAAGACAGATTAGGATGCCTTTTCTCATTTTTTGTTCTTTTTTCCTCTATCTGAAGCAAATTTCTTAATGTGTATCTTATCTTTCAGGTTGGGGTTGTCTCAGATGAGAAGTTGCTTGACCTTTTGGAGATAGCCATGTCATCAGACACTGCAGAAACAGTTAGAAGATCAAGAGAGCTGATGAATTCTGGCATCGATCCGATGGCCCTTATGTCTCAGTTAGCTGGGCTCATAATGGACATTATTGCTGGTAGTAACCAGTTGGCTAATTCACAATGTACCGGTACAGTTCTCTGTGGCAAAAGTTCTGAGTTTACTATATATATGTTGTTTTTTGTGTTTTACTGTTTGAGAATGAGATTGAGTGCCTCACATGTTAACCATCCTATTTACAAAGTGCTAAACAATTTCCACCTATTGCCATCAGGAATCTCTTCTCAATGTGATTTTTCTTTTATAGTGGCAAATTTATCATTTTGTGTTAGCCCTAATACTTTGGCTCTCTTCTTGAATATGCTTTTAGTATCTGAAGATGAGTTGAAGAGATTGCAACAAGCGCTGAAGATTCTTTCTGATGCTGAAAAGCAATTAAAACTTTCAAGCGAGCGATCAACTTGGTTTACTGCAGCTCTTCTTCAGCTTGGCTCTGACAATAATATAGAATTTACTCAATCAAGCAATAGTAGCAAACATAGTATCAAAAGGAATAATGATGGCATACAAAACTTGGCGAAAGATTCATCTTTAAATGCACGAGAGTCTAGTTCAGTCCAAGTTTCTAGATCAACCAGTGGATATTCTAGTCCTCATAGCTGCACACCAAAAATGCCAGATACAGCAAGCAAAAAGGAAATAGTTTGTTCAAGCCCAGCCAAATTGGCATTGATTTGGAGGAGGTGTATTCAGAAATGCAATTCAGAGACTCTACGACTATTGCTTATTGCCCATGGAAAGCTTGTTTTGCTCACTAAAACAGGAAGTAAGTAATTATTGTTTCCATAAACTATTCATCGTTTTAGGTTAGCCTTTACTTGATGATCTATAGTTCTTATTTAAGGGGTGTTTGGTAGCTTGCAAATGTTTAATTGCATTTGCAATTGCAAATGGAAATTTAACATTTCACCTAATCTCAATTACCAACATGTCCTCTAAGTTTTAGAGGAAAGTGATGATTGAAATATATTATGATGAAAAGTATGTGACATTTTGGTAATTGAGTCAATAACTTGCGGAGGGTAATTCAAAACTTCCACTTGCAACTGCAATTGCATCTGCATTTGCAAGGAACCAAACACTGGTAAATCTTATGCATTTTTTAAACTATTTTTTTGAGTTCCAAGGTTTTTTCTTGTTTTGGGGAGACTGGCACTGAGAAGTGACATACATCCATTTGTAATGATTTGATCCATTATTTTAGAGCATCCACACCAACATGCCATTTGGGTTGCCATATTCATATTTGGCAATCCAAATGGAAAAAATCCCCCGGCATGCCATTTTGGTTGCCAAATTTGAAAATAGCCATTTTTGGGGTCAAATTTGCAAACCAAATGGCACTGCCAAATTTCCCATACCACACTTTTTTCTCTTTTCCCACCAAATTTGAATATATATATATATATATATATATATATATATATATATATATATATATATATATGGCAAATGCTCCATTGAAAACGGGTCTAGTTTTCACGGGTTGGAAAACACGAATCTGAGCCATTGGATCGCTCATGATCGCGATCAGCGGCTCAGATCGAGCCTCCCATCACCCATTGCAATTGATGAGCGGAGGGTTATTTTGGGAATTTCGTCCCAAATAACTCTTCGCCTCACTGATTCTAAAAAAAATGATATAACCTAGGCTGTTGTTGGGAACAACGGCCTAGGTTATAAAAAATTGAATCATAGGCCGTTGTTTGGAACAACGGCCTTGTTCTCAATTTTTATAACCCAGGAACAACGGCCTGGGCTATAAAATTTTATAGAAATTTATAGAAATTTTATCGCATAGGCCGGGTTATAAAATTTGAGAACAAGGCCGTTGTTCCAAACAACGGCCTATGATTCAATTTTTTATAACCTAGACCGTTGTTCCCAACAACGACCTAGATTATATCATTTTTTTCAGAACGAATCAGGCGAAGAGTTATTTGGGACGAAATTCCCAAAATAACCCTCCGCCACTTAAGTCATATTGGGTGATGGGCGGAGGCGATCTGAGCCGCTGATCGAGATCATGAGCGATCCAATGGCCCAGATTCGTGTTTTCCAACCCGTGAAAACAAATCCGTTTTCAATGGAGCATTTGCCTAAATACACACACACACACACACACTATTATACACTATTATATACATATTTGGCAACTCAAAAGGCAACCATGGGTGTAGAACAACCTTTTTTTTTTTTTTTTTGTAAAGTTGTCCTTTAGGTTGCCAAAATTCAAAATGGCAACCCAAATAGCTTTTTGATTGGTGTGGATGCTCTTAGGGGGTGCTTTCTCCATTATGAGTCATTAGCTAGCCAATTCATTTGATGAAATAGTTTCGACAAAATTAGTACCAACTCGTAGAAAATATATAAAGTCGGACCACTATTCAAAGATTTTTCTTCAATTATTTCTTCCACCTCAACTTCAAATTTTTTCACAGGAAATCTCATTTTGATGAAAATATAGTTTATAATAATGATACTATGTACTTTTCTGATGTGCGCCTTGCAAGCTATGTAACATGTACTTCATGGAGCCGTATCATGTTGGAAGCATGTTGGACACTCCCTGGACATGTTCCAACACTTATTGCATGTAATTTAAATTTTGTTATATAAGATTCTTTTTTGTCCAATTTATAGATGCCTCAGAACAATTTTGAGCACATAATTAACAATTTTCGATTACTTTTCATATTTCTCATATCTGTAAACGCTTAAAATTTTTGTGTATATCGTGGTCCTTGTTTTATGAATTTTTAATTTTGTAATGGATTATATCTCTCTTCTTTTAGGTTGCTCAAAATAGTACTCTTGGGAACGATTTTTGAAATAAATTTATGCACACTTTGGCATATAATAATTAACTGTTTCATGTGTCTTACTTTTCATAAGTTTGTCAAGTTCCATATTTGTCCGTCTGTATTCCGAGTTTAGATGGGTCTTCACCTCAAAAATGTTCCTGGAAACAGAATGTCATTTATATCTTCTGGGAACTCTTCAAATAGAAAATTTCCTTTTTTCATTTTTTTCCATTATGATGTATCAAATGCACATGTTTCACTCTTTTTTCTTTGGGAAGCATTTTCCTATGATATGGGTGTTTTAACTAGCTTCTGTTTCCAGGTGCATTGATAGCTCATGTTGAATTCAAAGATGAAAATGCTAAACTGAGAGCCGAGAGATACTTGAGCAGCATCGCCAAGTCAGCTGAGATAGTGTTGCAACACACAGTGGAAGTGAGATTAGGCCTCATGCCAGAAGTTATGTTAGAATCTGATTGTTCAAAGCTTTCTGTTAAAGACAAAGGAATCCCCATTGTCTTACCAAGGAAAAGTATTGATGTTTCCAAAGCGATATCTATACAAGATGGTATTTATGAGCATAGGCTTGAAAATGCATGGCTTCAAGCTTCTGATAAGAACTCACAGGAATCGACAAGTCGATCAAATCCCAACAAAAATCAAGTTTTTCCCCAAGGTGGTGTAGGGTGTGAGAATAATAAAATCGAAGACGAACTGAGTCATGACCTGAAAGCTTTAAAACTGATTGATACTCAGAAGGAACAAATTGGTGCACTGGTTGATCAATATACAATTTCTCCAAGTTTATTGCACAGTAATAATGGCTTCACAGCCAATTTTGATAAAGACATCTCGTAAGTTCCTTCTTCACTTAATCATGACACATACTGCTTTATTTCGTTACCATTTTTTTAATGCTAATTTTGCAATTCTTACTTTCCTATTTGAATTTTGTTTCGGCAATTGGCTTTAGCTTTTTCATCATAACTTTATTTACCTTTGATTCAGTATTCTCATTCAACATATATTTTCAGGGAATATGAGTCACGACCTGGATGCAGCGGGCTCTTCTGCTGGCAACCCCGCAAAACCTACAAAGGAAAAGTATGTGTTCAGTCATGCACTTTACTTGTATAGTTAATAACAAAGTGAAAACTATGAACTTAACCTAACTAACTGACTTTATAAAATCAGATGAAGAAAGTACCCCATGGAAGGTCGCCAAAAATAAGCCGCTTAAATTGTTTGGGCAATATGCGAGGTCGAAGCAACAAGAAGCAGAATAGCAGGACAATCGTGTAGGCATTGGATTGATATTCTTTCTGTAATTTCCTGTACATTTTCATCTAGCCATTTGTTCATTTGGAAGTGTTACAATGGAATAATTATCTAGTCAAATTTTACTATGTATGAACTTGCAACTGAGAACCATACTTTGTTTACTATGTTGAGATGAACCGTATAAGTTTTTCATTTGAAGTAAACAAAATTTCCGGGGATGAATTTGTCTTTTTACCAGTGTCCAACGTTGTGATTTCATAATTTTCACTGCAGATTTTGGCAAAACATTGTATTTCCCCCTAACATGCTAATAGTGTTTTCCAAAAGAGAACATGTTAAAAGTGTGTAGTATCTCTCCCTAATCTTCCCTCCGTTCTATTTTACATTTGACCTCTGAGATATCCAAAGGTAAAATGCACAGTGCAGATATAATTTCATTCATATATTTTACCTAAAACGTAGGAAAGCATTCAGTCTTTTTACCCTATGTTCTGTTTGGCTCTTTAGAATATGTTCTGATTTGCTCTTGATTACTTTTTATGTGTACCCTGAAGTTGTACGTATAATAAATCTGTATGCAACATTGTTATGATACAGCTAGCATTGAAACTGTGAATTGTAGTAGTCTGTTAGATATCTTATAATATCTGGAGATTATTATTGTTGTGTACTTACTAGTTACTACTATTTTGAGGAATTATTGTACTTCGTGGAATTTAACTTGAAATTTGGAAGAAGATAGCATTTTGTAAATACTTTCATGGTGGAATAGTCATGATGTTATTTATTGGCGCTTCGAATGTACTCATGTTTTCATTGCCATATATCTTAATCTTCATGGTTGTTACCATTTTTAACAGATTTAAAATTTAAAAAAAAAAAAAACTTAGGACATATTGGACGTGTATGCGTAGGTAAAAAACACCATCTCTATTATAGTTGTCGACTTGTAGTTAGCAACCAGGATGCAGTTCGTTGCCTTCTTTATATTGATAAAGTTAATTTCTCTCATTGGTTTTACTGTCAATGTTAAGCGAAGAATGGTGAGATAAATAACGAAAGGTCACTTTGTTTCTTCTATTAGTTCATAAATTTCTATGAACTTGCTCCTATTAATCAAATGATCTAAAACAGCAATTTCTTCTATATCTCTAGTTCTGGTTAGCAATCAAGATATGTCGATTATGATGCACTCTTCAAGAATCTATTTAGTAGTTCAAATCGGAAAGAACATGCGTCTTTTTTTGATCAGGAGAATGTAAAGCTTAAAGAAGAGAGAGAGAGCTTCACCTGAGCTTAAAATGGAGAGCCTCAACAAAGAAAATGCTAGCTGCACTAATGGCGGAAATTGCTACCGTGAAAGAAATTCTCAAGACCGAATGCAGGATCCAGTTAGTGTGTGACTTGTGCATATTTGATGGTGGACTAATTTCGCTGTGGGGTAAATCTCTGATGACTGCTAACTCATTTTTTCTAGCATCGCTTTAGTGATTCTTTGGAACATTTGGCTGATTCAGTAGCAACAATTTTACTTTGTTTTGTTTTGTTTTATTTTGTTTTTCCGCTCTTATATAGTTTTTCTTTGTATCTCACTTTCTGATCACTCTGCATTTTGATACTTGAAGGACTCCTCGAGAACAGTCTGAGGGTTTTGTGAGTTGAGATATTGTTATATTTTGTTCTATCTATAAATATTTCCAAATAGTTACAACTTGTACCTCTATAATTGAATTCTATATACAACAGTTGATAAGATTGTTTAATGTTTGCATTTTACATCAAGAAACTCTCTACAATTATCTTTTGATTAGTAACCACCTACTACCAGAACGGCAGGGTTTTTTTTAATATTAAGAGTGCAGACGTAAGGGGATTTCTTGATTATAAAATGCAAACGTTAGATAATTTCTTGATTAGAAAAAAGAGCAATTTTGTTATTTTCCAAGTCAAAATTAACAGAAACAAAGTAAGTTACCGTAATAGGAGTTACAGGTGTATTGATCGAAAATAACGGTCGGGGATTTCTTGATTTAAAATGCAAACGTTAAGAGTAGAGATGATAATGGGCCGAGGTAGAGTAGGGTCTTGCATAAACCCCGGCCTCGACCCTACTTTCTTAAGGGCCTTAATTTTTTGCCCAACCCCAACCCTGGGCTTTATTAATTTCAACTTTGACCCTACCCATCACGACCAAGGACCGGCCTAGGGCCTTCATTTGGCCTTAGACTTTTATTTTAGACGAAGAAAATTATCAGAATTTATTCGTTATCAGACAAAACTATACTTCAAATTTTCAATATTCTATAATATTATCAACTGAACAAAAATAACACATAATTGTACAATGAAAATAACATCAAGAAATAATAAAAAGAAGAAGATAGCCAAATGGGCATTAGGATGATCAGTGACACTGTCATCAACCGGTGACTTTCATTTCAAAGTTAATCGTGTAACATAGAACTCAAAGATTACTACATCTATTACAACACCACTTTCCGCGATATTTTTATTTTATGTACCACAATAATTAGGAATAAAATAATACAACCTCGTGAAACTCAAAATACAACATAAAGCGAAAATTATATTTCTCATCTTATGTTTTAAACTCAAAGGTTAGTAACTTTGCTTTCATCCCGAAATCTAATAGAGTATTGGTGTTTTCCTGCTTTGTCTTTAAAAAGTACTGGTATTTTTCACGTGCAATGTACATTTTGATAAGAGTTAGAGGATTTTCACGTGCGATATATGTGTTAAGAAATAGTTTTGGAGTTGAACGTACGTTGCACGTAATTGGAAAAAATATTTTGAAGAAAAAGCTACATTTGTGCGTGCAGTGCACGTGTTTATAAGTAGAATGTGAGTTGTACGTGCAACATATGTGTATGTTTGGTGTTAAAAATATTGAAATTTCATTTTGCATTTGCATTGCACGTTTTAAATAGGTGAAATTTTGCTCGTTTATTAGTTTTTGTTGTAATTAATAGGAGATTTTGAGTTGCACGTATAATGCACGGGGTTGTATGTTGACAAATTACAACTCCAACTCTTCCATTATATATAGAAGAAAGATGTATGAGCTTGGTAAAATGGGCTAAGAGTAAGATCTTTTGTAAATAAGTAATATACAATATATACATTTACTAAACTGAAATAGCAGGGCATGACTAGGGCCTACTTAGGGCCTTAAAAAGGCTAGGGTAAGGGCCTAGGTTAAACTCCGGCTCCGGCCTCTTTAGAAGGGCCTAAATTTCAGGCCCTAGCCATACCCTATTACAAGAGGGCCGAGACCGGGGTAGGGCTCTTTTAGGATCGGGGTTAGGGGCCCCAAGGCTCGACCCAGGTCCATTATCATCCCTAGTTAAGGGGTTTCATGATTTCCCCACCTATAAATTGACATGTAATTAAGACTAGGGCAAAAGTCATGAAAACTCCTCAAGTTTACATGTTTAATTACGAAATTCCCTTATGTTTATTTTTAATCAATGACAGAGACGGAGGGAGTTGATGATGTAGACACGTTGAGGAAGTGAATGAAGTGGAGAAGGGAGGGACAGAGGGGGTGGGTGGTGGTGGGTGGTGTTTGGTTGGTGGAGGAAGGAGAAAGAGAGGGAATGAGATAGGCTGGTGGTCTGGTGGTTTTTTTTTAATATTGCAAAGGGAAAGGGTATAATGGTAAATTCAGGTGCCAAGAAAAACATTAAAATATATGATGATGTCAACTAGGGGTGATTTGATCGACAATACACTTAAGGAGGTTTCGCAATTAAACATGTAAGCTTAAAGGGGTTTCATGACTTTTGCCCTTAGAGCATCCACAATCGTGTATGGTAAAAAATGACAATATGACAAAATAAAAATAGCATTTTATTGATTTGTTGCAATGGTGAAATGCCAAAATATAGCAAAATAGATGAAAATTTTAATGGACGGCTAAAAATCCTATACAATCCATCTCATGGAATCTTTCTCACCACTCATCTCCTCCATCCAACCACTCAAATTTAATTCCATACAAAATCCTATACAATCCGACCTCATAGAATCCAAAAAAAAAAATTTGCAAAAAAGACTTCCATTTCCTTGGACGGAACATCATGTCTCGTCTGTGCCCCTTTTTTCATTTCCAGGGTTTTTTAAAAAAAAATTACTCTAATTTGATCGGATGAAACATGATGTTTCGTCCAATGGATTAAAAATATATTAAAATATTTAGGACGAAACATCATGTTTCGTCAGCTATAATATGTATTTTTCAAATTGTTTCTCAAATATAGCACTCTACTGTAGCTATTTTGCCAAAAAAAATGTCAAAATACCACACGACTACATGATTTTTTTTAATATGCCACTTTTTGAAACTATTTGCAGAAAGAGGACAGTGGCCAAAGTATTTGCACTTGTGGACTCTACAATTAAACTCGCTGTTCCTAACGGCGAGTTTAGTTGTTTCATGCTCGCCGTTAGGACACGGCGGTTCCCAATGGCGAGTTCAGTTTACAATTTTCAATGATGACTCGCCGATCCCAATGGCGAGGACATTTACACTAAACTCGCTGTTGGAAACAGCGAGTTTAATATCAATATATATTTTCTGTGAGGTAGGATAATCCTACCTTTTACTCGTCAAAAAAAGAAACAGCGAGTTTAGTTCAAAATTTTCAATAAAGACTCGCCGTTCCCAACGGCGAGGACATTTATACTAGACTCGCTGTTGGGAACAACGAGGATGTAGGAAATTTCACAGAGAGTGAAACACTCTGTTGGACTTAGTGAATTTTTGAAGAAAAAAAACTCGATAAATTTTTTTTTGAACTAAACTGGTCATTCCCAACTGCGAGTCTAGTGTAAATATACTCACAGTTGGGAACGACGAGTCGTATAAATAAAAAAAAAAGAAAGAAAAAAAATTGTTGTTCCCAACAGCAAGTCTACTGTAAATGTCATTGCCATTGGGAACATCGAGTCTTCCTAAATTTTTTTTTTACTAAACTCGCCGTTCTCAATAGCGAGTCTAGTGTAAATGTTCTCGCTAATGGGAACGACGAGTCTTCATTGTAAATTTTAAACTAAACTCGCCGTTGGGAACAACAAGTTAAAAAAAAAAATACACTCGCTGTGTTCCAACAGCGAGCATGAAACAACTAAACTCGCCGTTGAGAACATGAAGTTTAGTTGTTGAGACCACAAGAACAAATACTTTGATAACTGTCATCTTTCTACAAATAGTTTTGAAAAATGACATATCAAAAAAAAGAAAAAATCGACTGCAGAGACTTCTTTACTGTAAAATGGAAAATGTAGCAATATAGCACACGAATGTGGATGCTCTTAAGAATATAAAATATACTTATTGTTAGACTAGGATGAGTAATTAGGGTTAGGGTTCATATCTCATAGCCGCTTAAGATATTATACCCTGCTTATCAGTATTGGAATATCACAGAGCACTACCTCTAGACCAGTTTTATATGAGATAAATTGGGTTTAGGGTACTGGGCTTTATGCCCACTCGACCCGGTCCAACAATTAAACATATAACACGTGCAAAGCACGTGTTGCCCCATAGAACATTATACACAATAGTATTCTATTATATTGAGAATATATCTATATATCCAACAATCTCCTCCTATATTCTCAATATATTAGGCAATGCCCCGTTAAATCATTGGCTCATAAAATAATACAGTTCATAGACTAAATCAATTATAACTCGAATAGTTTAAATGAGACTAAACCAAAATAATCAAATAGTTCAAAGACCATATCAGAATAGAATATTTCACAATGACTAAACCAACTAGAGAAATCTATCATAGTTTCAAAATCAATCAAAGCAAATAAACTTCAAGAACAAAATATGAGTTTTAAGCTCATGAACACAAGAGTCTTAAACTCAACAGAAATTTTATCAAGCAAGTGACAAATTTATTCTTTAGATAAATAAACCAAAACTATATCCTTGCAAACTGCTTTATGTTTACTCCTCCATTTTGAGCAAATCATTATTTTGAAATCTATGTTGACAGATTCAACTCCTTCATCTTTGCTAGCTTATTGAAAACAAGAATATCAAGAGACACATCTCTAAGAATTCTAGCAAATTTCATAAAGTATCTGGTTCTACTAAAGAACTTAGTACAATTCAATGATAGCTTAGCAAAATGTAACGCAAGCATCACAATCAAGTTTCTTTAACAAAATAAAGAACAAGAACTATTATAGTTTCTGCACAAGAACTATACTATGTTTCATATTGGAATGATAGAACAGTCAAATCAATTATGGTTAATTCTGAATCATCAAAATTGGAATGAAACATGAATCCATAAAAGAGTTATATCATCAAAATTGGAATGATATAACTGATGTGGCCAAAACCAGGGGTTCAATCGAGACCGTCCAAATGGGGCACGAATCCTACAGCTCAGGGGCGAGATGGTAATTTCACATTCAAATGGGTCCGAAGCGGGTGCTGGGTCTCCCCCTCACAGATCCAATAACCCGCAAACGGATCCATCTCAGCTGGGCACGGGTTTCAACCCGCTACCAGCTCGATCCGGCAAGACACAATCAAGGTCCCTGATTAGATCCAAATCAACGGCCATGATTCACGTCAATCTTTACACTGGGATTTGGGGATTAAAATTCCTTATCTGATTACCAGAATATGCCTTATCAGATTACTTTCCCAATCTGTTTACGAGGAGATTATTCTATATCAGGCTACGCGGATTACATCCCTAAATGGTTCTCTAAGACGCCTATAAATACCCCCCACCCATCTCCATTAAGAGGTAATCAATCTTTCTCTAGTTAAACGCTCTTTCATAATCATTTCTGGTGACTGACTTGAGCGTCGGAGGGTGCGTCGCCGGGAACAACCCCGGTGTCTCGCACTTTTTGCAGGTGCACGGCGGGAGCGACGATCAGAGTTCAACGGAACAGGTATACAGGTTCTCCTATTCAGTTTCCCCAAGAACTCACAAATTCATCTGTTTGCCCCCACACCGAATTTAGCGGCAACAGATTGGCGCCGTCTGTGGGAAACTAACGAATAGAGACCTCTCCTCTTCCCGGTGGACAGGTTTTCGCCAGCCATGCCGCCTCGCAAAGTCAGATCTAGGGGCTCCAACCGAGCGCCCAACCCTGACCAGCAAGAAGTCCTTCCTGATCCCACTCAGCAACAAGGGCAGCTCCCTCCTACCGTGGAAGAGCCGCTCCAGCGGAACCCTCCACATCCTGATCCGAAGGGGCCTAACCCCCAGAAACAGCCTCTTCATCCAGAGAACATACCCAACCACACTGCCTCCAGTGCCTCCATGGCCTCCCATCATCCCCGAGCCTCTGGTCGCCACGATGCCCATCCCAGACGCCCGGAAGATAAGGACCTTCGTCACCATCTGGACGAAAAGCGGGCTCGGGGAGAAGCCTCCCACCAAGAACGATCCCCCCGACACCGGGGACACAGGGGATCCCCCACCCGAAGAGGGAGGAAAGACTCCCCCGATCACTACCGAAGGAGGCACTCACCAGCAGGTCGGCAGCAGCATCGGAACAATGAGGCACCCATCACCCGCGCCGAGTTCCAGCAATTCCAAGCTATGGTGCAACAGGCCCTCAATCTCCGTCAGAATCCCAATGAGCCGAGGGCCCCCTCCCCTCGTCCGGTCCGGAGCCCTCGCCAACGTTCCCCTTCTCCTCGACCCGCTCCTACCAATTCCAGACGCACCCCAAGTCCTCGTCGTTCCCGAGACTATCGTCGCCGCAGCCCTCGCTCCCCATCCTACGAAGACGAGTCCCGTGGCTCGGCAGATCACCGCCGAAGAGATGACACCATGAACCGCCGCCTCAACGAGGTGGAAAAACTCTTGGGACAGATAAACCGAGAAGAAGAACTCAGGGGGAGGACCCTCCGTCCTAGCCAACCCCCGTTCTCCCGGACCATAGTGGATACTCCTGTTCCCTTCGGTTTCAAACCTCCCCAGTTCGAGAACTACACGGGAGAGACCGATCCAATTGACCACATCGAAGGCTTTAAGACTTTGATGCTCCTCCATCAAGCGTCCGACGCCCTCCTCTGCAAAACATTCCCTGCAACTCTGAAAGGCCCAGCTCGAGAATGGTACTCTCGTCTTGCCCCGGCGTCAATTTTCTCCTTCGAACAGTTCGAGACCCTGTTCATCACCCACTTCGTCAGCAGCCGAAGGGCCGAGAAGACCAGCATTTCCCTGTTGCACCTCCGTCAGTAGAAGGGGGAGAGATTGAGGGACTACGTGAAGAGGTTCACAGCCGAGGCCAGAACCATCGCATCCCTCGACCAATCCGTTGCTACCGCGGCGTTCCAATCCAACATCCTAAATTCCAACCTCCGCTCCTCCCTCGCCAAAAAACCGCCACATGACTTTTCTGACCTCCTCCTCCGCACTGAAAAGTACATCCGAGCTGAAGAGGCCGAGGAACCACCCAACTGGGAAGCAACCACCTCCGGGTCTAAGAGGAAGGGAACGGAAGAAGAGGGACCCAAAAAGTTTCAGAAGGATAATGCTGGCCAGCGCCGGCCTCCCCCTAGATTTGAAAAATTTACTCCCCTCACCACAAACATCTCCGCCATTTTCATGGAAGTCGAAAAAGAAGGGGTCCTGCCTCCCGCTCCAAAGATGAACACCCCAGCCAAAAGGAGGGATAAAGACAAATGGTGCCGTTATCACCGGGACCATGGGCATGACACCAACGACTGCCGGGCTCTGAGAAACGAGATCGAAGCCCTCATCCAGAGGGGGCAGCTGGCGAAGTTTGTAAGAAAGGACGGGGCCGAACTTCCTCCCCAGCCTCGGGGGGCTAACAAACGTCCAGAACGGGAAGAGACGCCAGAATCCGAGGAAGAGCGAGTCCTCCACCTTATCCATGGGGGTCCAATGGGGGGCTCCTCGAACTCTTCTCGGAAAGCTTTTATTAGGGAAGTAAATTCTGTCCGGGCCACCCCTCCCCCCAAAGGACTCGGAGTGCCCGTCACCTTCTCTGACGACGATCTCGAGGGCGTCCGCACCCCTCATTGCGACGCACTCGTCATCAACCTTCACATGGCCAATTTCAAAGTCGAAAGAATCCTAGTGGATAACGGCTCCTCCGTCAACATCCTATTCCTCGATGCTTTTAAGGGGCTGAAGCTCTCCCGAGACAGACTGAAGCCCGCCGGGTATACGCTCCATGGGTTCACGGGAGTGCCGGTGACGATCGAAGGGGTGATTACCCTCGATGTCACAGCAGGCAAAACTCCTACTACCCGCACGGAGTCAATGGATTTCATGGTTGTAGATGTCCCAGCGGCCTACAACGTCATTTTGGGTCGGCCCGGCCTAGCCGCCCTTGAGGCCGTCCCTTCTGCCTATCATCTCAAAATGAAATTCCCCACTCGGGCTGGAGTGGGAGAAGTTAGGGGCAATCAGGAACAGGCCCGCAAGTGTTACATGACCTCCACACTCGGACCCGTCCTCTCCTTAGAAACACTCGAGATCCCACAAGATGCTGCTCGGCCGACTCCCGAGCCGGTAGATGAGCTGGAGGAAATACTCTTCTCGGAGCAGGATCCGACCTGTAAGTTTTATGTCAGCAAGGCCCTTCCGTCCGCCCTACATTCAAATATTGTCAAATGCATCCGAGCCAACCAAGACCTCTTCGCATGGTCAGCGGCGGACATGCCCGGTATCTCCGAAGAACTCTTGGTCCACCGCCTCAGCGTTGATCCGGGGTCCAAACCGGTCCAGCAGAAGAGGCGCAAGTTCGCCCCCGAGCGCCAGCTCGCCATCAAAGAGGAAGTAGACAAATTGCTGAAAACCCGATTCATACAGGAGGTGAATTATCCGGAGTGGTTGTCAAACGTAGTCATGGTGAAGAAATCCAACGGAACATGGAGAATCTGTATTGATTTCACTGACCTCAACAAGGCCTGCCCTAAAGATCCCTTCCCTCTGCCGAGCATTGACACTCTGATTGACGCAACCTCGGGACATGAGCTCCTCAGCTTCATGGACGCTTTCTCGGGTTACAATCAGATAAGGATGTTCCCCCCGGATATTCCGAAAACGTCTTTTGTAACGGACCAAGGACTTTATTGTTACCGAGTCATGCCGTTCGGCCTGAAGAACGCAGGGGCAACGTATCAACGTCTCGTCAACAAGGTATTCCAGGCCCAGATTGGTCGGAACATGGAAGTCTACGTGGACGACATGCTTGTGAAAAGCATCCGAGGCGTTGATCACGAGGCCGACCTCCAAGAAGCGTTCGATGTTTTGAGAAAGCACAATATGAGACTCAACCCGAACAAGTGTGCGTTCGGCGTCTCATCAGGCAAGTTCCTCGGCTTTATGGTTAGCCAACGAGGAATAGAGGCAAATCCGGAGAAGATCAGGGCCATACTGGACATGGCCCCGCCTAGAAACGTCAAAGAAGTTCAGAAACTGACAGGTCGTTTAGCCGCCATTGGGCGCTTTTTGTCGAAGTCCGGGGAGAAATGCCTCCCGTTCTTCAAAGCCCTGAGGGGGACTAAGGGATTCGAGTGGGGGCAGCCACAACAAGATTCCTTCGACCAGCTTAAAGCTTACCTTGTCAATCCGCCCCTGCTCAGCAAACCCATACCGGGCGAACCCCTCTACCTCTACTTGGCAGCCTCGGAACAGACACTAAGTGCGGTCTTAGTCAGGGAAGAAGAAAGAACTCAGAAGCCCATTTACTACGTCAGCAAAGTGCTCCGGGACGCCGAGCTCCGGTACCCGAAAATTGAGAAAATAGCCTATGCCCTGATAATGGCTGCAAGAAAGCTTCGGCCATACTTCCAGTCTCATTCGGTGGTCGTTCTTACCGACCAGCCGTTGAAACAGATCCTTTACAAGCCAGAGACTTCCGGCCGCCTCATGAAGTGGTCGATCGAGCTGAGCCAACATGATATTACTTATCAGCCTCGGACCGCAATCAAGGCGCAGGCGCTGGCCGAATTCATAGTTGAAACGACTATCCCCGACTCCGAGCAGACGACGAAGGGACCGCCTATCTGGTCTGTATATGTCGATGGATCCTCTTGCAACGAGGGGAGCGGGGCTGGAGTCATCCTGGCGGGCCCAGACGACTTTGTCCTTCAATATTCCCTCCGGATAAACTTTAAAGCCTCGAATAACGAAGCCGAATACGAGGCACTCATAGCCGGCCTTGGGATGGCCCGAAACGCAGGGGCGCGACGCCTGCAGATCTTCAGCGACTCTCAGTTGGTCGTCAACCAGGTCCTCGGCGAATATGAAGCCCGCGATGACAGAATGGTAAAGTACTTGGCCAAAGTGAAGAGCCTCATGGCGCTCTTCGACGAGGCCCTCATCCGAAGAATACCCAGAGAGGAAAATGCCCAGGCCGACGCCCTGTCCAAATTAGCTTCCTCATCCCTGCAAGGCCTCGAACAAACCGTTCTGATAGAAGTCCTCCTCAAGCCCAGTATAGAGGACGAGGCTTTCAACTCCGTCGAAACACTGCCACTCCCCCTCGAAGATAATTGGATGAAGCCCCTCGTCGAGTTTTTAAGAGACGGACTCCTACCAAGGGATCCGAAGGAAGCCCGAAAGATAAGGACCCGGGCCGAGCGTTACATAATGGTCGAAGGCATTCTGTATAAGCGCTCCTTTACCCAGGTGGATGGTCGACCCTACCTAAGATGCCTTTCACCCGGACAAGCCGATTACGCCCTGCAAGAGCTCCATGAGGGCATCGGCGGAGCCCACTCCGGCTCCAGAGCCTTGGCACGCAAAGTGTTAAACTACGGGTATTACTGGCCCACTCTCCTACGGGATGCCGAACGACACGTTCGGCAATGCACCTCCTGCCAGAGGTATTCCGACATCCGACGCCTTCCACAAGCACCACTCTCCTCCCTATCAAGTCCGATCCCCTTTGCAATGTGGGGGATGGATCTACTTGGGCCATTTCCACCGGCCCCCGGACAGTTGAAGTTTCTAGTCGTGGCAGTCGACTATTTCTCGAAATGGGTCGAGGCCGAGCCCCTGGCTACAATTACCGAACATAGAGTCGTCCAATTCTTCTGGAAAAGTGTAATCTGCCGTTTCGGTGTTCCCCGAGTCGTAGTTACAGATAACGGTACGCAGTTCGCAGGAGCTGCCTTCCGAGCCTTATGTGAAGACCTAGCTATACAGCACCGCTTCTCCTCAGTCTCTCATCCCCAGTCAAATGGCCAAGCCGAGAATGCAAACCGACAGATCCTCTCCGGCATCAAGAAGAGACTCGACAAGTGCTCCAAGGGATTGTGGGTCGATCAGCTGCCCAATGTGTTGTGGAATTACCGAACCACGAAGCGGACCCCGACAGGCGAGAGTCCGTTCAATCTCACCTATGGGTCCGAGGCCCTCATCCCACTAGAAGTCGGAATACCCTCTCCCCGCCTGATTGCCTTCGAAGAAGAACAGAATGCCAGGGAGCTCAGAACGAGCCTAGATTTGATAGACGAGATTCGGGAAAGAGCAGCCATACGGCAGCAAGGTTACCGAAGAAGAATCGAACTCGCCTACAACAAACGGGTCCGCCCGACCGACCTGAAAGAAGGGGATCTGGTCCTCCGAAAGCTGGCCATTTCGTTCCCCGGACAGAAGAGCAAACTGGCCCCAAATTGGGAGGGACCGTACAAAGTATCCAAAGTGATCCGCCCCGGTGCGTACAAGCTAGAGGACCTTGAGGGTAGAGAAATTCCCAGGACTTGGAACGCCGACCATCTTTTGAAATACCTAGAGAAGGCAACCCCGCCTATCTAAGTAACTCGAGATGTCGGGCCACCACTCCTGCTACTAGTAATTTTTCCTTTGTTCTTTTTCATTGTAATAAACGGCTAGCAACTTTAGAAGCAGCCGACCATTAGATATTAATAAATAAATAAAGTTTTTCTTTACATTATCGCGTACTTCCGCCTCTAATTCCCTTATCACACAATGGTTCGGAGTCCAGCACTCGGCTCGACTCTTCCTA
Organism: Hemerocallis citrina; assembly: GCA_017893485.1. Classification (NCBI taxonomy): domain Eukaryota; kingdom Viridiplantae; phylum Streptophyta; class Magnoliopsida; order Asparagales; family Asphodelaceae; genus Hemerocallis; species Hemerocallis citrina. The sequence continues at coordinate 95,570,906 of CM030358.1, read as the reverse complement.
CTCGGCCCGTCTTCAGACGGGCCGGGGGCAGATCGCCGTTCGAAATTGCTCCTGCAGCCGTTGAATGGATCGGAGTCCAACACTTGGCTCGATTTTGCTTCGCGAGTCCGCTCCTAAGCGGACTAGAAGTAGCTCGCCATTCGAAACTGCTCCCGCATCTCTTAAACTTATCACACAATGGTTCGGGGTCCAGCACTCGGCTCGACTCTTCCTACTCGGCCCGTCTTCAGACGGGCCGGGGGCAGATCGCCGTTCGAAATTGCTCCTGCAGCCGTTGAATGGATCGGAGTCCAACACTTGGCTCGATTTTGCTTCGCAAGTCCGCTCCTAAGCGGACTAGAAGTAGCTCGCCATTCGAAACTGCTCCTGCATCCCTTAAACTAATCTAACAACCGGATCTTTCCTATGGCTCGACTCTATCTCTCCGACTCGTACTTAAACGGGCCGGAACCCGTCCCGACCGTAAACTGTGCCGAGCTGACGAGGTACCGACCCTCGTTTTGGGAAAAAATCACCCCGAGGCCAACTCGCCGTTAGATCCTCTCAAATTGTGTGCCAGAGCGTGATGAGTGGATCCAGTAGTGCCACGTGCCCACAAAACGACAAGATAACGTTTTCTTGGTACTTGTGCCTGCCTCTGGATTCGTGCCACCATCCAACGGTTATGGACACCCCACGTCGACCGGCACCAAGAGCCGAACGACAGAGTCAGATCAACACGTTGTTGGAGAATTCGTTTCGACCATAAATTGCGCCGAACTAACGAGGTACCGACCCTCGTTTTTGGCAAGATATCATCCCGAGGTCAACTCGCCGTTAGATCCTCTCAAATCGTGTGCCAGAGCGTGATGAGTGGATCCAGTTGTGCCACGTGCCCACAAAACGACAAGATAACGTTTCTTGGGACTTGTGCCTGCCTCTGGATTCGTGCCACCATCCAACGGTTGTGGACACCCCACGTCGACCGGCGTCAATAGCCGAGCGACAGGATCAGAGTTGCGACAAAAGACTCGACGAATAGCCAATAGAAGACACTTCGGATAAATCAACCCCAATTTTATTAATGACTTGGACGAGTTTACAAAAAGATTACAACAGCGAGTTCAACAAAAATATTAGAAGGCATGACCCGCTCATTTCCTCCGAGGAAGGGGGACACTCCGGTTCAACGACACTTTGGGTCGGCGCTTCCTGGCCTCCGAACTCGTCTCCAGGCCGACGAACCGGGACGCCCCTTCGCCGCTGACCCTCACAGTCGCCCCAACCGAAGCACCACTTGAAGACACCGCCACACCGCTTTGTGCGTCGGCGGCTGACGCCCCGATGATAGGAGTCCGGGTCGCCGCCTGATAGAACGTGATACCTCGCTCGATCTCTTCGCGGGTACACGAGGTGCTCCGCACGTTGGCCCTCACCGGCTGAGGCTTGAGCCGAGCGACCTCCTCCTCCAATTCGACGATCCGGTCCTTCAGCGCCTCGTCTCTCACGACAATTTTGAACCGAGGAAGCTTCGCCGATCCAGGGTATTCGGCGCTGTCAGATATGACACGACGCAGATGGGTCACCTCGATACTCTTGTCGACTGTCACCCTTTGCAAATGCTCGACCTTCTTCACGAGCTCATCTCGTTCGGCCAAAACAGAAGCCAATTCTTCTTCCTTAGCAAATAGCTCGGCTTCGGCTATCCGCAAGTGGTACACTTCGGCCAACAGATCCCCGTTCTTCATCTCCATATTGTACAGCATCCTCCTCGTCAGGTCGATCTCGCCCTCAAGGCGTTTCACGAGAGATAGATGGAACAGCTCTACTTGTCGCCGAGCCATCATAGTGACGGGGGCCTATCCTACGACCGAACCAAACACTTAGACAATTTCAAAGACAAAACGTTTTTTCATTCATCAAAAAGCGGTGGCCAGTCCGCAAAAGGCGTTACAAAGCTCGGAAGAAAAAGCAGAACAGAAACTACAAAAAGATTAACGAAAGAATCAAGGGTCCACCTGCGTCTCCGCTCCCACCCCGGACGCATCGACGGGCGGTCCCTCGATCTCTCCCTTAGCCGGGTCATCCTCTCCCCCTCCGTCTTCGCCTTCGACCTCGTCCTCGTCATCCCCCTCCTCGTCGTCTACGGGCGACCCGGGCCACAGTCGATAGCCGACTCGCTCGAAGCCGGGGACACGAGCCTGGACGTGGTCAAGGGCCGTCTGGTAGGATCGCTCCATGTTCTCAGCCATATGTTTCTTCGCCTCTGCCTCAATCTCGGCTTCAACCTCCGCCCTGATCCTCGCGCCCTGCGCTTCCCTCTCCGCCTTCTCATCGGCCAAGGACTTCAATGCCGCAGCGAGTTCTTGGGCGGCCTTGGCGGCTTTGGCGGACTCCGCTTCGAGGCCCTCCTTCGCCTTCTTCAGGTCGGCAGTAAGGTCGGCCACCCGAACGTCCAGAGCCTCGGCCCGCCTCTGCTCGGCCTCGAGATCCTTGACCGCCCGGACCTTCGCCAGCCTGTCTTTCTCGCTGGCGGACTTCAGCTCCTTCTCCTGTGCGGCGAACGCCTCCATGAGATGGCCGAAGTGAACGGTGGCCTATGAAGACAACGATAAGTACGAAGTACACGCCGAGTAACAAACTTGAAGAAATTTGCGAACACTTACCGAAACAAGCCCCCGGGCGACTTCGTAAGTGTCGTCACCGACCCTCCCTGCATTCAGCGCGGCCTTATCCTTCGGGGTCGCCAAGTGTTTGACGACCTGCATTGACATCTGCGAGTTGCCGAGGAAACCATCATGATTCCTCACCAGCCAGTTCGGCACAAACAACTGCTTGTGCTGCTCGGTCAGGATTTCCTCGGCATCCTGAGTCAATGGGGGAAACTCGAGCGCCAGCGCCGCGTTGACATCAAAGACACCCTCGTTCACAGACGGGGCGACAGGGGCCGAGGTCTCCTCCACCACCACTACCTCCGAAGGCGCCTCGGTAGCCGGGGGAGGCGGAGCAACGTTAGTGGCGACCGCGGGCTGAGCACCCGAAGACGCACCCTCGGCCGCCCTCTTCCTCTTTTTGGTCCCGGTCAGCTTGGACCTATCAGCCATCATAGCTTTAAAGTCAATCTTCATCGACTCTGCATCAACAAAAAAAAAACAGGGGAGAAAAACCGAATCAAGACAGACGAATTGAAGACTTAGAAAAAAAAATGAATGAGATGTCAAGAGCGTACTCGGGTCGATGGGGCTTAGTCCGGACCCGAACAACACCTCTTCGGTCAACTCCCTCCAACTCAGTACCGGAAGGGCCGTGATCCTCCTCGCTACCTCCTCCTCGGCCTCAGATAGTGCGGGGTCGCTCCGCGCAAACTTCGGCACTTCCACCTTCCACCGGGACGGAATGTGCCGAATCGCTTCACCCCTTACGATAAAATACTTCTCCCTCCAACCCTTAAGAGAGTCGGGATTCTCTACAATCTTAACACCTCTCCTCGGCCCCAAATAGTACCGGTACTCCGTCTGGTGTTGCCTGTTTATCCGATACAGCCCCCGGAAAACTGACAGATCCGGCGCTACCTCGGCTCGGTGGCACTGAAGCAAGAATGCGTTCACATGACGCCAAGTGTTTGGACTGAACTGAGTAGGGGCGAGACAATACCAACCGAGGATCTGAAGTATGAAAGGGTGCAGCGGAAAACGCAGTCCCGCGTTCAAGGAGTCGACGTCAAACATGCACATGTCCGACGACGGCAACTTAGTGTTTGCTCGCACCCCGGGGCCAGCGACCATCAGCTTGTACTCCGACGGGATAGCGAAGGCCTTCCTGATCCGAAGAAGATCCTTCTCAGTCAACGACGAAGTGAGCTCGTCGGCTTCGGAGGGATGGAACGGACTAGGCTCCTCGACGATCTTCGACTTTCCGTAGATCGCTTTCTCCAGAAGATCACCCTCGTACTGCCTGACTCCCGAATGCCCGGACAGGACGGAAGGATATTGTCCTATCTCGGGAGCTCGCTTCGGGTTCTCCACAATCACCCCCACTATGGGGGGCGGGGTCTCCCCCGTCCTCCTCTTCTTCCCGATCCTCGACTCGGCAGCCAGCGGTTCGGCCATCTGCTTCCCCTTCCTGCGAGCTTCCGCCCTACTCCTCTCCCCGGCGCCATCACCGCCCGAGGACGAGGCACCACTACCCGAGCTAACCCTTGACATCTCTTGAAAAAGCTAAGGCAAAGACAAACTAACCTTTGAAGTGACGTTCACGGTCGGAGAATGCTCGCCGGAAATCGCCTGGCCCACGCGACAGCTAACGACAGCACCGTGGAGCAAGAGCGCCGCTAGCAGAAGACTTAGAGAACAAAAGTAAATTCGTAGAGTGAAAAGTGAGAAATGAGATCAGGGGTGAAGGAATGGTAACTTATAACCCCAACTGATAACGGGCCTCCTTGGGAATCCCAAAGGCCCACTAAGAATCCCAAACGCCCCGCAAGAAAGAGGCGGCGGTATGAGAGGGACGGCGGAACTCCCCAAAAACACAAGTTGCGACTCGGCCACCAGTCTAACGAGCCGAGCTATCGAACGAAATGCTCAGTGACCGAATCAACTCCACGCCCGGCAAACGGCGCGAGGTATGCAGACCGAGGTGACGAGATACCGACCCTCGTTTTTGGCAAAAAATCCTCCCGAATCAAAATCACCGTCGGATCTCTCCAAAATTCGCGTCAGGATCTGATGAACGGTTCAGATTGCGCCACGCCCACAAAACGACAAGATAGCGTTTTCTCGTGATCTGAACCCCATCCTCGTGATGCGTGCCAAAATGAACGGCCCAGATCCGTCCACGCAGACCTTCCAAACGCTTGCCATCGGCTTGGTCGGCCGAGCTACCGAACAGCTCAGCCGAGCAACCGAGCCACTTAATACGGGATGGCGGAACCATCGAGAAGACAAGTAAACAACTCGGCCTCCGGCCCACTGAACCGAGCCACCGAGTTTGCCCAAAAATACTCAACTCCACGCCCGGCAAACGGCGCCAGGTATGCAGACCGAGGTGACGAGATACCGACCCTCGTTTTTGGCAAAAAATCCTCCCGAATCAAAATCACCGTCGGATCTCTCCAAAATTCGCGTCAGAATCTGATGAACGGCTCAGATCGCGCCACGCCCACAAAACGACAAGATAGCGTTTTCTCGTGATCTGAACCCCATCCTCGTGATGCGTGCCAAGATAAACGGCCCAGATCTTGCCACGTCCACAAAACGACAAGATAGCGTTCTATGGTATCCACGCTAGAGATGGACGGCCTAGATGATGCCACGTACTTCGGGTGCTCCGAACCGAGGTACCGACCCTTCGAACCAAGTCGCCGACCCCTCGAGCCGCGGCGCCATGTATCCGGGCCGTGATGCTGGGGCACCGACCCTCGTTTTTGGGAAAAAATCCTTCCGACCCTCAGGAGCCGTTGGATCTCGTAGGAAAGCGCGCTCGTCATGATGGACGTTCCAGATCTTGCCACGTCCACAAAACGACAAGATAGCGTTCTATGGGGATCCGCGCCAAAGATGGACGGCCTAGATGATGCCACGTACCTCGGAAGCTCCGAACCGAGGTACCGACCCTTCGAACCAAGTCGCCGACCCCTAGAGCCGCGGCGCCACGCATCCGGGCCGTGATGCTGGGGTACCGACCCTCGTTTTTGGGAAAAAATCCTTCCGACCCTCAGGAGCCGTTGGATCTCGTAGGAATGCGCGCTCGTCATGATGGACGATCCAGATCTTGCCACGTCCACAAAACGACAAGATAGCGTTCTATGGGGATCCACGCTAAAGATGGACGGCCTAGATGATGCCACGTACCTCGGATGCTCCGAACCGAGGTACCGACCCTTCGAACCAAGCCGCCGACCCCTCGAGCCGCGGCGCTACGCATCCGAGCCGGGGTGACGGAGTGCCGACCCTCTTTTTTGGGAAAAATCCTTCCGAGGAACAGGAAGCGTCCGATCGTTCCGAAACTCGCGCTCCGCCTTGATCGAAGGCCCAGATGACGCCACGCCATAAATAGGTATTAAAAATTGATTTTTATTTATTTAAATCGGTTTATTTATTTAAAAAATTGCGAAAAATCGCTAAAAATTCGGGAAAATTAGCTAAAAATTCCAGGAGATAATTAGAAATTCGGGGGATATTTCTAAGCCACCGAACGAGCAATTATTACCTAGAATATACGGTTAAAGCCCCCGAACAATTAGCCAACACATCGCAAAATTAAATAAATAATCCGGAAAAATAGATAAAAACTCGACACAGCTTTGGAGCATCAAAAAAGGAGGAACTAGCCTACCCCCGTGCTCCAGGATTCAAAAATCACCCATTCGGACTGCGATACAGTTCCACCAACCACTGAGTTTAGTCAAACTACTCCTCAAAGACTGATCACCCTCAGCCTTTAGGAGTGGGGGGCTCGTGATGTGGCCAAAACCAGGGGTTCAATCGAGACCGTCCAAATGGGGCACGAATCCTACAGCTCAGGGGCGAGATGGTAATTTCACATTCAAATGGGTCCGAAGCGGGTGCTGGGTCTCCCCCTCACAGATCCAATAACCCGCAAACGGATCCATCTCAGCTGGGCACGGGTTTCAACCCGCTACCAGCTCGATCCGGCAAGACACAATCAAGGTCCCTGATTAGATCCAAATCAACGGCCATGATTCACGTCAATCTTTACACTGGGATTTGGGGATTAAAATTCCTTATCTGATTACCAGAATATGCCTTATCAGATTACTTTCCCAATCTGTTTACGAGGAGATTATTCTATATCAGGCTACGCGGATTACATCCCTAAATGGTTCTCTAAGACGCCTATAAATACCCCCCACCCATCTCCATTAAGAGGTAATCAATCTTTCTCTAGTTAAACGCTCTTTCATAATCATTTCTGGTGACTGACTTGAGCGTCGGAGGGTGCGTCGCCGGGAACAACCCCGGTGTCTCGCACTTTTTGCAGGTGCACGGCGGGAGCGACGATCAGAGTTCAACGGAACAGGTATACAGGTTCTCCTATTCAGTTTCCCCAAGAACTCACAAATTCATCTGTTTGCCCCCACACCGAATTTAGCGGCAACAATAACAACCATTCTAAACATCGGAAACACATCGACAAGTTTTCATACTTTCTTTTGGAATAATGAGATGATTCTAAGTAAATTATGAAAATATATAACATCATCAAAATTGGAATGAAATTATATATTAACAGAATTTACATAGAACTTTTCAAATTATCTAAAGCATGCCAACTGCCTAAAATTGATGCTTCAGTTTGAACTTCTCTATGGCTCCAATTGGATTCTAAATCTCAAAACAACTTGGATGTTAAAGCTTTTGACTCAATAGCTTTTAACTCCATTTCCCCCACAGTTTTGATAATTAGATCACTTTCAAGTCTCTTAGTAAGAGCATTAGCCATATTTGTCACAATTGCACTTAATCTATGTGAAAGTCCAACTAGGCTTCTTTCGGCCGTAATATACTCCTCTTACTATTATAGAGTGAGTTATGAGCTACAGTGCATTATAGCTTGATAGTCGCATAACAGAATTAGAGAATTCACATTAAACTTCTCAAATGGATGATTAGCAATAAGTCATTCAATCCACTCAGCCTCTTCCCCTGCAGAGGATAACACATAGAGGTCTAATTTCTTGGACGAGAATGCAACGCATGTTTGCCTATTAATCTCCATAATTTTCTGCTCTTCCTAGTGTGAACACATATCCACTAGTTGTCGACTTTCACTAAACTTTGAGTAGCACAAAGCAAATTCTTGAGTACCACTCAGGTATCTCATTAGCCTCTTAAGGGCACTCAAATGTGTATGGGATTATTAGTGAGTTTGCAGATCATACCTACCTCAAAGGCTATGTCCTTTTTAGTGCAGATCTTTGTATACATGAGAATTTCAACATGTCTCATAGTTGCACCATCATTAGGTGTCAACCCTTTTATCATAATCATACGGTGTTTCAAAACACACTTTCAATCAATATATCCCCACTTTTGAAACGCATTATTGATTTATCGAGTTTGACTAAGGGTTATCCCTTGCCAACCAAAACTCACCCTTATACATAATATGGTGACCACAACACTTAGGTGTTTCATGCTAAATTTATTTGGATAGCACAATTTAACTTCATTTATAATAGAGATGTCACTTCCAATCAACAAGTATGTTAATAAAACCAAGTAAATAATAGCCATTATATTTGACACACCACAAAGTTAAAGACACTGATCTGAATTACTTAATTCATATACTAGGCTCTTTGAGAAATTTGTCAAATTATTTATACATTAGTTATATTACATGTTTTAAAATATACGATGATTTTACTAAATTGTAAATTTTGTTCACTAAACATATTAGTTCAAAACTTTCCAGTACAAAACTGTTCAGTACAAAACTTTTTAAATATCCTTTATGAATGACAAAATTTTCAATAGATGTAAGGATAAGAAGAATACTTATTATAGCAATATGACAAATATGTGAGTAGACATCAAACAAATTTACCCCATTTTTCTCAGTCAATCTGTTAGCTACTAAAAAGCATTAAGATTGCTACTGAACAATCAAAATTAAGTTTCTTCTACAAAATCCCACTTACTTACTATAATTTTAGCCCCTTTCGGCAGATCAACTAAGTTAAGGTATTATTGTATGACAAAAAATCATCTCATTGGCTACTAAAGAATCTTCTTAGCTCATTTGTCATTCAGGTTTTAAGTGTCAGTAAGACTAGTTCTTGATTCCAACTGTGAATCATTGAGCGTGTCTGTAGGACTAGATTATTTCATACATTTATCTTTGATGAACACATTCTCAAAGAACTCTGCAAGTCTAGATTCTTTTAACACAAATTAGATAGATCCAACATCTGTCCACCGATCTACATTCTGCACTTTCTAAACACACACAAATATTTGTTGTAGGTCCTACTTTAGGCCCTTTAGAGTCATGTACTCTAACAGATGTATCACAACACAAAATTTTTACTTTAACAAAATTATTTGTGTTTTTATACTGTTGATCTACAAGGTGTAAGTAACTTAGAGTGTGGTAACAAATTAGAAATATGATTGATAATGTAACATCACTCATAATTACTCAAAGTCAAACTAACAGTCAATAACATTGAATTCAACATCTCACTGAGCGTTTGATTCTAACTTTATTAATACTGTTTGACAATGGTAAATATAGTGCACTAGAGATTATGCCAAATGCAAATTACTCTAAAATTATTAAACATATTCCGCACCTCCATCAACACTTAACCCTTGATTTTTAGCATTTAACTATAATTTTTAATTCATTAGGAATAACAGGTGTTTCATTCTTCATATATGTGACAGACTTATATTAATCATCTACAAAAGCGATTAAATACTTCTGACCAACAATCGTCTCATCTAGTCACAAAGCTACTGAGATCACAAATATCAGAATGTATTGACTCAAGAATTTATGTGCTCCTAGAGACCATACTAAATGATTTTCTAGTGATCATAATCTGAGCACAACTTTCTTATTTGTCATATTTAATGGAGTGTCATTTAGTAGAGTTATGAGTTTTAACAAGAACAAACAATTTAATATATAGTTCATAGTGATTCTAAATTTCAAAACAAATTGGATGTTAAAGCTTTGACTCAATAGCTTTTAACTCCATTTCCCCACAGTTTTGATAATTAGATCATATTTCCTCACAAACAATTGAATATATAGTTCTCAAATCTTAGCCAATTATGCTATGTTCAAGAACACAATTAGAACTATTATTATTAATTGTCTCATTTGTTAAACTCAACTTATACATACGATTGACAATATATGCACTTTATAAGAGTTAATACAAAATTATTCTATCACATTTTACAAAAATTATTTACTTTCTCTAATGGTTCTAACAATGTCCACTTGCTCAAACATATTGAGCGAAGTGTTCTTTCCTTTATTCGTTCTTCATCATCTTCATAACGCTAAATGAAATAATGACTAACATATTATAATTCAACTTTGCACACACAGTACAATGAACGAGAAAGAATAAAACATAACTAGTAGAGTCATATTCTATATTAAGATATGCTTTCTCCTAAGTTACAGATATTTGTTATACATCGTATACAATTTTATTTTTATTTTTATTTTTATTTTTTTTAAATTTTTAGAGAAGCAAATATGTAATCTCACACAAACTGCAAATAATGGATTTGTCAAAATATCTATACACATAGCATGATAAAGCACTTAACAACCCTAAACATTCTAGTTTTCAAAGCGAGAATAACTATGATCTAAAACTCTCAATCATATGATCAAATGCACAAAACGTTAACACATTCATCACATGAAAAATACTAAGAAAATTAGAGTAGATCATACCGACACTTCAAGTTAGAAGTGTTTTCTAAATTCGATGGAGAAGTCTGCGCAGTACAGACTTATTCAATCGTGATGCATATCCATCGTCTCCAACACACAATTTGTAGGTAACTTTGAAATTTCCTTGACAACAACATCATCCTCGAAAAGTTGTTGACATCTTTCCCACGCAAGATCATACTGAATCAACCGCAGGCTTAAAATCAAACTACCATCTGTAGCATTTTCCCCAATAACAACAAATTCTTCTTGAGAACCAGGATAAATGCCTGCCCCTTGGACCTGATATGGGACCCGAATCCGCACTCGTCGAGGGCTCTGTGAAACTCCTCGACGGAGAAGGAAACGCCGTCCATGGGGTCTCGGATGCACCGTTCCCGCGCCTCCTTGAAGAGTTCTTCATATTCTCCCGCTCTCGCGTCTGGTCGTTTGATATCAAAATCACCGACACCAGAACCATCAATCTCTGCCGTCTTTTAGATTCGATTGGTCGAGGAGTTCTGAAGGTGGAGATGTTGAGTGCCATGGCTGTCGGGAACAGGGAAAGAAGGTCGTAGCAGTGTGACGGCTGGGGGTGGCCGCAGCGGTGGCTTGCGGCAGCGGCAGCGCCAGCGACGGCGGCATCGGCGAGTGTCATTGCCGGCGATGGTGGTGGCTATGAAGGCGACCTCTGGCGATGGTGGCGATTTGCAGCGACGACGGCGGCAATCAAATCCCGACGAACGATGATTTTATTGATCTCTCTTAATCTCAAAATTAATTTGTAATATCTTAAGATTGTTAGACTAAGATGAGTAATTAGTGTTAGGGTTTATATCTCATAGCCGCTTAAGATATTATACCCTGCTTATCAGTATTGGAATATCACAGAGCACTACGACCAGCTTTTATATGAGATGAACTGGGTTTAGGGTACTGGGCTTTATGCCCACTCGATCCGGTCCAACACTTAAACATATAACACGTGCAAAGCACGTGTTGCTCCATAGAACATTATACACAATAATATTCTATTATATTGAGAATATATCTATATATCCAACACTTATTAAGTGCAAGTGCAGTTAACATGTCAGAATTGTTTTTAATCCGTTTCCAGCTAGAGTACGCTAATATTTTCGCGTTGGGTATGATCCTTGAGCGAATATTATTGGCACACAAACTTTTCAGTTCAGATATCCTTTTTTTCCTCGAAATTCTGTTGGCTAATTTTGGAGGACAAGGATATCTGATTCAAAAGTTTGGAAACAATAATTTTGATACAATCAGAAAATATTATATTATATTTTTAACATCCCAGCATGAAGCCCCGTACTGTACAACCTACTACAAATCCAATAACTCTGAAGCACTAGCTAGCCCAGTCAAAACATGGATTCCCCTATTGAAATTTGACCTTTTTTTAATGAAGACAATAATAGATCAATCGCTAACACTTCAAGCTCGGTGTGACTCCATACCCTCCTATGATTAGTAAGACCTGTCAAGACCTGTAAAGAGCATATATATAGTTGTTCAATCTCAAATTTTAGTTATTTGGCATATAGGAATTGAAAATTTTGGATTTGAGCTTGTAGTCGTCCAAAGCCAAAATTTAGGGTTACAAAAAAAAAATTAACGAACGAGGGATCATGTTTCGTCCTATCAATATTAAAATAATAAAAAATCGATGGACGGGAGATGAAATCCCATTCCAGAAGATTTTTGAGATAGATTAAAGCAAAAAAAAGTTTGTACGCAAATGTATGCATAACATTTTCTATAGACCCATTCCATCTCAGCCCTTGATCCCCAAATGTACACAAATCTCAAAGCTACAAGATTGCATAATAATTCCTATAGGGATAATTCCATAGAAACATCCTTGGAATTTTTGGGGAGAGAAATGCTTGGACAATGGATCATTTACCATCCGAGATTATTATTATTTTTTTGAAACGATCGGATGGAAAATGATTTCCCGTCTGATCAATTTTTTTAAAAAATGATCGGATCCCGTCCGATATTTTTTTTTTCAAAAAATGTAAGCGATGAAAGATGATTTTCGACCGTTTCGTTTTTTTTTGAAATTAAAAAATGAACGGACAAAAGATCTTTCATAGGCTATAATTTCCAAATTACTATATCTTCTTTCAAATATAGTAAATCACTGGTCCCCTACAACCCAAATTTTGGGTATATAACCAACGACTACAACAATTTTTTTTTGGAAAAAATGGCTTGTGGGAGCATCTGTAGTCGTTAAAGCCAAAATTTGGCTATTTGGTTTATAGCAAATAGCAAAAATAGCTTTCGTCGCAGTCGTTGTTAGCCAAAATTTGGCTTTTCGAAATCTTAATAAAACGGACGGTAAATTATCTCCCATCCGACGTTTTTAAAAAAAATAGTTAATTTTTTTATACCATACTCTGATAGTGATTGTTACTGCTGTGTGGGGGCAAACAAATAGATTTATGGATTCGAGGGAAGTTGAATAGTCAAACCTGAACACCTTCACCGGAGCTTGACCGAGATTCTCCCGTCGTTGACCTGCAAAAAGTGCGAAACACCGGGGTTGATTCCGGCGATGCACCCTCCGACGCTCTTGTCAGTAATCAGAAAGATTATGAAAGAGCTTTGATTGGCGAAAGATTGATTACCTGATAATAGTGGGAGATGGGGGGTATTTATAGCCGCCTTAGGAACCAGTTTCGGGATAAGATCAAATCCCTACTTCCCAGTGAATGGATAGAAGTGATCATGACCGTTGATTAAGGCCAATCATAAACCCTAATTCTCCTATCCAGTTGGACTGGGCTTCTTGCGGGTTGGAATCCGCGCCCAGTAAGATGGACCCGTTTATGGGTTATTGGGCCTTTGGAAAAAGGCCCAGTTCCCATTTCAGACCTATTTGTAGGTGAAATTACCATTTTACCCCCGAGCTTTAAGATTCGTGCCCAATTTGGACAGTTCCGATTTAACCCTATTTTTAGCTATATCACGAGCCCCCTACTTTCGAAGACTGAGTTTGATCAGCCTTTGAGGAGTAGTTTTATTGTTTTAATGGCTTGCAGAGTTGTATCGGAGTCCAAATGAGGGGTGTCAAATCTTTATATGAGGTATCATGGTGATTTACGGTGTTGGTTGCGCGCTCAAGGTTGTTCTTGAGCTCTCCTGGACTTTTGGTGACTTTTCTTAATTTTTATTTATTTTTCGGATCAGTTATTTAAGTTTGCAAAGCGGTAATTTATTATTCGGGGGCATTAATTAATTATCCTAAGCAATACTTATTTACCCGGTGGTTCAAAAATATTTTCCCGAATTTATAATTATTTTTTAGAATTTTTAATTAATTTTCCTGAATTTTTAATCATTTTTTTTGCAATTTCTAAATAAATAATTCGAATTTAATAAATAAAAAAATAATTTTTAATACCATTTGTGATGTGGCGCAATCCGGGCCGCTCATCAGCAAAAAGCGCGAATATCTGAGCGATCGGACGGTCTGGGTGGCTCGGCGGCACTTTTCTCCGTTTATGGAGGTCGGTGCCCCGGTAGCTCGGTCATAGCTCCTCGGTAGCTCAGTAGCTTGGCGCTTCATAAGCTGCCGAGCTACGTGGATGAATCTGGCGCGTCCATCATGGCGCGAATCACGAGGTAGGAGGCTCAGATCATGAGAAAACGTGATTTTGTCGTTTTATGGGCGTGGCGTGATCTGAGCCGCTCATCATCTTTTGGCACGAATCTGGGGACAACAGACGGTTCAAGGAGTTCGGCATCATTTTTCTCCAAATGTGGAGGTCGGTGCCTCGGTAGCTCGGCAGAGTGCCTCGGTGGCTCAGCTCCTCCTAAGTCGTTAAGCCATGTGGCGACATCTAGAGCGTCCATCAGGGCACGAATCACGATGCAATCGACTCAGATCACGAGAAAACATGATTTTGTCGTTTTGTGGGTGTGTCTAAATCTGAGCCGCTCATCAACCTTTGGCACGAATCTTGGGACGATCTGAAGTCCCACAGAGTTCGGCAGTATTTTTCTCCAAATGTGGAGGTCGGTGTCTCGGTAGCTCGGCAGAGTGCCTCAGTGGCTCGGCTCCTCCTGAGTCGTTTGAACCATGTGGTGACATCTAGAACGTCCATCAGGGCACGAATCACGATGCAGTCGGCTCAGATCACGAGAAAACATGATTTTGTCGTTTTGTGGGCGTGTCTGGATCTGAGCCGCTCATCAACTTTTGGCACGAATCTTGGGACAATCTGACGTCCCACAGAGTTCGGCAGTATTTTTCTTCAAATGTGGAGGTCGGTGCATCGGTTACTCGGCAGAGTGCCTCGGTGGCTTGGCTCCTCCTGAGTCGTTTGAGCCACGTGGGGACATCTGGAGTGTCAATCAGGGCACGAATCACGATGCAGTCGGCTCAGATCACGAGAAAATGTGATTTTGTCGCTTTGTGGGCGTGTCTGGATCTGAGCCGCTCATCAACTTTTGGCACGAATCTTGGGACAATCTGACGTCCCACAGAGTTCGACAGTATTTTTCTCCAAATGTGGAGGTTGGTGCCTCGGTAACTCGGCAGAGTGCCTCGATGGCTCGGCACCTCGTGAATTGCCGAGCTGCATGGCTAAGACCGAACCATCGCCGCCCTTCTCTGAACCGTCGCCGCCCTTCTTCATTATGCCGTTTAGCCTTCCTTACCGGGCCCAAAGCGTTTCAAAAGCCCAAGAGTTGCTTCATTGACTATAAGTTTTCACCCCCCTCACTCCTTCTCTCATTCTTTCACTTTTCACTCTCAGAACTCACTTTTGCTCTCGAGTTGCTCTGCTAGCGGAGATTTGAGCTCAAGGGCAGTTGTGTTAGCTGTCGTGGCAGGCCAGGCAATTTCCGGTGAGATTTTTCCGACCGTAAATGTCACATCAAGGTTAGTATATATATTCTTAATCTCGTATATATACCCTACGAGATGTCGTAAGTGTCCTAGGGTAGTGAGGCTTCTTCCTCGGGGGGTCGGAGCGATGAACGGTTAGTTCACGAGGAAAGGGGAGAAGTGGTGAGCAGACGGAAGGGGAAGGAGATAGTAGGGTCGTTGGCGGCCGAGGAGACGGGGAAGGAAGTGGCTCGATCTTCGGTTGTTGAAACGGTTGTAGAGACTGTGAGACGAGCAGGTGAAATGGGTCGGCTGCCGACCGTGATATTCGGTTACGGGGAATCCGGCAGTACACCGGTGAGCTGCTAACTAAGGCCGTCTACGGACGCTCGGAAACATACGAAGAGAACGAACTGAGGGAGGTTACCGAGGTCGACGATATCCCCTCAGTTCTAACCGAACGAGATCTGCTTCGGATTCGGAAGAGCATCGTCATTCTCCCGAAATACACCCTGATTCTCCTCGATCCCGGGGTGCGAGCATGCATGGTCTTCTCTCCTGATACTTGCGTCTTCGCCTACAACGCGTTGAACGCCGGACTGCGTCTTCCCCTCCATCCCTTCGTGACCGAGGTTCTCCGATGGTATGGACTGAGCCCGATCCAGTTCATGCCGAACATGTGGCGACATGTGCTCAGATTTCTGCTTCAATGCCGAACAGCGAAGGTGGAGCCCCAGCTCGTCGTTCTCAGGAGTTTGTACCGGATCAATTGGATGAGCAAGACCGAACACCGGTACTATCTGTCGCCTCGAAAAGGCGTCAAGCTGATAGAGAACCCCGACTCTATCAAGTCACGGAAGGGTAAGTTCTTTTTGATCCGAGGCCCTTCGGCATGGGACTTTCCGACCCGATGGAAGGAGGACGTGCCGAAGTATGCGAAGGCCGAGCCGGTGTTGACTCCGGTCGAAGCAGAGGTCGCGGCGAAGCTGGTCGGATTCCTGATGTTGAGTTGGAGGGACATGACCGAGGAGGTGCTTCACGGGTCGGGCCTTAGTCCGATCGACCCGAGTACGCTCCGGACATCTTTTTTTTGTATACTTTCTGTTGTGCCTTGTATTTTCTAACTTTGTTTTCTTTATTCGATAGAGGCTCCGAGCATGGACTTCCGAACAATTATGGCCGAGCGAAACAAGGCCTCTGATGCTAAGAAGAGGAAGAGGACAAGCGCAGGGCCTTCGTCCAGCCGACCAACCAAGGTTCCTTCGGCTGCAGTCATGGATCTGGCCTCTCCTCGGTGATCAGCCTCGGCTGTAGGTCTTGTTCAGCCGACCCCTTCGGGTGAAGGCTTCTCCATCTTGGAGGCTCTGGCGCTCGAGGCCCCGCCCCATACCGAGCAGGCCGATGCCATACTGACCGAGGCCCACAAGAAACTGTTTGTCCCCGATTGGTGGGTGATGAACCACGACGATTTCTTGGGGGACTCGGCGATGAGTATGCAGGCTATTCGTCATCTCCCGACCCCAAAAGACCGAGCCGCACTGAAGGCGGGGACGACAGGCGATGATGCTCTAGAGGTAGCTCGATCACTCATGTCGGTAAGTTGTCTTAGTTGATTTCGATGACTTTTTGAAAATTTTCTAAGTTTTTAGCTTGGCTTTTATTGCGCTCTAATTGCTTCTTCTTGCAAGCCATGTGCCACTTCAGCCACCTTCTCGAGCAATACGCTGAGTAGGAGAGGGAGTTGAAGGCCACTTGTGACAAAGACCGAGCGGAGAGGGCGAGGGTCGTGAAGCAGTTCGAGGCGGAGCAGCGCCGCTCGGACGCTTTGGCGGCACAGGTCGCTGACTTGGAGGCGGCCTTGGCGCAGGCAAGGGAGAAGCTTGCCTCGGAGTTGGCCAAGGCAGCCGAGGAGAAGGCCGAGGCGAAGAGGGCCCTAGAGGCGGTGATGCAGCAAAAAGATGAGGCCGTGGAGGCGGCAAAGGCAGAGATTGAGGCCGGGGCTAAGTAGCATATGATGGCCAACATGGAACAGTCTTATGCCACCACGCTCGAGCACGTCGAGGCTTAAGTCCCCAGCTTCGACAGGTCGGGGTACGGACTGTGGGGTCCGGTCGGCGAGGAGGACCCAGAAGCCGAGCAAGAGGCCGAAGGAGAGGAAGGGGAAGAGCAACAAGGTGACGATGCTCCGGCCGATCCCGAGGTCGTGGTGGTGGAGGGAGGGGGCGACGAGGCTGCGGCCGACCCCCGAGCCATAGTGGTAGAGGAAGGGGAGCCGTCCACCGAGGTGCCCGTCACCGAGCTACCACCCAAGGTGGCCCCTTGATCTTTGTTGTTTCGCATTTTTTCTTATCTCTTCATGTATTGCCTTGTAGCAGACTGGCCACCGCTTTTTGTTATGAATGAGATTTTGCTTTCTTGGACTAAGTGTTGGGGTCGATCTTGTTTTGGAGACGTCTTGATTTGAAATTTTTCTATGGGTTGAAAATAATTTCGTTTTGAAATCCAACTAAGTGTTGATAACAACTTTGCTTTGAAGTTTGGCTGTGTTGCTCGGGCTTAGTGCTGTTGTGTTCTTTCAGATCGCCGAGTTGCATCTAGCAGAGGCATCGCCAAACACGATAGCGGCTGAGGTCTCTCATCTCCGAGCTGACTTAGGAGCGACGAAGTTGGCCTTTTCTCGTAGTCGAGAGGGTTTTCTCAAAAGCAATTTGGATCTAGACCACCTCAAGCTAAAATTGTCGAAGCGTCTCTTCGAGCTGAAGCAACTAAAGAAACGAGCTCGAGAAGCTGCTCCCGTAGGGGAGGTGGAGTTGCTTTGGCAGGCGCTATTTGATGCCACGGTGGATAGAGATGAACTGTTAGCTGAGGTCCACGAGTTGACGATAGCAGAAGACGAGCTTTCAGCGAGGAGAGAGGAACTAGTAGCAGCGAAGGGCAAGTTGATGGCGGAGCTTGACGAGCTGAAGAGGGTTACAGTCGACAAGAGTATCGAGGTTACTCATCTCCGTCGAATTATTGCCGACAGCTCTTGTGACGCAGGCTCTGCTCGGCTTCCTTGCTTCAAGATAGCCATGAAGGATGACTCTCTGAAGCAATGAATCGTCGAACTCGAGGCGGAAGTCGCTCGCCTCAAACCCCAACCTGAACAGATTAATGTCAGAAGCACGTCGTGTACTCGTGAAGAGAGCGAGAGAGGAATTTCCTTTTACGAGCTTGCGACTCGCTCGCCTGCTGCTCGGCAGAGCCCTGTTGACGCACAAAGTAGGGTGGCTGCTTCGTCGAGCGGATCGTCCGTTGGGGCCACCATCAGAGGTAATGCTGAAGATGCGTCTCAGTTTGCTGGTCTAGAGATGAGCTCCGAGGTTAGGCGTCACCGTCCCCAGGTGTCTTTGAACCGGAACATCCCTGCCCCGAGGAGGCATTGAAAGAGTTGTCTTGTAATTTTGGTTTTTCGAATTTTGTAACTCGTCGTAGAGAAGAGTAGCTGGTCTTGTAATCTGAGTTTCCTCAAACTTTAAACTTTATAGAAGTGAGCTTGTTTATTCTTTTGTGCTTGTGCGTTTGCGTGTTTTGTTAATCATCTATGGTTGTAGGACCACTTCTTACCTACTTATGAGCGAGGAGTAGAAGCAGAGTCGAGCCAAGCTTTGAACTCCAAACTCTTTATTTGAGTAGGTTTCAACGGTTGTGGGAGCAGTTCCGAATGGCGAACCACTTCTAGTTCGCTTAAGAGCGAGCTTGCAAAGCGAAATCGAGCCAAGTTTTGGACTCCGAACTCATCGTTTGAGTAAGTTTCAACGGTTGTGGGAGCAGTTCCGAATGACGAACCACTTCTAGCTCGCTTAAGAGCGAGAATCGAGCCAAGTTTTGGACTCCGAACTTGTCGTTTGAGTAAGTTTCAACGGTTGTGGGAGCAGTTCCGAATGGTGAACCACTTCTAGCTCGCTTAAGAGCGAGCTTGCAAAGCGGAATCGTGCCAAGTTTTGAACTCTGAATTCGTCATTTGAGTAAGTTTCAACGGATGTGGGAGTAGTTCCAAATGGCGAACCACTTCTAGTTCGCTTAAGAGCGAGCTTGCAAAGCAGAATCGAGCCAAGTTTTGGACTCCGAACTCGTTGTTTGAGTAAGGTTCAACGGTTGTGGGAGCAGTTCCGAATAGCGAACCACTTCTAGCTCGCTTAAGAGCGAGCTTGCAAAGCTGAATCGAGCCAAGTTGTGGACTCCGAACACGTCGTTTGAGTAAGTTTCAACGGTTGTGGGAGCAGTTCCGAATGGCGAACCACTTCTAGCTCGCTTAAGAGCGAGCTTGCAAAATGGAATCGAGCCAAGTTTTGGACTCCGAACTTGTCGTTTGAGTAATCGCAATTAAGGTTTTAAACAGAGAGATAAGATAACCATAAGAGAATTATCGGGCGAAAAAGGTTCTTTATTGATAACCGCTAATCGGCCGCTTCTAAGTTGCAAGCTGTTATTACAATGGAAAAATAAAGAAGAAAGTACAAATAAAAAGATAGGAATGGCTCGACATTTGATGGTACTCGGAGAGGTGTTCAAACACCCTCTTGGTACTTCAGTAAATGGTCGGCGTTCCAAGTTCTTGGTATCTCTCTGCCTTCGAGGTCTTCAAGACAATATGCTCCTGGCCGAACTACCTTGGAGACCTTATATGGTCCCTCCCAATTCGGGGCTAGCTTGCTCTTTTGATTGGGGAATGATATGACTAGCTTTCTGAGGACTAAGTCTCCCTCCTTGAGATCTGTGGGACGGACCCTTTTGTTGTAGACCTGCTCGATTCTTCTCCGATAATTTTCCTGGCGAATTGAAGCACTTTCACGGAGTTCATCGATCAGGTCCAAATATGCTCAGAGCTCTTTGGCGTTCTGCTCTTCATCATAGGCAATAAGGCGAGCGGATGGCAAACCAACTTCTAAGGGGATTACAGCCTCGGACCCGTAGGTGAGGTTGAAGGGTGACTCTCCTGTGCGGGTCCTTTTTGTAGTGTGGTAGTTCCACAATACGTTAGAAAGTTGTTCTGCCCATAAGCCTTTGGCCGACTTGTCTAGTCTCTTCTTGATACCCGAGAGGATCTGCCTGTTGGCATTCTCTACTTGCCATTGGATTGAGGATGGGAGACGGAGGAGAAGCGTTGCTGAATGTCGAGGTCTTCACATAAGGAGCGGAATGCTGTCCCTGTGAACTGTGTTCCGTTATCTGTTACCAGGATTCGAGGTATGCCGAACCTATAGATTACATTTTTTCAGAAGAACTACAGCACTTTGTTCTCAGTAATAGTAGCCAGTGGTTTGCCCTCGATCCACTTAGTGAAATAGTCGATTGCCACGACTAGGAACTTGAGCTGGCCTGGAGCTAGTGGGAACGGACCTTGCAAGTCCATCCCCCATATTGCAAAGGGATTTGGACTTGAGAAAGATGTGAGTTGTGCTTAGGGTAGGCGGCGGATGTTAGAGAATTGCTGACAGGAGCTGCATTTCCGGACATGCTGTTCGGCATCCCGAAGTAGGGTAGGCCAAAAGTATCCGTAGTTCAAAACTTTCCTGGTGAGAGACCTTGATCCTGAATGGGCTCCGCCTATACCTTCATGGAGTTCTTGCAAGGCATACATGGCTTCTTCTGGGGAGAGACATCTTAAGTAGGGTCTGCCATCTACTTGGGTATAGGAGCGTTTGTACAAGACTCCCTCAATAAGGGTGTACCGCTCTGCTCTCGTTCGGATTCTGCAAGCTTCTTTAGGATCTTGGGGGAGGTTCCCGTCTCTGAGGAACTCAGTCAAAGGCTTCATCCAGTTATCCATGAGTTGGACGGGCAGCGACTCCATCGAGTCGGGGGCTTCTTCGTCGATGCTCGGCCTTAGTAGGACTTCGATCAGGACGGTCTGCTCGAGACCTTGGAGAGAGGAAAAGGCTAGTTTTGAGAGGACATCTGCTTGGGCGTTCTCTTCTCTAGGGATCCGCTGGAGTTGTGCCTCTTCGAACGAAGCCATGAGACTTTGGACCTTGGCTAGGTACTTAGCCATTCGGTCGTCTCGCACCTCGTATTCTCCTAAGACCTGATTTACCACAAGCTGCGAGTCACTAAATATTCGGACACGTTGCGCTCCTGCCTTGCAAGCCATGCCCAGGCCTGCTATTAGGACTTCATACTCCGCTTCGTTATTGGAAGCCTTGAAATTGATGTGGAGGGAGTATTGGAGAACGAAATCATCTGGGCCTGCCAGAATAACTCCGGCTCCGCTCCCTTCGGCGCAAGATGACCCATCTACATACACCGTCCAGATTGGAGGTCCATTTGCCGCTTGACTTACTTCCGGGATCGTGCTTTCCACTATAAACTTGGCTAAGGCTTGGGCCTTGATAGCAGTCAGAGGCTGATAAGATATGTCATGTTGACTTAGCTCGATTGACCACTTCATTAGATGTTCGGAGGTCTCGGGCTTATGCAGAACCTGCTTGAGCGGCTGGTCGGTAAGGACGACCACCGACTGGGATTGAAAATAGGGGCGGAGCTTCCTGGATGCCATAACCAAGGCGTATGCTATCTTTTCCAATCTCGGATAGCGGAGCTCAGCGTCTCTAAGGACCTTGCTCACATAATAGATAGGCTTTTGAGCCTTGTCTTCTTTCCTTACTAGGACAGCGCTGAGGGTTTGTTCGGAGGCAGCGAGGTAGAGGTAGAGTACTTCCCCGAAAGTAGGCTTGCTGAGGAGTGGGGGGTTGACCAGATAGGCTTTCAGTTGGTCGAACGATTCTTGCTGATACAGGCCTTATTCAAAGCCCTTACCCCCCGTGAGGGCTTTGAAGAAAGGAAGACACTTTTTCCCTGACTCAGACAGGAAGCGCCTTATGGCCGCGAGGTGTCCTGTAAGCTTTTGCACTTCTTTCATATTTTTAGGAGGAGCCATGTTGAGGATGGCTTTTATCTTCTCGGGGTTGGCCTCAATCCCCCTTCTGACTGACCATGAAGCCCAGGAACTTACCAGATGAGACCATGAATGCACACTTGTTTGAATTTAGTCTCATATTATGCTTCCTCAACACGTCGAAGGCTTCTTATAGGTCGGTGATATGGTCGGACCCCTGGATACTTTTTACTAGCATATCATCGACGTAAACCTTCATGTTCCGGCCGATTTGATTTTGGAAGACCTTGTTGACGAGGCGTTGGTAGGTGCCGACATTTTTGAGCCCGAAGGGCGTTACCCTATAGTAGTAGAGGCCTTGATCTGTGATGAAGGATGTCTTTGGGATATCCGGGGGGAACATGCGGATTTGGTTGTAACCGGAGAAGGCATCCATGAAGCTCAGAAGCTCATGACCCGAAATGGCGTCGATCGAGGTGTCGATGCTGGGGAGCGGGAAAGGATCTTTGGGGCATGCCTTGTTCAAGTCGGTGAAGTCGATGCAAATCCTCCAACTTCCATTGGCCTTCTTCACCATAACAACATTGGAGAGCCACTCGGGATAATTGACCTCTTGTATGAACCGGGCTTTGAGGAGCTTCTCCACTTCTTCCTTTATAGCTTGCTGGCACTCCGGGGCGAATTTACGCCTCTTCTGCTGGACCAGTTTGGATCTCGGAGCAACACTTAGGTGGTTGGTGGACGAGGAGGTCTTCGAAAATCCCTAGCATGTCGGCAGCTGTCCATGCGAAGAGGTCCCAATTCCTCTTTACGCACTGGACTATATCGGAACAGAAGGCAGAGGGAAGGGTTTTGCTGATGAAGAATTTGCGGGTCGGATCTTGCTTCGAGAAGAGCACTTCTTCCAGCTCATCTACCAGCTCTGAAATAGGTTGGGTGTTTCCCTAGGGAATTTCAAGGGTCTCGAAGGAAAGGATGGGTCCTCCGGTTGAGGTTATGTAGCATTTGCGGGCAATCTCTTGACTTTCCCTACACCTGCCTTGGTGGGGAACTTCATTTTCAGATGATAAGCAGACGGAACGGCTTCTAAAGCAACTAGGCCAGGTCGACCTAGGATCACATTGTAAGCGGCTGGGACGTCGACAACCATGAAGTCCATTGGCTCCGTTTGGGTAGTAGGAGTTTTGCCAGCGGTTACGTCGAGGGCTATGACCACTTCGATCGTCACTGGCACTCCCGTGAACCCATGGAGAGTGTGGACAATGGGCTTGAGCCTATCTCGCGATAATTTAAGCCCTCAGAAGGCCGCCAGGAAGAGGATGTTGACAGAACTGCCATTATCCACTAGAATTCTTTCCACTTTGAAGTTTGCCATGTGGAGATTAATCACCAGTGCATCACAGTGGAGGGTTCGGACACCTTCTAGATCTTCATCCGAGAAAATAACCGGGACTCCAAGACCTTTGGGAGGGAGTATGTTGTGCACCGAATTGACTTCCCTGATGAAAGCCTTTCAAGATGAGTTAGAGGTTCTTCCCATTGGACCTCCGTGGATGAGGTGCAAGATGCGCTCTTTTTCGAATTTGGGAGTCTCGTCACGCCTTTTGGGCTGCTTGTTAGTCCCCCCTGGGGGGTGGAGGAAGGTCGACCAGGTCCTTTCTTACAAACTTGGAGAGCTGCCCTCTCTGAATAAGGGCTTTGATCTCATTCTTCAGGGCCCGACAGTCATTTGTGTCATGGCCGTGGTCTCGATGGTAGCGGCACCATTTCTCCTTATCCCTTTTTTTCCCGAGGGTATTCATCTTCGGGGCAGGAGGCAAGATCCCTTTTTTCTCCACTTCCATGAGAATGGTTGAGACATTGGCGTTGGGAGGGGTAAACTTTTCAAACCTGGGAGGTGGACGACGCTGACCCCCGTTGTCCTTCTGGAGCTTCTTGGCTCCCTCGTCTTCAGCAGCCTTCCTCTTATTTCCAGAAGAGGATCCCTCGAATGTGGGGCGATGTTCAGCCTCCTCCGCACGGATGTACTTCTCGCTTCGGAGAAGAAGGTCGGAGAAATCCCATGGGGGCTTTTTGGCTAGAGAGGACCGAAGGTTGGAGTTAAGGACGTTGGACTGGAAGGCGGCTGCAGCGACCGATTGGTCGAGGGAGGCGATGGACCTGGCCTCCGCGGTAAACTGCTTGACATAATCTCTTAACTTCTCACCCTTCTTCTGATTGAGGAAGAGTAGTGAAATACTCGTCTTTTCGGAGCGGCGGCTGCTTACGAAGTGGGTTATAAAGAGGGTCTCAAACTGTTCAAAAGAGAATATGGAGGATGGAGCGAGGTGGGAGTACCATTCCTGAGCTGGGCCGTTGAGAGTAGCTGGGAAGGTCTTGCATAGGAGGGCATCAAAGGCTTGATGAATCATCATGAGAGTCTTGAAACTCTCGATGTGATCCATGGGATCTGACTCCCCCATATATGTCTCGAACTGCGGGGGCTTGAAGTTTGCTGGAACGGGTGCCTCCATGATGGTTCGAGAAAACGAAGGTCTACTTGGTCGGAGGGTCCTTCCTCTCAGTTCCTTATCCCTATCGAGTTAACCGAGGCGCCTCTCCATCTCGTGGAGACGGCGGTAGATAGCATCATCCCTTCGACAATATCCTGGTGAGCCTCGGGACTTGTCTTCGTACGTAGGGGAGCGTGGGCTACGGCGTTGGTAGCTCAGAGACGGGTGAGGGCTAGGAATGTGATGGCGGTGGCTCGGAGCTTGAGGAGAACCGAGGGACCGATGGCGAGGGCTGCGAACCGGCTGTTCATCGGTGCGAAACCGAACCGAACCGAAAATAATCGAACCGAACCGAAATTTTCGATTTGGTATAATTGAAACCGAAATCCGAACCGAAACTGATAAAATTTAGTTTGAACCGAACCGAATTTTATCGGTTCGGTTCGGATAATAACCGAACTAACCGAAATTTTTAGTACTGCATATATTTTTCTCTTAAAAAAAATGAAGAATTAGAAGAATATATAATAAAGAAACAAAAAATAAAACAAAAGATGCCACCTTTAACTGTTTGATGCTGAACACAGTATACTAAAAGTGTGTCCATGTCTACTGCTAACGAGCACATGTTGAGTATAACTAATGAAGAGTCCCGATACTATCAAAGACACCTCAGGCCGATTTAACTAATTGGATTTCACAGAATCCGCCACTTTCGATTCTCACAACAGAATGGATTTGTAACTACCAATCCATTTGGATTGAACTCACTGTGAAACATAAAGGGATACATGACATCGCAGTGCAGGATGCATAATTTTGTAACCATGCATTTGTAGGTGTAACTAATTTTCAACGTAGACTATGCAATAAAGAATCCAGAATTGAGATAGAGCAATGCAACAAACCTATAGAGAATTTAAATAGTACAACACCTTATATGCAATCCAATACCCACAATATTATTTTACTGTTATTAGAAGGAAAAAAAAAGACACTGGAATTCTTTACAGTAAAATAATGTTAAATTACAATGCTCCAGTTTGAACCGATCCTAGGGGTATAATTTATTTTGGTCCAAAAAAAGTTCGGTTTTTTGTTCGGTTCGGTTTATTTAGAAGCCAACCAAAAACCGAACCGAACTCTCTAAAAAAACTTCGGTTTGGATCAAAACCAAACTGAAAACCGAATAACCGAACCCAATTGATAAATTTCGGTTCGGTTCGGTTCGGTAATCGATTTTAACCAAAGTATGAACAGCCCTACCTCTGAACATTATTGTTGTTGTTTGGCTGGAGATTGAGGGCCTGCAAGATTGTTGCCTGGAACTCTTGGAATTCTGCTCGGGTGATAGGTCCGTTCTGGTCCCTCTGGGGATGTCGACCAGCGGGAGAGTGATGCCTTCTTCGACGGTACTCAGGGGACTCCCTCCGCCTCCTATGAAGAGGGGACCTCCTGTGATCGCGACGGCGAGGAGATCACGCATTTGGACATTCTGAGCGGGTGACTCCTTCACGGGCCCGCCTTTCATCCAAACGGTGGCGAAGGTCCTCTTCTTTCTGCCGGTTAATGATGATGTTGCAGAGGTCTTCTGAGGGCCGAGGGTTATGAGATGCGATGGAGTTGGTGGAATGGTTATATACGGAGATATGGTCGCGGTGAAGAGGTTGCTTCTGAGGGTGAGGACGAGAGGTCCCTATACCAGCGTTCTGGAGCCCGAGTGGAGCCTGCTGGTGTTGAAGATTTTGGGGAGGAGGCTGCCCCTGCTGCAGCGGCTGATCGGGTTGAGGAGGGAGCTGTCCCTGAAGCTGGATGAGTTGGAGGGGAGCCTCCAGTTGTGGTTGAGGAGGAGTGGGCCCACGGTTGGACCCTCTAGATCTCAGTTTCCTTGGTGGCATGGCTGGAGGCAGTACTGACCGGTGGAAGAGGTTGGATTTCTATTCGTGTTTCCCACAGACGGCGCCAATCTGTTGCCGTTGAAATCGGTGTGGGGGCAAACAGATAGATTTGTGGATTCGAAGGAAGTTGAATAGTCAAACCTGAACACCTTCACCGGAGCTTGACCGAGATTCTCCCGCCGTTGACCTGCAAAAAGTGCAAAACACCGGGGTTGATTCCGGCGACGTACCCTCCGACGCTCTTGTCAGTAATAAGAAAGATTATGAAAGAGCTTTGATTGGCGAAATATTGATTACCTGGTAACAGTGGGAGATGGGGGCGTATTTATAGCTGCCTTAGGAACCAGTTTTGGGATAAGATCAAATCCCTACTTCTCAGTGAATGGATAGAAGTGATCAGGACCGTTGATTAAGGCCAATCATAAATCCTAATTCTCCTATCCAGCTGGACTGGGCTTCTTGCGGGTTGGAATCCGCGTCCAGTAGGATGGACCCGTTTATGGGTTATTGGGCCTTTGGAAAAAGACCAGTTCCCATTTCAGACCTATTTGTAGGTGAAATTACCATTTTACCCCCGAGCTTTAAGATTCGTGCCCGATTTGGACGGTTTCGATTTAACCCTATTTTTAGCCATATCAGTGACATTTTAAAAAAAAATTAAGAAATCATAAACAAAAATCCCCAGATGCCTAGGACGGTGCATAATGTCTCAGCTGTGATTTTTTTTTTTTTTTTTTTTTTTTTTGGGACGGTAGATAATCTACCGTCCCTATTTTTTTTAATTGTGTACCAGACGATGTATAATGTCCCATCCCGTAAAATTATTTTTAAATAACTTAAGCGACGGTGTATAATTTACCGTCCGTTCATTTTATATAAAAAAAAATCAGACTATAAATTATACATTGTCCAATGTTCAAACGAAATATAATGTATCATCGGGTTATTTTTTCTATTTAGCCAAATCGACTGCCAGATATAGCTGGGTACTGTTCACAAAATGCAAAATTTGGCTAAATAGCCAACGACTACACATTCTCTTAACCAGTGACTGCAGATGCCCCCACCACCACCACCACCACCACCAACAACAACAAAAATCATGCTTGTCACAATACTAAACCCTCCCACTGACCAGACCCTCAAAGTCGATTGTTCACATTTACTGCCATTGTTCTTGAGTCGGTCTAGTTCAATTGCAATAAATGTGGGCAGCTGAGGATCTGGGTCGGGCTATATTTACTATGGTAACAAGAAGAACAACGGAGGGTTCTATGTCAACTGGTTTGGTGGATAAAAGAGTTGATAGGTTTTACTACTCGCAGTCGCAGTAGGATGATTTTAGATCTTATGCTTGGAATGACGGTATAATGTTAAATCTTATATATGCTTCTCTACTTTCTCTTAATTTGTTTGTGGACTTTAGTTAGAATTGACATGCTCAAGTTATGGTATGTGCATGTTTCAGATAAGAGTTGAGTAGTTTAGAATTACTAGTTATCCATGCATGATGGTCTTACTAAAAATAAGCCTGCCTAAGAGAATTGGGTCTATGATGGTTCCGTAGTACAACTTTTATTATTGGAACAACTTATGAAAGATTAATTAATTCCTTGCTACCAAATTTACTAACTCTATTTTGCTTCTTGTGTGGGTAATCTGTTATTGAGGGTTTAGGTTGTTTAGAAATTTGGGTTTGTTGTGAATCTCGAACCTGGCAGATTCTTCAGAATGTGAGAGGAGGTTACTCATTCAACGTATAATTTCAAAGGAATATGAATCACAACCTGGATGCAGTGGGCTCTTTTGTTTGCATTTGGCAACCCTGCAAATCCTGCAAAGGAAAAGTATGTGTAATGTGTTCGAGCATGTACTGTTATACATTATACCTTATGTAGACAAACTTAATTTTTAATGTAAAATTAATTATAACGAACTAAATTCCTACTCGAATTTAATAATACTTAAACTGTTACACAAACATTATAATTCACTATAAAAAAAAACAAAAGGAAGATACTGAATTTTTAATTCGAACCTTGATAATCGTGAATTAAAGGGACTGTTTCGCAAACAGTGTATATCACTGTACACAAAGCAGAGAAAGAAGATATGTTATCTTCAATTTCGACCTTGAGTATGGTGAAGAAAGAAAAATACAGACTGAGGCTTGTTGAAACAATGTCCTTAAGACGTTTAATTCTGCCACTGCAACGGTGTACACAGGTTTTAACGACAGTCGTCTCCCAAGATACAACAGTCAGAACTCCATTAACTTACACTCGAATAATGAAGGCTCGGTCGAGAAAGGATATGATGACAGCGTTTTGTGATACTGCTATGTTGATACAGGGTGATAGGGAAGATATAAATGGGCTCCGGATTTGATCAGAATCCTGTCTGAAAGCCCAAGCCCAGGTCAAGGCCCGGCCCGGCCCGGCCCGGCTGGGCGGGCGCGCGCGTGTGTTCCACACTGACGCCCAAGTTGGGTGTGTTTTCCCTCTGGAGAAAATATTCGTACCCGTAAGGGCACAACTCTATGGCTCAGTTTTTAACTTATAACTTCATTTGCTTTTTGCTCCTTACCGATATGGAACTAAGTTTAAATGTCACATATCAAGCAAAAGTTCAATTCTTCATTTTAACAAGCTAACTTTGGAGGCGAATATTTCATTCATTTGAAATCGGTTTTGGACCTATGAGTACATCATTTTGTACGTCTTGATGAGTACAATATGATGGAATCGATTTCCAACATGTACCCCATTGAAGGTCACAAAAAATAGGATGGTTTAATAGTGTGTGCAAGGTTGAAGCATCAAGAAGCAGAGTAACAGGATAATCATGTAGGCATTAGATGTTCTTCCTGCAATTTCCTGTACATTTTCATCGAGCCAATTATTCTCGTACACGAGGTTGTGCTGCGCATATTCAGTGTCTTTCACACCGATACTGCTAGAACCACCAATAATTCATTTGGAAGGGTTACAATGGTTTTGCTAGTTTAAATGGCTATACTCCCAATTTGAAAAGTACAAAATGCAGCTTAGAAATCTATCGAACTTTATTTCGTATATTCAGGGAATCATACAGGTCTTTCATTGGAAGATTTTTTTATTGCCGAGGGAGCAAATTTGTAGGTTTGGAGAAATAGTCGATTTGGAGAAATAGTCGATTGCCACGACTAGGAATTTGAGCTGGCCTGGAGCTGGTGGGAACGGACCTAGCAAGTCCATCCAACACATTGCGAAGGGAATTGGATTCGAGAGAGATGTGAGTTGGGCTTGCGGTAGGCGGAGGATATTGGAGAATTGCTGACAGGGGCTGCATTGCCGGACATGTTGCTCGGCATCTCGAAGTAGGGTAGGCCAGAAGTAAACGTAGTTCAAGACTTTTCTGGGGAGGGACCTTGATCCTGAATGGGCTCCGCCTATACCTTCGTGGAGTTCTTTCAAGGCATACAAGGCTTCTTCTGGAGAGAGACATCTCAAGTAAGGTCGGCCATCTACTTGGGTGTAGGAGCATTTGTACAAGACTCCCTCAACAAGGGTGTACCGCTCTGCTCTCGTTCGGATTCAGCGAGCTTCTTTAGGATCTTGGGGAAGGTTCCCTTCTCTGAAGAACTCAATCAAATGCCTCATCCAGTTATCCCTGAGTTGGACAGGTAGCGACTCCATCGAGTCGGGGGCTTCTTCTTCGATGCTGGACCTTAGTAGAACTTCGATCAGGACGGTCTGCTCGAGACCTTGGAGAGAGGAAGAGGCTAGTTTTGAGAGGGCATCTGCTTGGGCATTCTCTTCTCTAGGGATCCGCTGGAGTTGGGCCTCTTCGAATAAAGCCATGAGACTTTGGACCTTGGCTAGGTACTTGGCCATTCAGTCGTCTCGCACCTCGTATTCTCCTAAGACCTATTTCACCACGAGCTAAGAGTCATTGAATATTCGGACACGCTGCGCTCCTGCCTTGCGAGCCATGCCTAAGCCTGCTATTAAGGCTTCATACTCAGCTTCGTTGTTGGAAGCTTTGAAATTGATGCGGAGGGAGTATTGGAGAACAAAGTCATATGGGCCTGCCAGAATAACTCCGGCTCTGCTCCCTTCAGTACAAGAAGACCCATCTACATACACCGTCCAGATGGGTGGCCCATTTGTTGCTTAACTTACTTGCGGGATTGTGCTTTCCACTATAAATTCGGCTAGGGCTTGAGCTTTGATAGCAGTCCGAGGCTGATAAGATATGTCGTGTTGACTTAGCTTGATTGACCACTTCATTAGACGTCCGGAGGTCTCGGGCTTATACAGGACCTGCTTGAGCGGCTGGTTGGTAAGGACGACCACCGAATGAGATTGAAATAGGGACGGAGCTTCCTGGCTGCCATAACCAAGGCGTAGGCTATCTTTTCCAATCTCGGATAGCGGAGCTCGGCGTCTCTAAGAACCTTGCTGATATAGTAGATAGGCTTTTGTGCCTTGTCTTCTTCCCTTACTAGGATAGCACTGAAGGTTTGTTTGGAGGCAGCAAGGTAGTGGTAGAGGGTTTCCCCGAGGGTAGGCTTGCTGAGGAGTGGGGGGTTGACCAAGTAGGCTTTGAGTTGGTCGAACGATTCTTGCTGCTGCTGGCCCCACTCGAAGCCCTTAGCCCCCCCTGAGGGCTTTGAAGAAAGGAAGACACTTTTCCCCGGACTTGGAGAGGAAGCGCCCTATAGCCGCGAGGCGTCCTGTGAGCTTTTGCACTTCTTTCACATTTGTAAGAGGAGCCATGTTGAGTATGGCTTTTATCTTCTTGGGGTTGGCTTCGATCCCCCTCTGACTGACCATGAAGCCCAGAAATTTACCAGATGAGACCCCGAATGCACACGTATTCGGGTTCAGTCTCATGTTATGCTTCCTCAATACGTCAAAGGCTTCTTGGAGGTCAGCGACATGGTCGGACCCATGGATGCTTTTTACTAGCATATCATCGACGTAAACCTCCATGTTCTGTCCGATCTGATTTTTGAAGACCTTATTGACGAGGCGTTGGTAGGTGGCACCGGCATTTTTGAGCCCGAAGGGCAATACTCTATAGCAGTAGAGATCTTAATCTGTGACGAAGGATGACTTCGGGATATCTGGGGGGAACATTCGGATTTGGTTGTATCCGGAGAAGGCGTTCATGAAGCTCAAAAGCTCATGGCCCAAAGTGGTGTCGATCAAGGTGTCGATGCTGGGGAGTGGGAAAGGATCCTTAGGGCATGCTTTGTTCAAATTTGTGAAGTCGATGCAAATCCTCCAACTTCCATTGGCCTTTTTGACCATCACAATATTGGAGAACCACTCCGGATAGTTGACCTCTTGTATGAACCGGGCTTTAAGAAGCTTCTCCACTTTTTCCTTTGTGGCCTGCTGGCATTCGGGGGCAAACTTTTGCCTTTTCTGCTGAACCGGTTTGGACCCTGGAGCGACACTTAGATGGTGGACTAGGAGCTCTTCGGAAATCCCGGGCATGTCAGCTGTTGTCCATGCGAAGAGGTCGCGGTTCTTCTTTATGCACTGGACTATGTTGGAACAGAGGGCAGAGGAAAGGGTTTTGCTGATGAAGAATTTGTAGGTCGGATCTTCTTCCGAGAAGAGAACTGCCTCTAACTCGTCTACTGGCTCCGACATTAGCTGGGTGTTCCCCTGGGGAATTTCAAGGGTCTCGAGGGAAAGGATAGGTCCCCCGATCAAGGTCATATAGCATTTGCGGGCCATCTCCTGACTTCCCCTTACTTCCCCTATGCATGCTTTGGTGGGGAACTTCATTTTTAGATGATAGGCTGATGGGATGGCTTCTAAAGCGGCCAGGCCAGGTCGATCTAGGATCACATTGTAGGCGGCTGGGACGTCAACAACCATGAAGTCCATTGGCTCCGTTCGGTTAGTAGGAGTTTTGCCAGTGGTTACGTCGAGGGTTATAACACCTTCGATCGTCACTGGCACTCCCGTGAACCCATTGAGAGTATAGCCGGTGGGCTTGAGCCGGTCCCGTGATAATTTGAGCCCTCGGAAGGCCGCTAGGAAGAGGATGTTGACAGAACTGCCATTATCCATTAGAATCTTTTCTACTTTGAAGTTAGCCATGTGGAGGTTAATTACCAGTGCATCACAGTGGGGAGTTCGAACACCCTCTAGATCTTCATCCGAGAAAGTAACCGGGACTCCAAAACCTTTGGGAGGGGGTAGGCTGTGCAACGAATTGACTTCCCTGATGAAAGCCTTTCGAGATGAGTCGGAAGTTCCTCCCATTGGACCTCCGTGGATGAGGTGCAAGATGCGCTCTTCTTCGAATTCGGGAGTCTCGTCATGCCTCTTGGGCCGCTTGTTAGCCCCCCTGGGGGGTGGAGGAGGATCGACCCGGTCCTTTCTTACAATCTTGGAGAGCTGCCCTCTCTGAATAAGGGCTTCGATCTCATTTTTCAGAGCCCGACAGTCATTGGTGTCGTGACCGTGGTCTCGATGGTAGCGGCACCACTTTTCCTTGTCCCTCTTCTTCCCAGGAGTATTCATCTTTGGTTCAGGAGGTAGGATCCCTTCCTTCTCTACCTCCATTAGAATGGTTGAGACATTGGCATTGAGAGGGGTAAACTTTTCAAATCTGGGAGGTGGATGACGCTGACCCCCGTTGTCCTTCTAAAGCTTTTTAACTTCCTCGTCTTCAGTAGCCTTCCTTTTATTTGGAGAAGAGGATCCCTCGAATGTGGGGCAATGTTCAGCTTCCTCTGCCCAAATGTACTTCTCACTTCTGAGAAGAAGGTCGGAGAAGTCTTGCGGGGGCTTTTTGGCTAGGAAGGACCGGAGGTTCGAGTTGAGGACATTGGACTGGAAGGCGGCTGCAGCGACCGATTGATCGAGGGAGGCGATGGACCTGGCTTCCGCGGTAAACCTCTTGACATAGTTTCTCAGTTTCTCGCCCTTCTTCTGATTAAGGAAGAGTAGTGAAATACTTGTTTTTTCGGAGCGGAGGCTGCTCACGAAATGGGTTATGAAGAGTCTCGAACTGTTTAAAGGAGAAGATGGAGGACGGGGCGAGGCGAGAGTACCATTCCTGAGCCGGGCCTTTGAGAGTAGCTGGAAAAGTCTTGCATAGGAGGGCATCAGAGGCCTGATGGATCATCATGAGAGTTTTGAAACTCTCGATGTGATCCATGGGGTCTGATTCTCCCGTGTATGTCTCGAACTGCGGGGGCTTGAAATTTGCTGGAACGGGGGCCTCCATGATGATTCGGGAGAAAGGAGGTCTACTTGGACGGAGGGTCCTCCCTCTTAGCTCCTCATCCCTATCTAGTTGACCGAGGTGCCTCTCCATCTCGTGGAGACGGCGGTAGACAACATCATCCCTTCGACGGTATCCTGGTGAGCCTCTGGACTCGTCTTCGTTCGAAGGGGAGCGTAGGCTACGGCGTCGGTAGCTCGGAGACTGGTGAGAGCTAGGAATGTGATGGCGATGACTCGGAGCTAAAGGACTTAGGGACCGATGGCGAGGGCTTCGAACCGGCTCAGGAGTGGGGACTTTCTGAATGTTATTGTTGTTGTTTGGCTAAATATTGAGGGCCTGCAAGATTGTTACCTGAAACTCTTGGAATTCTGCTCGGGTGATAGGTCTGTTCTGGTCCCTCTGGGACTGTTGACCAGCGGGAGAACGGCTCCTTCTTCAAATGTACTCCAGGGACTCCCTCTGTTTCCTATGAAGAGGGGACCTTCTGTGGTCACGGCGACGAGGAGAACGCGCATTTGGACATTCTGAGCGGGAGGCTCCCTCTCGGGCCTGCCTTTCATCCAAACGGCGACGAAGGTCTTCCTCTTTCTGCCGGTTGATGATGATGTTGCGGAGGTCTTCTGAAGGCTGAGGGTTATGGGATGCCATGGAGTTGGTGGAATGGTTATGTACGGAGATATGGTCACGGTGAAGAGGTTGCTTCTGAGGGTGAGGACGAGAGGTCCCTATACCAGCGTTCTGGGGCCCGAGTGGAGCCTGCTGGTGTTGAAGATTTTGGAAAGGAGGCTGCCCCTACTGCAGCGGCGGATCGGGTTGAGAAGGGAGCTGTTCCTGTTGCTGGACGGGTTGGAGGGGAGCCCCCGGTTGTTGTTGAGGAGGAATGGGAGTGGGTCCACGGTTGGACCCCATGGATCTTATTTTTCTTGGTGGCATGGGTGGAGGCGGTATTGACCGGTGGAAGATGCTGGACTGCTATTCACGTTCTCACAGATGGCGCCAATCTGTTGTCGCTGAAATCGATGTAGGGGCAAACAGATAGATTTGTGGATTCGAGAGAAGTTGAATAGTCAAACCTGAACGACTTCACCGGAGTTAGACCGATATTCTCCTGCCGTTGACCTGCAAAAAGTGCGAAATACCGAGGTTGATCCCGGTGACGCACCCTTAGACGCTCTTGTCAGTAATCTGAATGATTAAGAAAGAGATTTAACTGGAAAAGATTGATTACTTGGTAAAAGTGGGGGGGGGGGGTATTTATAGCCGCCTTAGGAACCAGTTTCAGGATAAGATCAAATCCCTACTTCTCAGTGTAAATGGATAGAAGCGATTAGGACCGTTGATCAAGGACAATCATAAACCCTAATCCTCTCCTATCTAGCTGGAATGGGTTTCTTGCGGGTTGAACCCGTACCAATAAGACGGATCCGTTTATAGGTTATTGGGCTTTTGGAAAAAGGCCCAGTTCCCATTTCAGATTGTTTTTATTAAAGCCCATTTTCTAATTGTTTTTATTAAAGCCCATTTTTCTTTAATAAACATAAGTTTCTTTTATAACCCAATTTAATTTATTTTTTTAAACTAATTTGGCCCATTAAATAAAGGCCCATGAGTTATTTTCTCTTTTAAATACAACTTGTAATGTAGACAATTTTTAGATTATTTTTATAAAGAATAAAATGTACAACTTTTAAAATGGGGGACTATTGAATGCACGTGCACTGCACATACACGTGCATTGTGCACTTCTTTTTGGCCGGTTTGAATGGGAGGGAAAGGAAAAGAGAAGTGGAGTTGTGGGAGGTAGTTTTTGTGATCATGGTTGGTTACTACAACTTCCCCTTAAATCCTAGCCTTTGGTCCTTCACTCCTAGATTAATCTTAGCCCTTTATTTATCCCAAAATTTAGTATAAATACCTCCCCCCCAGGCCTAGTTATTCTTGCACTCTTCATTCTCCAAACCTATAGTAAGAAAATACAATTATTAGTAGTTAGTTATTAGTAGGAAGTGAGGATAAAAGATTGAGAGAGTGGGTTTTGTGTGTGCTTGCAACAAGGAGGCCGACTACTTGGAGCTCTCGGGTTGCACTTGGAAGGCTCAGTTTGCATTCAAGGAGGAGGAGGAGGAGCACTCGTTTGGCAAGCTCGAGAAGGACTCTTTCGTTTAGGAGGTGTTGTGAATCTTTCTCTCCAAATAAGGTGGGTTGGTTTTCTATATTTCTAACTAGATACCATGTTAGGGGTGATTGAAATGATAATGCATGAAAGGAACTAATAAGAATACGCTTAATTGGAAAAAGGACTTGCTAGTTGACTAAATTGATTGCTTGATAGATTGCATGTTATCTTGTCATGAATCTTAAGTTGTATGCGAATCGTTTTGTAGTGATGAAATATATGAATTAGAATTGTTGTTAATATCAAAACTAAGTACAAAATGCTAGTAGATGAAATTGTTTGTTTTGTGAATTTAGTTGGACTTTCGTGATATTGTTTAGAATGAATAAATTATAATATGTTTTGGGTAATTGAAAGAGGAAAAAACAGGGAATTGATGTAGGAAATTTTTTATATCAAGTTGTGTTCGAGAAATGTCAAATGAATTATGAAAAGAGTAGTGCACAAATTTTAATTATATTTGGAGAATTTAAAAACCTCGCAGTACAGTCGACTGGCCATATGCAACGGTCGACTGCCCTGATCATTGATTCCAAGTTGAAAAATATCGCAGGACAGCCGACTTACTACATTTAACAGTCGACTTCCCTGACCTCCTTAATTTCGGATTTTTGCATTTTTGCGGAACAGCGGACTGACCATATTCGACAGTCGACTTTTCCGAAGCTTCAAGTAATTCTGCCTTCTTTTGTGAGAAAATTCCTATGACGTGTGGCCTAGTATAGATGAGTGCAACCTATGAAATTTTATTTGGAGTTATTGGACTAAAATAAAATGTATTTGAGGTGAAATTGTACTCGAAACTATTGTTTTCTTATAATGATAATTTCGTTAAAAAGTGGATTTTAATGAGGTGATTAATGTAAATGTTAAAAAGCAAAATTGATGGAAGGAAAATATAATTGTGAAGTTTTTATATGAGTTATTCTTATTAAAAAATAGAGTGACAATAGTGAGGTTGTGAATATTCACTTTGACTAGATATTTGTGATATGATTTTAAATGTGAAAATAAATGTTGGTTATGAAATGCATGATGGATAATTGAACTTCATGTATGATTATTGACTCATGAAAAGATTGGGAATCATGTGATTGAAAAAGAGAAATGCTCTTGAGTATGACAACTCAGATTGTGAATCTGTGAATTGAAATTGAGAATTAGGGTGTAGCCAAAACTTACACCGGCAAGTAAAAAGTAATGAGATATGATAATTGAAATTGAAAAGACCAAATTTGGGTCAATGTGAAATGAAAGAAATAAGACCGGTATTGGTGAGAGGGCTAACCCTAAGAGATTGATTTTGTTCATGATTTCATTAAATTAAGGATTAGTACATAGTGAAGAGGTGATGAAAGTGAGAGAAAAATACAAGTATGAGGGCGTCGAGTCTACGATGTAGGTGTGATTCATAGTTTGTCTTCACGATACGTCATGACATGACGTGAGCACTACTCCAAAATTATTGGGATCTTGGCGACGCTTATGGGGTGTTTGGTGACTGCGAGAGGATCGTGTGCCATGAAAGAGGCTGAATTGTCCATAGATAGTCTTCACGATGCGTCGTGACATGGCGTGGGATTCCCCTCTAGTGTTTCTGTACATGAGCTCGTACTCATAAAACATATAGGATACTTACTGTAGTTACAGTAGTAGATTAAGTTATGATGAGGGATTGAACCCTACAAGATGAAGAACGATTAAGATGCTTGCCCTTGGACCTATGTAGTATGGGATGCATAGAATCCGAACAAGTGCGCATTAGTGTCATGTAATATAAATAATTGCATTAAGGACTAAGTGCACAATCACAACAGGACATCAATAGGGTATTCCCCTTAGTTTGATTTGTGAACAAGTTTGTGCTTGATAAATATGGAAAATCAATTATACTGTTTCCGGCATAGAGAGGATGGCCATGTATAATAT
Organism: Hemerocallis citrina; assembly: GCA_017893485.1. Lineage (NCBI taxonomy): Eukaryota > Viridiplantae > Streptophyta > Magnoliopsida > Asparagales > Asphodelaceae > Hemerocallis > Hemerocallis citrina. The sequence goes on along the minus strand of CM030358.1, from coordinate 95,533,033 downwards.
TCGTTGGTTGAATAAACTGACGTACCCACAGTTTTGTATGGAGGATAAATGACATGATAAAGATTAAAGGAGAACTGATGCTTAAAGTTTATTCAAATGTTGTTGTACTTTTATATAAATGTTGTAAATTTGCTTCTACTGTAAAATGTAAAGTGTAAAGATTTCTAGTAACTCTGATGTAAAGTAAAAAGTTTTAAATTCCTTGTAAAATTATACGAAAGAAGTGTAAAGATCCTGTGGAATCTCGAATTCAGTTGTATTATGGAATTCGGGGTGTTACAGAGTGGTATCAGAACCGCGCTTCACACTAGTACAAATTTATAAGGAACTACACCCTAGAAGTGGATATTAAAGTGTGTGTTGAGTCTGGAGATTTAAATGTAAGTCACTTACATTTGTGTTGCTCTATGATTCATGCTTCTTCCTCCCTTTTTTTAAGATGGCTGATCACGTCGACCCTGCTGGAAACGACAATTGGCATATCATAGAGGAAGAATATTATTCTGGACAAGCAAATTCCGAGGAAGAGTACTACCCCGGGCAAGCAGACTCTAACAGAGAGGAATGGCCTGAGTCCCGAGAGATCACTCCACCTTCGGACTCATCTGATGACTCTTCTGACGAAGAAGAAGAACCAGTTCCAAGTAGTCTTGTGATATCTCTTTAGAGGCAGGTAGAAACACTGCGGGAGAGAGTCGGACTATTGGAGTCTTAGTTAGCAAAGTGCAAGGATGATTTCGCAGTTCTCAGCCATCGTGTATGGGAACTCAAGAAGAGGAAAAACATGACCGATGTACTGAAGGAAGAAGTTGAAGAACTACGGGGAGAGCTTCGTGAAGCCAGGAGGAACCGTAGGAGTTAGACCGTTGTATCATCTACTGCTTTCATTTTGATGTCAAAAATGTTTTAAATTCCAATGTATAAAGTTTGAAATTCAATGAAACGGAAATGTTGACTCAAAAGTTCATGTTTCACACTTCGAATTTAATGGATCTTTTGTATCAGAATATGGCTGAAAGAAGAGCAATAAATGGTGAAGGTATGGACTTGGAAATGAAACTCGCGAGGGTCTATCAGACACTCAATGTCGTGGCCATGAATCAAAATCAGGGAAGGGTGCCTGCGAATTCGGTACCTGAAGCAATCAAACTCGTGGAATCATTTAAACGGATGAAACCATCGGTGTTTGAAGGAAAGTCAGACCCTGACACGGCTGACAACTGGATCAGGCAAGTAGAGACTATTTTCGAAGTTTTGGCGACCCCTAAAGGCAGCAAGGTGAAGTTGGCGACTCTGCAATTCGAGAAGGATGCGGCTGTGTGGTGGCAGTCGATGAAGCGGGCGATGGGAGGCTTGGTTCTTGGCTGGGAGGAATTTTTGGAGGAATTTTGCAGTCATTACTTTCCTTCAGACGTTCAGGAGAAGAAGGCCATGGAGTTTCTGTCGCTGCAACAAGGTGGCATGTCAGTTAGGGACTATGAGACCAAATTCACTTAGCTCTTAAGGTATGCTCCTGAATTGGTGATGGATGAGGCAAAGAAGGTTCGTAAGTTTGAGCATGGATTGAGACCGAGTTTGAGATCCAGGATGGTACCCCTGGGTATCCGGAGGTTTGACAAGCTGGTCAAACGCGCGGCAGCCACGAAAGCAGACATGGAGCAGTTTCATGTTGTTCAGAATCGGAGGAACAACTGGCAGTCTGGTAAGAGGCCCGCAAATTCTGGGAATTTCAAGCGACAACCATCGGCACAAAGGTTCAAACCGACAGGGGCGAACGCTATCAGTGTGGTTGGAGGACCCGAAAATAATTTTTTGAGACCTCCTATGGTAATTGCTGCAATTACGGTGAGACGGGACATTACAAATCTCAATGCCCCAAACCGCGGAATGTTAATCGCAGTGCACCAATGCAGCAGGCTGGAAAGAGACCGTACCAGCAAGGACGAGTATTTGCCTTGACTGAAGCTGATGCCGATGAGGTAGATCATGTCATCACTGGTACGAGGGTGGATGTTTAGAGGTTTATGTTGTTTCTTTTTCCTGTTTATTTAGTGAACTGTTACATAATGAGTGTGTATTATGTAACAGGAGAACTTTATTTGAATGGAATGAAAGCTGTTGTTTTGTTCGATACTGGATCCTCTCATACTTTTGTGTCTCCTAAATTTGCTAAAGTGTTGGGAGTTGAACCGAAGATTTTTCCAGGCAAGATCTTAGTAGTAGCTACTCCATCATGGGAGACTTTAACCACTGATCGGTACTATGCGGATTGCGAGATTGTGATTGGGGACAGAATCTTCGGGATTGATCTAATCGAGCTGACTATCTTGGGAGTCGATATTATCATTGGCATTGATTGGATGTCGGTGTACAGTACAAGCATCGAGTGCAAGACCAAGACGGTAACAATGAAGGCTCCAGGTGGACCTGAAGTCACTTTCCAAGGGAAGAAGAAGTGTTCCAAGTTGGTGGCAGCTATCCGCAAGGAAGAGATTCCTGTGGAAGTGCAAAGAATTCCTGTGGTTCGGAACTATCCGATTGTGTTCTTAGATGGTTTGCCTGGGTTACCCCCACAACGTGATGTAGAGTTCAGCATCCCTATTCAACCGAGAAGTGCACCCATTTCTAAGGCACCGTATAGGATGGCTCCTGTGGAACAGGATGAGATAAAATGGCAGCTTGAGGAACTGTTGGAGAAAGACTTTATTCAACCTAGTGCGTCACCTTGGGGAGCACCAGTGCTTTTGGTAAAGAAGAAGGATGGATCGATGAGGATGTGTATCGATTACCGAGAGCTGAATAAGGTCACTGTTCAGAATAAGTATCATATTCCCCGAATTGATGACTTATTCAATCGTCTACAAGGAGCTGCTGTTTTCTCCAAAATAGATCTTCGATCAGGATATCATCAAGTTCGAGTGAAAGCTGAAGATATGCACAAAACTGCATTTACAACTCGACATGGGCATTACGAATTCTTAGTTATGCCATTTGGAGTGACGAATGCACCCGCAATCTTCATGGACATGATGAACAGAATTCTGAGGCCGTTCATTGATTCTTTCGTCGTGGTGTTTATCGATGATATTCTCGTATACTCCAAGTCAGAAGAGGAGCACACCGGGTACCTGGTAGCAGTTTTGAAGAAGCTGGAAGAGCAGGAGTTGTATGCCAAGCTATCCAAGTGTGATTTCTGAAAATTTGAAGTAGCATTCCTAGGTCACATCCTTTCTAAGGAGGGAGTGACAAATGATCCTCAGAAGATAGAGGCAGTGAGAGATTGGGCAAGGCCTACTGCAGCAAAGGAAGTCAAAAGTTTCTTGGATTGACTGGATACTACAGGAGATTCATTGAAGGTTACGCTCAGCTAGCCGTACCGCTCACTAGTTTGACCAAGAAGAATGTGAACTTCAAGTGGACTGAGCAATGTGAGGCAAACTTTCAGGACTTGAAAGAGAAGCTGACTACTGCACCTATTTTAGCTTTGCCTAGAGCAGGTGTTGAGTATGACGTTTCATGCGATGCTTCACATCGTGGGCTTGGTTGTGTCTTAATGCAAGAAGGAAGGGTGATCGCTTATGGGTCTAGGCAACTACGACCGCACGAGAAGAATTATCGAACTCATGATCTGGAGTTGGCTGTGATTATCTTTGCCTTGAAGCAATGGAGGCACTACGTGTACGGTGAGAAATTGAACATGTACACGGACCACAAGAGTTTGAAGTATATATACCAGCAGAAGGATCTGAATTTGAGGCAACAGAGTTGGTTGGAAGTGCTTGAGGACATGCGACCTGAGATCAAGTATCATCCTGGAAAAGCTAATGTTGTTGCTGATGCACTTAGTCGCAAGAGCAGTTTATCCAGTTTGATTACAACTTAAAAGCATCTGGTGGAAGAATTGGATCGAGCCGGTATAAAAGTTGTCTTGCAAGGATTGGGAGCATCTTTAGCTCAGTTGAGGCTTCAGCCTACTTTGAATGGAAGGATTATTGCAAGTTAGGAAGTTGATGCTGATATCTTGGAGATGAAGGAGCAGGTTGGTGCTGGCAGGTTGCCCGGATTTCAAATCAGGGATGGAGTGCTGTGGTTCAGAGATAGACTGTGCATTCCAAATCAGGCGGACCTGAAAGAGAGTATTCTTCAGGAGGCACATGCTACTCTTTTGTCGGTACATCCTGGGAGTATTAAGATGTACAGAGACATCAAACCGCAATTCTGGTGGTCAGGTTTGAAGCGGTATGTGGCTGAATTTGTGGCGAAGTGTGAGATTTGTCAGCAAGTCAAAGCCGAAAATCAGAGACTCGGAGGTCTATTACAGCCGTTACCTATTTCGGAATGGAAGTGGGATAACATCAGTATGGATTTCATCACAGGATTGCCCAAGAGTCCTAAAGGCAATGATGCGATTTGGGTTATAGTCGATCGACTAACCAAGCCCGCTCACTTTTTGGCGATGAAACTCACTGCTTCGATGGACAAGTTAGCTGAATTGTACGTTGGCGAGATCGTCAGGCTCCATGGTGTTCCGTCAACTATTGTGTCTGATCGAGATGTGTGGTTTACTTCGCATTTCTGGAGGATTTTTCAGACAGCTTTGGGTACCAAGACGGATTTCAGCACTGCTTTTCATTTGCAAACCGATGGGCAGACCGAGAGGGTCAACCGTATTCTTGAGGATATACTTCGGTGTTGTGTACTAGACTTTGGAGGCAGTTGGGAAAGACATTTACTTTTGGTAGAGTTTGCCTACAACAACAGTTTTCAGACTAGCATCGGGATGGCGCCGTACGAAGCTTTGTATGGCAGGAAGTGCAGAATGCCTGTTTGTTGGTTTGAAGTTAGGGAGTGTCAATTGTTTGGGCCTGAGCTTGTGCAGCAAACCTCTGAAAAGATTGATCTGATCAGGAAAAGGTTGGTAGAGACTCAGAGCAGGCAGCAGAGCTATGCAGACAACCGGAGAAGGGACCTTGAGTTTGAGGAAGGTGACTTCGTCTTTCTAAAAGTATCACCCAGTAAAGGTGTGATTCGATTTGGCAAAGGCGGGAAGTTAGCCCCGAGGTTTATAGGCCCATATAAGATATTGAAATGGATTGGGAAAACTGCTTACCGGCTTGAGTTACCGGAAGAGTTATCTCAGGTGCACAACGTCTTTCATGTGTCTATGCTAAGAGGTTATATTCCAGATCCAAGTCATCATTTGCCTAAAGAGCCGGAAGGCTTGCAATTGGATCTCAATTACATCGAGTCTCCTGTCGAGATTGTTGATCGTCGAGAGAAAGTCTTGAGGAATAAGACGATACCGATGGTCAAGGTAGTCTGGAGAAACCATTTGGTTGAAGAGGCTACTTGGGAGTCTGAGGATAGGATGTTGAGGGATTATCCTGAGCTTTTTGCTTGATTTGTATTTTGTCTTTTTCTTTTGCTTGTTGTGAGTGTTTTGTTTCTCGCTCTTGACTGTAGTTCCGGGGACGAAACTATTCTAAGGGGGGGGTGTTGTAATACCCTGATTTTCATTTATGAAAATTATTATTTTGTATTATTATTTTTGTATGTATTGTACACGTGCAATTTTGCAGTATAAAATTTTATAATTATTTTCACTGCATAGACAAATGAGTGTATATATGTGTGTGTGTGTGTGTGTGTGTGTGTGTGTGTGTGCCTTTTCTAATTTTTTTTTATTAAAGCCCATTTTTCTTTAATAAACATAAGTTTCTTTTATAGCCCAATTTAATTTATTTTTGTAAACTAATTTGACCCATTAAATAAAGGCCCATGAGTTATTTTCACTTTTAAATACAACTTGTAATGTAGACAATTTTTAGATTATTTTTATAAAGAATAAAATGTACAACTTTTAAAATGGGGGACTATTGAATGCACGTGCATTGCACATACACGTGCATTGTGCACTTCTTTTTGGCCGGTTTGAATGGGAGGGAAAGGAAAAGAGAAGTGGAGTTGTGGGAGGTAGTTTTTGTGATCATGGTTGGTTACTACAACTTCCCCTTAAATCCTAGCCTTTGGTCCTTAACTCCTAGATTAATCTTAGCCCTTTATTTGTCCCAAAATTTAGTATAAATACCCCCCCCCCCTAGCCTAGTTATTCTTGCACTCTTCATTCTCCAAACCTATAGTAAGAAAATACAATTATTAGTAGTCAGTTATTAGTAGGAAGAGAGGATAAAAGATTGAGAGAGTGGGTTTTGTGTGTGCTTGCAACAAGGAGGCCGACTACTAGGAGCTCTCGGGTTGCACTTGGAAGGCTCGGTTTGCATTCAAGGAGGAGGAGGAGGAGGAGGAGCACTCGTTTGGCAAGCTCGAGAAGGACTCTTTCGTTTAGGAGGTGTTGTGAATCTTTCTCTCCAAATAAGGTGAGTCGGTTTTCTGTATTTCTAACTAGATACCATGTTAGGGGTGATTGAAATGATAATGCATGAAAGAAACTAATAAGAATACGCTTAATTGGAAAAAGGATTTGCTAGTTGACTAAATTGATTGCTTGATAGATTGCATGTTATCTTGTCATGAATCTTAAGTTGTATGCGAATCGTTTTGTAGTGATGGAATATATGAATTAGAATTGTTGTTAATATCAAAACTAAGTACAAAATGCTAGTAGATGAAATTGTTTGTTTTGTGAGTTTAGTTGGACTTTCGTGATATTGTTTAGAATGAATAAATTATAATATGTTTTGGGTTTATGAAAGAGGGAAAACAGGGAATTGATGTAGGAAAATTTTTATACCAAGTTGTGTTCGAGAAATGTCAAATAAATTATGAAAAGAGTAGTACACAAATTTAAATTATATTTGGAGAATTGAAAAACCTCGTAGTACAGTCGACTGGCCATATGCAACGGTCGACTGCCCTGATCATTGATTCTGAGTTGAAAAATATCGCAGGACAGCTGACTTACTACATTTAACAGTCGACTTCCCTGACCTCCTTAATTTCGGAATTTCGTATTTTTGCGGAACAGCCGACTGACCATATTCGACAGTCGACTTTTCCGAAGCTTCAAGTAAATCTGCCTTCTTTTGTGAGAAAATTCCTATGACGTGTGGCCTGGTATAGATGAGTACAACCTATGAAAATTTATTTGGAGTTATTGGACTAAAATAAAATGTATTTGAGGTGAAATTGTACACGAAACTATTGTTTTCTTATAATTATAATTTCGTAAAAATGTGAATTTTCATGAGGTGATTAATGTAAATGTTAAAAAGCAAAATTGATGGAAGGAAAATATAATTGTGAAGTTTTTATATGAGTTATTCTTATTAAAGAATAGTGTGACAATAGTGAGGTTGTGAATATTCACTTTGACTAGATATTTGTGATATGATTTTAAATGTGGAAATAAATGTTGGTTATGAAATGCATGATGGATAATTGAACTTCATGTATGATTATTGACTCATGAAAAGATTGGGAATCATGTGATTGAAAAAGAGAAATATTCTTGAGTATGACAACTCAGATTGTGAATCTGTGAATTGAAATTGAGAATTAGGGTGTAGCCAAAACTCACACCGGTAAGTGAAAAGTGATGAGATATGATAATTGAAATTGAAAAGACCAAGTTTGGGTCAATGTGAAATGAAAGAAATAAGACCGGTATTGGTGAGAGGTCTAACCCTAAGAGATTGATTTTGTTCATGATTTCATTAAATTAAGGATTAGTACATAGTGAAGAGGTGATGAAAGTGAGAGAAAAACACAAGTATGAGGGCCTCGAGTCTACGATGTGGGTGTGATTCACAGTTTGTCTTCACGATGCGTCTGACATGACGTGAGCACTACTCCAAAATTATTGGGATCTTGGCGACGCTTATGGAGTGTTTGGTGACTGCGAGAGGATCGTGTGCCATGAAAGAGGCTGAATTGTCCATAGATAGTCTTCACGATGCGTCGTGACATGGCGTGGAATTCCCTTCCAGTGTTTCTGTACATGAGCTCGTACTCATAAAACATATAGGATACTTACCGTAGTTACAGTAGTAGATTAAGTCATGATGAGGGATTGAACCCTACAAGATGAAGAACGATTAAGAGGCTTGCCCTTAGACCTATATAGTATGGGATGCATAGAATCCGAACAAGTGCGTATTAGTGTCATGTAATATAAATAATTGCATTAAGGACTAAGTGCACAATCACAACACGACATTAATAGGGTATTCCCCTTAGTTTGATTTGTGAACAAGTTTGTGTTTGTTAAATATGGAAAATCAATTATACTATTTCCGGCATAGAGAGGATGGCCGTGTATAATATTCGTCGGTTGAATAAACTGACGTACCCACAGTTTTGTATGCAGGGTAAATGACATGATAAAGATTAAAGGAGAACTGATGCTTAGAGATTATTCAAATGTTGTTGTACTTTTATATAAATGTTGTAAATTTGCTTCCGCTGTAAAATGTAAAGTGTAAAGATTTTTTGTAACTCTGATGTAAAGTGAAAAGTTTTAAATTCCTTATAAAATTGTACGAAAGAAGTGTAAAGATCCTATGGAATCTCGAATTCAGTTGTATTATGGAATTCGGGGTGTTACGGGGGAGGGGGGGACCTTGAACTATCCCTTTATGCAGAAAACCTCACTGAACTTTTTTTTGCATAGAAAACCACATTCAAGTTTGGTTGCAAAAAAACCCTTAAGTATATTTTCAAAAAAACACATCTAACTTTTGTATTAGATAACCTCATTCATCTTTACAAGTTGGTTCAGAAAACATCATGCATCTTTTCTCATTATTGTCAAAAACCTCACTCAACTTTAGCAGAAAGCTCACATCGTCGGAGTGGGTTTTTTGCAACTATACTTAAGTGTGATTTTCTGCGCAAAAAAAGTTCAGTGAGGTTTTCTGTATAAAGGGAATAGTTCAAGGTGTTTTTTTCTTCTTTCAAATTTAGCCTATTAATAATCACAGAAGAAGTGCCAAAAGCAATGTTAGAAAGAATCCTATTAATCCATTTATCACCAAAATCTCTAGCTTGTGAAACAAGTTTAAGAAACTTCCAATTAACCCTATCATAGGCTTTTCAAAATCAAATTTTTATAAAATGCCATCTTTTTTTTTTCAAAGTGAATGGAATGAATTACTTCTTGAGCAACAACCACACTGTCTAAAATGAACCTATCTTTGATAAAGCCAGATTGGGTAATATAAACTAGATTGCCAATAACATTAGCCAGACTATTGACAAGAACTTTCGTAAGAATTTTAAATATAACATTAAGAAGACTAATATGTCTAAATTCATGAACTTTATTGGCACCATGAACTTTAGGAATAAGAGTAATATAAGCATAGTTGATTCTACTAAAATCAAGAGAATTATTAAAAAGTTCTTCAAAAATACACATTAAATCCTCCTTCAGGTCATTCCATAAATGTTTGTAGAAAAAAATAGGAATATCATCAGGGCTAGGAGCAGAATCAACGGGAGATCATTAATGGCTTTAAAAATATCACCGTCTGTGAAGGAAAGTTCAAGAGAGGACATATCATGTCTAGAAGCAATGGGATATAAATCCTCCCAATTAACATTAAGAGAAGTGGAGTCAGATTGACCCAATAAATCTTCGTAAAACTTGAAATTTTTTGAATGAATCAAAGAAACTAGTAATTTACACGTGCGGTGCACGTCTTAATAATTATAGTTTTTTAAAGTAAAAATTCAGACATAGTCTAGGTTTGTTCTAAGACCTCCTTTATAATAGTTATGCACGTGTATTGCACGCGTTGGTAAATTTACAAATGACACTAATGCCTTCTCCCATCATAATATTAGAGATGAGAGATATCAAAAATATCACTATTAGTAGTATAAATATTATTAGTAGTATAAATATAAGTAATAGTATTACTTAATAGTATTACACTTAATGGGTACCATATTCATCTAGATACACTATAGTTGGCAATGTTTATGATATGGGTCGGATGACGTGGCCCCTCCTGGGCCACAGGATCCCCTCAGGAAGCATACCTCACCGGATCATCCAGATCCGTCACGTCAGTGTCAGAAAACTGCCCGGGCCTCTGCCACGTCTGCCCTATACCGCTCGGGTTTCTACCGCTTCAGGCCCACGGGCAACCAGGTCCAGACCCGGCCCCAAATGGGTCCAGACCCGGTTGACTTCTCCTATAAATACTAGACCTTCTCCCCCTTACTCAGGTAATCAATCTTTCCAACTCAAAATCCTAATTATTGTTACTCTCTCTCAGTAGCTGACTAGATCGTCGGGGGGTCTGCCACCGGGACCAACCCCGGTGTTCCTAGACCGTCTGCAGGTACACGAGCCCTCAGATCCGAGCCTCCTGATCCGAGCCGAGCATCCAGCCTCCACCTCACTACTGCCTACTTCCGTACCGTTCGCCCGGCTAAGGGTCGTCCATACCAGAGCTTCCTCCACCAATACAAATCGAGTAAGAACTCACACCTGGTGCATCCACACGCCTCCCAAAAACAAACTGCATCAGGTTGGCACCGTCTGTGGGAAACGCCTAGTGCGTACGCCGACCCGAGTCCAGCCATCAACGGTACTCCGTCTGCCCGACCTCGCATGGCGCCCAAGGCCAAGAAAGCCGTTACCTCTGTGCGTCGACAGGACGCGCCCCCTCAGGGTGCCGATGCCGATGCCCATGGATCCAACAACCCCGGAGCCAGTCACGGACACCAACCGGGGGCCTCCCGACCAGTCCAGCCTGACTTACGAGGGGTAATCCAGAACCGGCAAGCCAGCCGGTCCAGGGGAGGGGCCGCTTCAAACTCGGTCCCGAACCATCCCAAACCTCCATCCCAAGGGCGAGGGCCAGCACTCAGCCGCGTCGGCCGGCGCCCACCAGCCCAACAAAATCGGGCCGAGCGAGCCCCGGTCACCCACCAGGAGTTCCAAGACTTCCGAAAAGAAATCATGGAGGCCATCCGGGGACCCCCGATCGGGGACAGCGTCCACCGCTCTCGCTCCCGCTCGGATGCTGAGGCTAGCGTGTCTTGCGCCTCGACCGTCCAGCCAGAATATGACGACGACATCTTGAAGCGCCTCCAAGAAATGGAAGACCGCCTCGACCACTTCAAGGACGGCGGGCCGAGGCCTGCCCAGGGATACAGGCCCATCCGACCTCCTTTTTCCACTGCCATCTTGCGAGCGGAAATACCCCGGAACTTCTGCCCACCTCAGTTCGAGACTTACGACGGGGAAGGCGAACCTGCTGATCACATGGAGGGCTTCAAAACCCTTATGATGATTCACAGCGCATCGGACCCCCTCCTGTGCCGCGCCTTCCCTGCCACCCTCCGGGGTCCGGCTCGGGAATGGTTCTCCAAGCTCACCCCCGGCTCCATCTATTCTTTCGACCAATTGGAAGGCAACTTTCTCGCCCACTTTGTGACTAGCCGAAAGGCCGAAAGGACAAGTGCGTCCCTACTTGGCCTCCGGCAGAAGGAAGGGGAGTCGCTCCGGGTGTTCATCCGAAGATTTACCGCTGAGGCGAGATCGGTCTCCTCCCTCGACCCAAGGGTCGCCTCGGCAGTATTCCGGCACAATGTCCGCCATGGACAGCTAAAGGCCTCCCTGGCAAAGAGGCCCCCGATGGATTTTCCTGACCTCCTCAATCAGGTCGAAAAGTACATCCGTACTGAGGATGCCCTGAATCCAAAGGACTCGAAAGAAATCATCGGGATGGGAAAGCGCAAGGCCGACGAGGTCGAGCCGGCAAAGAAAGTTCCAAGGGACGGGGGCGCCACCAAAAGGGTCCCTCCGGTCCCTCGCTTCGAGAGGTACACCCCGCTGACACAGAACGTGTCCACCATTCTCTTGGCGATCGAAGATAGGGACCTCGTGCAATTCCCGCCTCGACGAAACAGCAACAACAGAAAGAAAAGGATCAGCGGTTCTACTACCGCTTCCACCGGGACAATGGGCACGACACGGATCATTGTCGTGCCCTGAAGGATGAGATCGAGGCCATCATCCAATAAGGGTACCTCTGGGAGTTCAAACGGGAAGATGCTCGGGACCAAGGGACACAAGGAACAGGAGGGTTTCCCATCCACCTCGAGCGCCCAGACAGTGCCTCGAGCGGGACCAGGAGCCTGAAGAGCCCGAGGGTCAGGCCATCTTACATTGCGTCCACGGAGGGCCAATGGGAGGGGAGTCCAACACTTCCCACAAGGTGTTCATCCGGGATGTCAACGCCGTCCAGGGCCCCCTCTCCCCCCAGGTACAGTAACTCCTTGTCTCCTTCTCGGGGGAGGACCTGGAAGGAGTTCGGCTCCCGCACTGTGATGCACTCGTCGTTAGCCTCAGCATGGCGAACTTCGAAGTCCGGCGCATCCTCCTTGACAACAGAAGTTCGGTGAACATCATCTTCCTAGAAGCCTTCGAGAACTTAAAGCTCTCCCGGGACAAGCTAAAGCCAGCCGGGTACACCTTGCACGGATTCTCCGGTGTCCCAGTGCCAATAGAGGGGATCGTCACTTTGGACGTCACAATTGGTACGGTACCACACCGGAGGACCGAGTCAATGGACTTCATGGTTGTGAACGTCAAGGCAGCTTACAATGCCATACTCGGCCGTCCCGGGCTCTGCTCCCTCCAGACAGTTCCCTCGGCCTACCACCAGAAGATGAAGTTCCCTACCAACACCGGTGTCGGAATTGTTCGAGGGAACCAAGAAGCAGCACGATCGTGCTACATGACGGCGATCGGGGGTGGGGTATTTCCCCTCGATGCCGTCGAACTGCAGTCTGAGAAAACCCAGCCAGAACCAGAACTGGCAGGCGAGTTAGAAGATGTCTTGTTCGAAATGGAGGATGCGTCAAGGTGCTTTCGAGTGAGTTGCTCCCTCGCTCCCGACCTCAAAGCCGCCCTAATCAGCTGCATTCGCCGCAATGTCGACCTCTTCGCCTGGAAGCCCTCTGACATGTCTGGTATCTCCGAGGATCTCACCATGCACAAACTCAGCGTGATCCCTGGGTCGAAGCCAGTTGTCCAAAAGCGATGCAAGTTTGCTCCAGAGCGACAGTAGGTGGTAAATACGGAAGTGGACAAGCTCCTATCCGCGCGCTTCATACAAGAGGTCAGCTACCCTAAGTGGCTGGCAAACGTCGTCATGGTCAAGAAGGCGAGCGGGAGCTGGAGGATCTGCATAGATTTTACCGACCTCAACAAGGCGTGCCCGAAGGATCCGTTCCCTCTCCCCAGCATCGATGCTCTTATCGATGCCACATCAGGTCATGAACTCCTATCATTCATGGATTCCTTCTCGGGCTATAACCAGATCCGGATGTTCCCTCCCGATATAGCCAAGACGTTCTTTGTCACGAACCAAGGGCTTTATTGTTACCAGGTCATGTCCTTCGGGCTAAAGAACGCCGGTGCTACTTATCAGAGACTCGTTAACCGGGTCTTCAAGAGTCAAATTGGGCGTAATATGGAAGTGTATGTCGACGATATGCTCATCAAAAACAAGCATAGGAGGGATCACGTCGCCGACCTGGAAGAGGCCTTTGGGGTCCTTCGGACCCACAACATGAGGCTCAACCCGGCGAAGTTTGCATTCGGTGTCTCCTCAGGAAAGTTCCTCGGGTTCATCGTCAGCCAACACGGCATTGAGGCAAACCCCGAAAAATTCCAGGCCATAATAAACATGGCCCCTCCCAGGAATATCAAAGAAGTCCATAGGCTAACGGGAAGACTGGCGGCCATCGGCCATTTCCATTCCAAGTTTGGAGAGAAGTCCCTTCCGTTCTTTAAGGCACTGCACAGAACCGGAAGGTTCGAATGGGGTACTCAGCAGCAAGAGGCGTTCGCCCAATTGAAGGAGTACCTCACCAACCCACCTCTCCTCAGCAAGCCTGAACCAGGTGGGCCACTCTGGCTCTATCTGTCGGCTTCGGATACCGTGCTTAGTGCCGTCCTCGTTCGAGAAGAGGAAGGAGTCCAAAAGCCTCTGTACTATGTGAGCAAGGTCCTGCTTGACGCCGAGACCAGATATTCCAGAATGGAGAAAATAGCATACGCCCTGGTCATAGCCGCACGGAAGCTCCGCCCATATTTTCAGGCACATTCCATCCAGGTGCTTACGGACCAACCCCTGAAGGCCGTGCTTTATAAGCCCGAGAGCTCGGGATGACTAGTCAAATGGTCGATCGAGCTCAGTCAGTACGACATCGGCTATCAACTACGGACAGTCATAAAAGGGCAGGCCCTCGCCGAGTTTATCACAGAATGCACCATCTCTGAGCAACCAACAAGCCAGGAAGCCGAGCAGACGTGGGAAGTTTACGTCGATGGTTTCTCTTTCGAAGTGGGGAGTGGTGCGGGCATCATTTTGCGGGGACCAGACGGCTTCCTCCTTCAATACTGCATCCGCCTCAACTTTTCGACCTCTAACAACGAGGCTGAGTACGAGACCACAATTGCCGGGTTCACCCTGGCTCATCAGGCTGGCGCCAGACAGACCAGGGCCTTTAGGGACTCTCAGCTTGTGGTCAACCAGATCACGGGAGAGTACGAGGCCCGTGACGATCGGATGATCAGGTACCTAGCCTTGGTCCAACGGCTACTGGCGTCCTTCGACGTGTCAGCAGTCCTAAGGATCCCCCGGGAGCAGAACGCCCAGGCCGATGCCCTATCAAAGCTAGCATCCTCATCCTTTGAAGGCATCGACCGAACCGTCCTGATTGAAGTCCTGTTGAAGCCAAGCACAGACTTCTCTGAGGCTTTATGCGTTGAAGACGGAGCCACTCCCGACGACTGGACCACTTTTATTAAGAAATTTCTAATCAAGGGAGAGCTCCCCAAAGACCGGACTGAAGCGAGGCAAGTCAGGGTCCGTTCAGAAAGGTTCGCCATAATCGACACAACCCTCTTCAAAAGGTCCTACACGACCACTGATGGCAGACCCTACCTCCGCTGCCTGACCCCCGATGAAGCAAAGGACGCCCTCAAGGAGCTACACGAGGGGATCGGTGGATGCCACATGGGAATTCGCTCGCTAGCACGAAAAGCTTTAAATCACAGGTATTACTGGCCTACTATGCTGCAAGACGCCCTAGCCTTAGTGAAGAAGTGCGGTCCCTGTCAACGGTTCTCTTCCGAGAAGAGGGCTCCGCAAGCAAATCTCCGTTCCATGGCTAGTCCGACCTCCTTTGCAATGTGGGGGATGGATCTGGTAGGCCATTTCCGAAGGCAACGGGCCAAAGGAAGTTTCTAATAGTGGCGATCGACTACTTCACGAAGTGGATCGAGGCAGAGCCATTAGCAGCGATCACCGAGCAACAGACCCAAAAGTTTTTTCTGGAAACACATCGTCTGTCGGTTCGAGATCCTACAGGGGCTCATCACGGACAATGGGACTCAGTTTGTGGGTAAGCATTTTCGAAAGTTCTGCGAAGATCTCGGGATCCAACAGCGCTTCTCCTTGGTGTGCCATCCCCAGTCAAATGGTCAGGCCAAGAACGCAAACTGCCAAATCCTCGACGGTCTCAAGAAACGACTCGATAACTCTGCCAAGGGGTTATGGGTCGATGAACTGCCAAGCATTCTCTGGGCCCACCGGACGACAAAGAGAATCCCCACGGGGGAGTCACCATTCAATCTGACATACGGTGCGGAGGCCGTCATTCCATTGAAAATCTGGATCCCTTCGCCCCGGATCATTGCTTTCGACGAAGCAAGCAACTCTGCTCAGCTACGAGCCGACCTAGATCTCATAGACGAGGTCAGGGAGAAGTTCGCCATTAGAAGGAGCATCTACCAACAACGAATCGAAAATTTCTACAACAAGAAGGTGCATCCCACCGACATCAAACTTGGAGATATCGTCCTCCGGAAGTTGGCTGTATCCAGTCCCAGCCAGAAAAGGACATTGTTCCCAAACTGGGAGGGCCCCTACAAAGTATCTGAGGTTGTGCATCCGGAAACGTACCACCTGACCAACTTAGAAGGCAAGGCTGTCAAGAGGCCCTGGAATGTGGAGCACCTCATCAAGTTCCTAGGGAAAGAGGACTAGCCTCCACCTCATGTAAATTATGAAGAATGTAATCGGCACGTCGTGCCTCGTTTTGTGTAAAGTTCAAATTTGTTGTAAATATGCCAGCTTTCTTAAAACAAGCTTGTGGCTTCGTATTGATCCCCATGAAAGAAACATGTTTCGGGCTCGGCGCTCGGATAGCACCGCGAACCAGAAAAGCTTCTCTTATAAGCTTACGGCCCGGCGCTCGGATAGCACCGCGAACCAGAAAAGCTTCACTTACAAGCTTATGGCCCGGCGCTTGGATAAAATCGCGAGCCAGAAAAGCTTCTCTTACAAGCTTACGGCTCGGAGCTCGGATAAAACCGCGAGCCAGAAAAGCTTCCCTTACAAGCTTATGGCTCGGAGCTCGCATAAAACCGTGAGCCAGAAAAGCTTCCCTTACAAGCTTACGGCTCGGAGCTCGGATAACACCGCGAGTCAGAAAAACTTCTCTTACAAGCTTACGGCTCGGAGCTCGGATAACAACGCGAGCCAGAAAAACTTCCCTTACCAGCTTATGGCCCGGCGCTCGGGTACATCCGTACCGTCTTCCTGAAAACAAGTGTGGGGGCTCGACGTCAACCCCAAGTACGGCCGAGGCTTTCCTCAAAGCACCTCGACCATCACGCTCGGCAGCGACCTTCAGCCACGCCCATTACTGGCTTTCTCCCCAGTGTGGGGGCTCGGCATCTGCCCCTGGCATAGGTGGGGGCTTCTTCAAGCCGATCAGCCCATGTGCACAGCAGCAACCGCCAGCCATGCCCGTACCGTCTTCCTGAGAACAAGTGTGGGGGCTCGACGTCAACCCCGAGCACGGCCGAGGCTTTCCCCAAAGCACCTCGACCATCACGCTCGGCGGCGACCTTCAGCCACACCCATTACCGGCTTTCTCCCTGGTGTGGGGACTCGGCATCTGCCCCTGGCATTGGTTGAGGCTTCTTCAAGCCGATCAGCCCATGCGCACGGCGGCAACCGCCAGCCACATCCGTACCGTCTTCCTAAGAACAAGTGTGGGGGCTCGACGTTGACCCCAAGCACGGCCGAGGATTTCCCCAAAGCACCTCGACCATCACACTCGGTGGCGACCCTCTGCCACGCCCATTACTGGTTTTCTCCCCAGTGTGGGGGCTCGGCATATGCCCCTGGCATAGGTTGGGGCTTCTTCAAGCCGATCAGTCCATCCGCACGGCGGCAACTGCCATCCACGCCCGTACCGTCTTCCTGAGAACAAGTGTGGGGACTCGACGTTGACCCCGAGCACGGCCGAGGCTTTCTCCAAAGCACCTCGACCATCACGCTTGGCGGCGACCTTCAGCCACGCCCATTACCGACTTTCTCCCCGGTGTCGGGGCTGGGCATCTGCCCCTGGCATAGGTTGGAGCTTCTTCAAGCTGATCAGCCCATGCGCACGGCGGCAACCGCCAGCCACACCCGTACCGTCTTCCTGAGAACAAGTGTGGGGGCTCGTCGTCGACCCCGAGCAAGGTCGAGACTTTCTTCAAAGCACCTCGACCCTTATGACTCGGCGACGACCTTCAACCACTACTACTTCAGCAAAATTTTCACTTAAGTTGAGAGCGTCCACCTTCGGCAGACGCCCCGAGCCTCAGGTCAATTGGTTGACCCTCCTCTCGCCCGCAAACAACTCGGGATTTATAGCTTTCGTTGGCCAAAACCCCGAACTGTTCGAGGACGGCAGAGGAGCCACCAACCTTTCGGCTCTCTCCTACCCTCCGAACCAATCGGTCGGCCCACCACTCACCAATGAACAACCCGAGGTCTTATGGCCCTCAAGGCCAAAACCCCAAACTGTTCGAGGGTGATTGGTGAACCTCCAATCCGGAGCCCTCGGAGAAATTTTTATTTTGGGGCGCCCACCTTCGACAGGAACCCTAGTTGAGTGAGATCAGACACTCACTCCTTGACAACCAGCTAGGGGAAGTGGGGGTTATATAGCCCCCTGAGGTGCGCAGTTATTGCGTCTGGGAATGCCAAACGGCGGAAGGCGAGATGTCGCCATAAATACTCACGGGGAGGCGAAACGTCTTCATTAATGACTTATCGAAAAATGAAACGCCGCTGCGCATGCGCCCGTTGCAGCAAGTCACCTCGGCGGCGACCTCCTGCAGGCCGAGCTCCGCAATCGTTCTTGCCCAATAAGACTCAAGGTTCAGGAAATCGAATGCTCTTATTATTTCTTATTGCTTACCACTCAATGAACGTCGGTACAAAGACAATGCACAGCTTACAACTCACTCACATCCGGCTTAAAATTCGAATTCGGTGCTCCCTTCGGGGCTCCTCTCACGCTCGGCCGGACCAACCAGGGAAAAGACCCTTGCCACCGAGCTTCCTGCATCTTCTGGCTAGGCGCCCTCCAATAAAAATGTCGGAGACCGCTGCGGGATCGAGTTGCTCGCCTCCTCGATCAAACCCGTGCCCAACACCAACCTTAGCCTGCGGATCTCCAACTCCTTCTCAACAATGGCCTCGCGCAGGAAAGACTCCGAAGCCGACCGCCCACTCGAGGCATCCGAGATGGACCAGTCCATCTCGATCACCGACCAATCGCGGTCGGCTACGGCTTTCTTCAGACGAGCCACCTCCAGGCCGAGCTCCTTAGACTTGTTCATGAAATAATTCACAGCGGCGGCTCGATCCCGAGCCTATTTTTGCTGGCAAGCCAGAGCTGCCTCCATTGCCTCCTTCCCTGCTCGGACCAGGGATCCCTCGGCAGAAATAGGGTCGGCACCTAAGACCTCGTGCGTCTATCAAAAGACGAGAACAAACATCACAAAGGAGAGCTAGAAAATGTGCAAGTTACGAAGCCTCTGCCAAAAAAGTATATTTCCTTACTTTCAAAAAGGGATACAAAACTGCGGTGGCCAGTCCGCACGAGGCATGTACATTCAAAAAAGAGAAAGCCTAATCTATGCTTGAGGGGGGGGGGGGGGGTGGCACCTCATCGTCAGCATGGCCGCCCCCCATCTCCTCGCCACCAGGGGTCAGCGGAAGGTCCGGCTGCCAACCATAGTGGAGGTGATCCACGTTCTGTTCCGGGTAGATCCTCCAGAAGTGCTCCTTGGCCTGGTCGTATGCCTCGTCCTGCACCATGATCAGGGCCTCTGCCGATGCAGCCTCCATCATCGTCAAGGCCTTCCGCCCCATCTCCGCCTCCTCTTCGATCCTTTCCTTAAGGCGATCAACGTCCTTCTTGTGATGCTCGAAGATCGAGGTCAACTGGGCCTCGTGGATGACCGCCATGCTCTGAGCCTCCTTCAGATCGTCATTCACCTTGTTCAGCTCACGGAGATACTTCTCCGCGTTCCTCCTCTCCACAATGATCTCCCTCTCCAAGCACTTTTAGAAGTGCTGTCCTTGGAGCATCGCCTGTCCGAAGGAGGAAAGGTCAGAAAAAATTCCACCAAGATCAAACCATATACAGATACGAAGTCTCAAGCACTTACCGAGACCGACGCCTGAGACCAGCGCATGAAGGCCTGGTCAGCAGTCTGCGACGCCAGCGCCATCCGATCCCTCTCGGTGGCGGCTTTCGTGACGAACTCGACAGACACGGGTCCCTTGAGCAGAGAGTCCCCCTGTATAATCAAACAGTCGGGGGCAAAGGGCCGCAGTCCCTGTTGCCCCACCATCTGCTCGGCGGTGGGACGAGGTGGGGGAAGCCTCTTCCCTAGGGCTTCGACAGTCTTGCCCGAACTGCCCCCCGCGTCCCGAGATGCCCTCGGCGTATGAGGGTGATCCTTCTTGGCCTTCTTCGTGGGAGAAGGCTCCCCAGCTACCGGGGCTGGTCCCTTACCGGACCCCCCAGCTTGGGCGGCCAGCTTCTCCTACTCCGCCTTCTTCCTCTTCTCCACTCTCGCCTTTTCAGCGACGGCTAGCAAGGCACGCCTGTCATCCACCTGCTTAGAAGTCATCTCTGCAAAAGTAAAAAAAAAAAAGAGGCTAACGTTAACACGAAGGCAGAAGGATGCAAAAATTCAGAACAAAACATACTAGGGTCGGCTGGGCTCAGTCCGGCCCGGGCAAGGTGTAGCTCCGTCACTCGAGGCCACGCTATACTATGCCCTCCAACGATCTTCTCAACCCTCTTCCACTCCTTCGCCATCAAGTCACTGCGCTTCGAAGGTTTGTGGTTCGGCTTGAAAAAATTCCACGAGGTCGGAATCCCCCGAGACTTCTCACTTCGGACCACGAAATATTTCTCTTTTCACCCTTTGATGGAATCCGGATGACCATGCATCACCTTTTTGTGCGGCCTAAGCGAGAAGTAAAATATCTCCTCCGCGTCGCCAAGCGAGCTGATCCCCAAGATGGTTCGGAAGTAGGTCAACCTCGGTGTCACACCCTTCTCTTGGCACTTTAGAATGAAACAAATCAGGTGCTTCCAAGAGTTTGGGCCACACTGCATCGGGCATAGCTTCGCCCAATTCAAAACCCTCTTGATGAAGGGATGCAACGGCAGCCTCAGTCTATAGGCAAAGACGTCCTCAGGAAAGATACAATAGCCCGGTGCCAGGGTAGTGGTGGGTCGAATACCGGGGCTCAAGATGAAGACTTCAAACTCCCGAGGAATGAAGTAGGCAGCCCTCAGGATATGAAGATAGTCCGCCCTCAAGATGCATGAAATACTGTCCATCCGAATCTTCGCGCGGCTCTCCTCGCCCGGTATGGGAGGAACAGGGTCGATGTCCTTAATATCGTCGGGGTACATCCTGATCGACTCCGAATTCTTAAAGGAGACCGGGGGAAACTCCAAACCCGGTCTAGGGGCATATTCATCCGGAGGAGGGGAACTGTCCGGAAGGCTCAACTTTCTTTTCTTCCGGCATGGGCCAGCCTTCCTCTCGGGAGACGGCATCGACAAAGTTGGAAAAGGCGGAAGGTCATCTCCGATCTCAATCGCCCCTCCAGTTGTGCCTTCGCCAGCACCTTCCAGAGCGCCTTCTCCTTCATCTCCATCATCCTCATCATCATCAACAGTGCCCTGACCCTCGGGATCCTGATCCTCCTCACCCTCGGCATCCTGATCCTCCTGATCCTCCTCATCCTCCTTGTCCTCCTCATCCTCGTCATCCCCGTCATCCCCCTCTCCCTCTTCCACCTCCTCGCCCTTGTCCACGGGCTCCTTCCCCGATCTTCGGGATCTCAGCGGCGACACTACGAAGACTACATCACCACCATCCGACCCTGGGTCTATCAGGACTTCCTCCTTAACCTTATATTTACTAAGGGACAAAGACGTCTCTGACTCGGTTTCCTGCGGGGAGCGGCCCGACGAGCTAGCCTCGGATCCGGACTGAGAGCGCGACATTACTAAACAGAAATACTAACCTGAAGAGTATACCGTGCGATTACTGGAAAAGTTGCCGACGGCAAGTAAGATCCTGCTCTTGAAAAATTGGGAAGTGAGTGAAGAAATGAAGAAAAGAAAAGTGGGGGAGGGGGGAGGATTTATAAGGAGAAAGCGACTCCTCGATTTCCGCAATTTGATCTGGCCGTTGGATCTTAATCATCAAGATCTAATGGCCGCTAGGATCTGAAGTTGCTTCGATTCTTGCGTTCATGACGTCAGCAATGGGCGCGAAATTACCTAACTACCCCCAGGCATTTTTCCAATCAACGGACTTTTTTTGGGCAAGTCAAGAAAGCTCGACGCTCGAATGGCATTGCGAGCCACAACTTCCTCTACTATTCAACAGAAGGGTCGACGCTCGGATGGCACCACTAGCCGTGACTTCCTCTTCTATTCAACAGAAGGGGCGACGCTCGGATGGCATCGCGAGCCACAAACTTCTCCTTCTATTCAACAGAAGGGTCGACGCTCGGATGGCATCGCGAGCCACAACTTCCTCTTCTATTCAACAGAAGGGTCGACGCTCGGATGGCATTGCGAGCCACAAACTTCCCCTTCTATTCCAAAGAAGGGTCGACGCTCGGATGGCATTGCGAGCCACAAACTTCCCCTTCTATTCAACATAAGGGTCGATGCTTGGATGGCACCGTGAGCCACAACTCTCTCTTCTATTCAACAAAAGGGTCAGAGCTCGGATGGCACCGCGAGCCACAACTTCCTCTTCTATTCGACAGAAGGGTCGAGGCTCAAATGGCATCGCGAGCCACAACTCCCTCTTCTATTCAACAGAAGGGTCGACGCTCGGATGGCATCGCGAGCCACAACTTTCTCTTCTATTCAACAGAAGGGTCGACGCTTAGATGGCATCGCGAGCCGCAACTTCCTCTTTTATTCAACAGAAGGGTCGACGCTCGGATGGCATCGCGGGTCACAACTCCCTCTTCTATTCAACAGAAGGGTCGACACTCGGATGGCACCATGAGCAGCAACTTACTCTTCTATTCAACAGAAGGGTCGACGCTCGGATGGCATCGCGAGCCGTAAACAAGATCTCATTTTTCACGAAAGGCTCATAGACCGGATCTCAACGCCAGCCATCCAAACTTCTACCAAGAAAAGGAGCTCGGACCTCAGACGAAAACACGAGCACCAGAGCCATCGACCATTCAAAGGGGCTCGGAGCTCGGGCGGCACCGCGAGCCCACGGAGCCCTCCTCTATTCGCGGGGGCTCGGAGCTCGGATGACACCACGAGCCCCAAACACCCTCTTCTATTCAAAGGGGCTCGGAGCTCAGATAACACCGCGAGCCCCAGAAGCTCTCCCCTATTTACAGGGGGCTCGGAGCTCGGATAACACCGCGAGCCCCAAGAGCCCTCCTCTATTCACAGGAGACTCAGAGCTCGGATGAAATCGCGAGCCCCAAGAGCCCTCCTCTATTCACAGGAGACTCGGAGCTCGGATGAAATCGCGACTCGGAGCTCGGATGAAATCCTCCTCAAGCGAGGGGCTCGACTACCGACCCCCAATGCTCGACAAACCGAGCTCCAACCCAACAAACCTCGACGTCCCCTCGCTCTTCCAACTAGTAAGGGGATCGTCAGCCGACCCTCGGAGCTCGCTATCGACCTCAGATGCTCGACAAATCGAGTTCCAACCCAACAGACCTCGACGTTCCCTCGCTCTTCCAACTAGCAAGGGGATCGTCAGCCGACCCTCGGAGCTCGTCTACCGACCTCAGATGCTCGACAAACCGAGCTTTGACCCGACAGACCTCGACGTCCCCTCGCTCTTCCAACTAGCGAGAGGATCGTCTGCCAACCCTCGAGGCTCGCCTGCCAACCCTAAAAGCTCGGCAAACGTTACTCCGATTCTTCTACGCTTGGCACCCTGTGTAACTCCGATAGGGGATCCCTTCCTCCTACCCCCTGGCCTCTTCTGGAAGTAACAGATCCTATTTTTTCACTGCACACACCACCCTGCTCTTCCCACAGAGGCAAAGAATCACTCCTACACGGCTGGACTACCCAGCCCTCCAGGAGTGGGGGGCTTGTAATATGGGTCGGATGACGTGGTCCCTCCTGGGCCATAGGATCCCCTCAAGAAGCATACATCACCGGATCATCCAGATCCGCCACGTCAGCATCAGAAAACCACTCGGGCCTCTGCCATGTCAGTTTGGAAACCGCCCAGGCCTCTACCACGTCAGCCCTATACCACTCGGGTTTCCACCGCTTCAAGCTCACGGACAACCGGATCCAGACCCGGCCCCAAACGGGTTCAGACCCAGTTGACTTCTCCTATAAATACCAGACCCTCTCCCCCTTACTCAGGTAATCAATCTTTCCCACTCAAAACCCTAGTTACTATTACTCTCTCTCAGTAGCTGACTAGATCGTCGGAGGGTCTGCCACCGAGACCAATCCCGGTGTTCCTAGACCGTCTGCAGGTACACAAGCCCTCTGATTCGAGCCTCCTGATCCGAGCCGAGCATCCAGCCTCCACCTCACTACCGCCTACTTCCGTACCGTTCGCCTGGCTGAGGGTCGTCCGCACAAGAGCTTCCTCCACCAATACAAATCGAGTAAGAACTCACACCTGGTGCATCCACACGCCTTCCAAAAATAAACCGCATCTGTTTATAATGTTTTATCTATGAATATGGTACATTTAGCCAAAAAAGAAAAATATATGAATATGGTACCCATCCAAGTAATTAGCATTCGAATCTATTTGTATTGAGAAAGTTTGAATCAATTAAGTTCTGAATATTCATCTCGACACTATATTTTTCAAATATTCTCCAATGTTCTCTTTGATTGGGACTCTATATTTTTTTACTTTTTAATTATTTTCTTGTTCTTGTTATTAAAATTGAATATTTTGAGATTTTTCGTTTCTCTCTAAATAATCTTAAAATTTAAGGCACAGCTCTGAAAAAAAAGAGTTTGATTTTAGCCTTAGAAATATGAATGTACACTGCACGTGCATAGATATTTTTCAATGTTTTTTTTTTGATGAAACGGATAGAGCCCGAAGACTCCAGCCAAACAATCAATTAAATAAGCAGTATATTACAGGAAGGCTTTACCAGAGGTAAAACAAATAACCAATCGAATAACACCTATTTACAGTACAGCAAAACAGATCCAAATTGATAATTACAACCAACTAGAAGGACAAGGGTGAACCTACTAGCAAGACAAGGGTTAACCTAACAGGCACCAGTGGATCGAAGTCGAAAGGATCAAGGGCCTCCGCAAGTCCGAGGAACACATCAGGGAGGCGGGAGGAATCCATACGGAAGAGTCCTGAGCTCAACGCCAGGGAAGCCATCAGAGAAGACGACAGCCAAGCTAACCAACACAAAGAGCAACAAACCGACCTAGAAAAATAGGAACGGGAGGCAGAGGACGGCTCTGAGGCCAATAGAGGAGAGAAACGAATGGTTGATACACCCCAAAAGGACATAAGCCAAGTCCGTAAGCAATGGGGCCGCAACCTGAACGTCTCAACGCTTGGCAACAAGGCCTCAAGCAAAAGAAGGAGAAAACTCTCCCAACAATACAGTGCAATGGTAAGGAAAAAACCCAGCAAAACTAAGCCAGGAAGATACAGAGCAAGATGTGGCAAACCATATAAGCCCACAATCTGCATCTCGAGAGAAGATGCGGCCATCCAAACAGAATCATTACATAAACTGCCTCTCATCCAAAGAAACCAGGCTCACCACCAATAGACGCTAACCCCAAATGTTTAAAAGCAACAAACACAGATCGAAGGCAACCATCATAGCAGAGTTAATAAAAGTAAGCTTAATGCAACATCATAGGAGAAGGAAATAGGATAGAGTGCTATATATACATAACAGCAGGGCAAAAAAAACAACCAAAATAGCCTGCTGAGAACAAAACAACCAGCTAAAGCTAGGTCAGACTATCAAAAACTATACCACCAAAAAAATTCCAAAGCCCATAGGGAAATTACGAGAGAGAGAAAATAGCAGCAGACCAACCCACCAAAGCATCAGAGAATATAGACCAACAACGAGCACAGTCCAGAATTAGGCCTGCAACATAAAAGAGGAGATAGATAATAAATAAGAAAGTCAAAGTAAGCATGGAAGAAATAAGAGTAGACGATAACTAAATAGCTTGGAGATTATTGAGACAACTAACAGATAGCAATAATTTGTGCGAGGCCAAAGAGGCATTCTCTTTGAAAGCCGGGCTAGAAGCCCAGGAATCGAAAAGAAATAAGAAATCTTCGATTATAGCCGCAATCGATTTGCATCGATGACGGAATAATCTACTATTTCTTTCCTTCCAAATACACCAAATGATGGTGTGAGTAGCTAAAATCCATGCACTTCGGAACGACTTGTCCGAAGGAGGGGCAGACCATACAGCGGACAAATCGAAGGGAATCACTCCCGTGTTCCAAGCTAAAGAATTAATTTTCCAAAGAGGGATAATGAACAGGCATTGAACGAAGAGGTGGTTGGCATTTTCTGTAAGTTGATCACACAAAGGGCATAGTTGCCCCCAAGCTATATTCCTCCTATTAAGAATCTCAACAGTAAGCAGTTTATTATTGACCGCTAACCAAGAATTGATTTTAACTTTGATGGGAACACAGGATTCCCAAATGAAAAGCGTCGTAGAGGATCGCAAACCTGTAGAATTGAGGAAACGATAAAAAGAATTAACCGAGAAAACTCCCGACGCTGTCCAGCGCCAGGAGATGCCCTCAAAAATGGACCAAGAGTAGCCATTGAGAAGATCAAGGAGGTTATTAAACTGCTCAATGAGATCGGCAGGGAGGGCGATTATGAATGGGATAATCCAGTATCTAACATCATCTATAAGGATGAAAGAATCCGCTACCGAGGCATCCGGAAGAGCGGACAAGCGAAATAAAGAGGGGAAAGCCGATGACAGCTTAAGATTGCCGATCCACAAGTCTGTCCACAGTCTAACTATGGTCCCGTTGGCGCAGACCCTCGAGATGCCACACTGAAAAGCATAAGACGCTTTCCAAATACCTTTCCAAAAAGGAGAGGCATAGCGAGGGGGTAAAGCCGGGAATTCCCACCAGTTGGAAGAGGATCTATAGTTTTTGATACACCGTATCCACGGGAGATGATTAAGGTTGTGGAATCTCCACAGCCACTTGCCTAAAAGGGCAATGTTGTGATCTCTAAGATCCAAGACCCCGAGACCCCCTTCCTCTCTAGGAGAACAGATGATTTTCCAATTCGCCAGATGCGACCCAGGGTGATAGGCAGAAGAGCCTGACCAGAGGAAATTACTCCTGATCTGATCAATCCTTTTGATCACCCAAGAGGGTAAGTAAAAAAAGGACATAAGAAATTGGGGTAAGGCGGATAGGACCGAATTGATGAGGATTAATCTACCACCTCTAGAGAGGGTTTTGCCCGACCAAGCAGAGAGCCTATTCTCCACTTTGTCAATGAGAGGAACCCAATCGGCTCTAAGAAGCTTGCCCCATCTCAGGGGGATGCCAAGATAAGTGATCGGAAAGTTGGCGACGGGACAATTAAAGAAATTGGAAATCTCTGCTTGGCGATTGGGGGAACCGCTCAACCAAAGCACAGAAGATTTTTGGAAGTTAATAGTAAGACCGGAGGCCAATTCAAAGCAATAAAGGAGCAATTTCAGATTGCGAAGGGAGTGGAGGTTAGGCTTGCAGAAAATAATTGTGTCATCTGCATATTGGAGATTAAGAACACCCTCAAACTGGGGAGTACTACCAAGCCCTTCGATCATATGCGAATTCCAAGCATTACGGAGAAGTTTGCTAAAAACATCAGCCACCAGAGTGAAAAGGAGGGAAGAAAGGGGATCTCCTTGGCGAAGACCACATTTCACTTTGAATTGGTGGCCCTCTGAGCCATTTAAAAAGATAGCAGAGGTGCCGGAGTAAAGGCTGGATTTGATCCAGGCTACCCATTTGGGGCCAATACCCCTGAAAGTAAGGATATCCAACAGGAAGTCCCAATTGACATTATCATAAGCTTTTTGAAAGTCAAGTTTGAGAAGGATACCCTCCTCGCGGGATCTGTGACAATGGGAAATGATTTCCTGGGCCGAAGCCACACTATCAAGAATATAACGATCTTTAATGAAGCCCGATTGAGCAGGGTCAATGAGGGAGGAAATGATTGCGCTCAGCCTAGAGGAGAGCACTTTCATAATGATTTTGAAGGTCGTGTTAATCAGACTGATAGGCCTAAAATTGGTCAGAAGGTGAGCCCCTGCCACCTTAGGGATGAGAACAATGTGGGCGTAGTTAATACGGTCAAAAGAGAAGTGACCCTGATGGAGGTCCTGAAACAATTTGAAGAGGTCATCCTTGAGCCAATTCCAAAATTTTTGGAAAAAGAAGGCAGGGAAACCGTCCGGGCCTGGGGCTGAGTCGCTTTTTAAAGCGAACACTGCCGCATGAATCTCCTCTATAGAAAAAGGAGCTTCAAGGGAAGATAGGTCGATAGATTGGTCGCCGTAGAGTTGAAACCAATCAAGTTCGAGGGAACGCGGCTTATGTAAGCCAATGAGATTTTTATAGAAATTGAGGAATTCCCGATGGATATCCGCATCGGAAGTAACCTCACCCCCTTGAGACGAGATAGAAGAAATACGGTTATAGCGTTGTCTATGGGAGGCAAAGTTGTGAAAAAAAGCGGTGTTGGCATCTCCCTCTTTAATCCAATTAATCCGAGCTCTTTGAGCCCATTTAGAGTGATCCTGCTGGAGAATAACAGCGTAGTCCTGTTGGCAGGAAAACCGTTCAGCACGGGCGGCTGCAGATAACGGGGCGGACTCTTCCATCTTATCAAAGGAATCAATCGATTGGAGAAGAAATTTTTTGAGGAATACAGTATTGTGATGCCTCTCGAAGCGCCAAATTTTGCATCCGTATTTGATAGCATGAGTTTTGAGGAGGATGTTGCCCAGGCCTGAGGAACCCGTAATAGAGGCCAAGCATTCTTCAACCAGCCTAACAAAGACTTGATCTTGCAACCAAAATTTTTCAAAACGAAATTTGTGCTGGTGGTGGAAAGGGAAGTGAGACGAGAAGGAAATCGGGCAATGATCAGAAGAGGGGTTAGGGAGCGCCTGAACAGCTGACTGGGGAAAATTGTTAAGCCAGGATTGAGATACGAGAAAGCGATCAAGTTTAGCTAGGGATGGGGGTTGACATTGATTAGACCAGGTGAAAGATCTACCAGAATTGTTAGGGAAAATTGTTAAGCTAGGGAAAATTGTTAAGCCAAGATTGAGATATTTTTCAATGTTAACAAATGGGTTTTTTTTCCACACAGGTCTCCAACAAATATAGAAAATGGATATAAGTCATCCATAATTTGATCATTCCACATTAGAGCAAGGCCAATGGAATTCCATCTCCATCCTTATTTTGGGTTTCCATTTTGGCATATTCCTTAGAATATACCATTTAGATTTTGGGTTTCAATTGAGGTGCTCCAATGATATCCCATTTTGGGGTTTCATAAAAAAAATTTGTATTTTTTTTTTTTGCACAAAACTATTTTTTTTGAATACAACAAAGATAATACAACTAATTAAATAGTTATAATACAATTAATTGGCAATAGATAATACACTTACTAAGAAATAGATAATACAATTATTGAACGCAACAAATTATTCGCTCTTCGTTCAGTATTATGTTTTATAAATTTCCGATCCTTCGTTCAGTATTATGTTTTTCATTTTCGATGTTTCGTTCATGTTTTGTAATTTTCTATGAATATCAATGAATTCATATTTCTCTTTAGTATAACTATTGATTAGTAGGAATAATCTCTACACTTAAAACAAATCAGGACTACATTCAATATTGGTCTCATATTAAAGATCTTGTTAAAAATTTAACAAGAGTATAAATTTTGTCTATAACTAAAATATATAAAAGAAATTTAAAAAAAACAAATCAAAAAATAAATATATACTAATATATTCCATAAATATATTGTGTATACAAATTTTGGATTAAAGGAGAGGGTTTCAACAAAAAAAAAATCAAATGCGGTTCCAAAAATGGAGCCGCATATATGCGGCTCCATTTCACAATCGGCAAAAATTTGGGGAAGGGGCCCCACCATACGCAAAACGGTTGGGAGGGTATTTTTGTGAAAATGCCGATGGGGAGGGGGATTTAAGGAACCATTGGCCATGCTCTTAGCAGGGCCGGCCCTGAGTTCCCGGGGGTCCTAGGCGAACTTCCGAAATGGGGTCCCTAATAGTATGTATATTTTTTTACACACAAAATACGTGCTTATATTTACAAGAGAAGTTCAAATTTGGAACCTCTTAAAATTGAGAAATTTCCGGAAGCCTAAGCCAGCTGCCTTACCCGCCTCTAGGGTAGGGCCCTGGCTCTGAGTCTTTCGATCAACTTTCAAAAGTTAACAGTTCATGCTTCAATTATAACATCATGCAAATTATGATTCATTAAACCTACTTTTGAAAGAAGAAAGGATCTTATTATCATGCAATAGTCTTTCTACTGTTTTTATCTTATTATATTCTAGACAATTTTGCTTAAGATTTTTACTTCAGAGCATCTATAGTCGTTTATGGTAAAATTATCCATATATGGATAAATAGAAATAGGAATTTTGATTTCGCTGCACTCGTCGAAAGCTATTTTATAGCAATCAATAATATAATATTAAGCAACGGCACTTGAAGTGCCGTCGGAGTGGACGAAGCTGTCAGCCGAGGAAAAAAAAAAATTCACCACCACTGGGACGGACGGCACATCATGTGCCGTCCAAGCCCATGTGGGTTGAAAGCTTTTTTAAAACAATTCATTAATTACAAAAAACAATTCATTAATTGCAAAAAACTTTTAAAAAATTACGAAAACATTTCGAAAATTGCAAAAAAAAATTAAAAATTGCAAAAAAAATTAAAAAATACAAAAACCTCCGGACGGCACTTCAAGTGCCGTCCGAGGATTTCGGGTGGCCAATTCATTTTTTTTCAAACAGACGGCACTTCAAGTGACGGCACTTCAAGTGCCGTCCGACGAATAAAAAATTATTTTTTAACGTGGGACGGCACTTCGAATACCGTCCCTCACTTATCAATAAAAGCTATATCGATTCTCATTTATAGCAATCGACTGTAGCGATTTATCGATAATATCGATATATAGCAAACGAGTGCAGCTGCTTTTTTAACCAAATATCGATATTATCGATATATAGCAAATGACTACAGATGCTCTCAGAATATTTTAATAGATTAATTTTTCATAATGTTGGACTCAAAGTGATAACTTTTAGAATGGATCAAGTGACTATAGAATGGTCCAATAGCCATGGGAAGCGGTGAGATTTTCTAACCTCTCTAATTAATTCCCTCTTAGAGCATCCGCGGTTGTGATTGCTAAAAAATAACATAATGCATATTATTATTTTTTTAGGTAAAAGGTGGAATAATGCCACCCTGTTTCATTAATAAAAAGTTAATAAAACAACCCCGATGTACCGGGAGAGAAACAAAAGTATATAGCAGGAAGCAAAATACAGTGCAGGAAATAAAACATAAACGCCCAACAAAATCCTGGAGGGTGGGTTTAATCCTCCATACATCAAAACCAATCAGGAGTACAGTAGGCCAGAAACGAATTCGCAGAGACTGTAGCTATTGGGAGTCTGATGAATATGGGTGGCGCCGTCCCTCAGTCTAGTGTCGGCCCAAAGTCTACCACCTTATCATCAAACTCCTCCACCTGAAAGACTCAGGCAATCCTTCCTCTCGCTCCTGTGGAGGCAGCTGTAGCCTAAAAAGAGATAAGATGCATGATATGAGTAAGGTTACCAAAAATACTACTACATGAAGCACGAAAATAAAAGTTGTTTATGTCAAGCCATAACACCCATGTAGTTGCCGCAATGGCAATGTACCACGCATCCTTCATTTCGTGGCAAATCAAATCGAATTTGAGATCGATCCACAAATCCTCATAATCGTTGGGGTAGTCACTTGTACCTAGAGCTCTTAAAACCTCTACCACAGTCGCCTTACTCCTTGGGCATTGAATAAAAAGATTATTCAGGGTCTCCGTATGTAAGTTACAGAACCCGCAGGCAGTCGCAATCTAGGGTTGTCTTTTGGCCAGGTTCTCTCTCGTAAGGATTGCATTATTGAGCACTAGCTAGAGGAAGACTCTGACCTTCAGTGGTGCTTCCGCCTTCCACAGCACCTGTGCCTAGCTGGGTCGACATCCCCGGAAGTGAATGCGATGATACAGGGATCTGACCGTGAAAGCTCCCTTGGTCTCTAATCCCCATCACAGCTGGTCTGGTCCCTAGGCGCACATCGTCCCGGTCCGTGTGATGTGTGTTTGCAGTTGTAGAAGTTGTTGTTGTAGACCTTGGGTAAGAGCTCCTTGAAACGTCGGTTTCCAAATTTCCCTCTTCCAGGTCTCTGCCACAGAAATATTAGGTCGATTCGTTTTGGCAAACAACTCCGGGAAGGTGTCTTTCAGTGTATGAGCACCACACCACTTATCCCACCAGAATCTGGTGGACCGTCCATTTTCGATATTCGATGTAACTGCTGAGTTGAACAGTCCACTTGCTTTAGTGATTCCTTTCCAGAAACGGGAGACCTTAGCCCCTACTTGAAAGCCCAGGCTCTCGTACCTTTTTCCCATAGGTATGGTTGAATGAAATCCTGCCAGCCTTCCCCACCGTGGTGGAAAACCTTCCACCACCATTTTCCCAAGAGGGCAAGATTCATATCTTTAAGGTCGATGATGCCTAGTCTTCCATGCTTCTTTTTCATGCAGGCAATACTCTATTTGATAAGGTGGTAGCCTCCCCTATTCGAATCTGTCCCTTTTCAAAGGAATCTTTTACGGATTCGGTCAATCCTTTGGATAACCCACTTTGGAAGCTCAAAAAAGGATATGTAGTAAATGGGCAGATTAGACAATACTGAGTTAATGAGTATCACTCTGCCTCCTAGTGACTCCAATTTTCCTTTCTACCCAGACAGTCTGTCCTCCATCCTATCTATTATTGGCAACCAGTCCGACTTAGTGAGTTTCCCTAATCTGAGTGGGAGCCCTAAATATTTGATTGGAAACTCATTTGTCATACAGTTTAGTATGGTGGCATGTTCCCGGGTTTCTTCATCTTAGAGAGTAATTGGAATCCGTGCACTCTTGTAAAAATTTATCCGGAGACCTGACCATACTTCAAAACAGTAGAGGGCCCCTTTAAAGCAGACTGTTTCTGACCTGGTCCCATTCCCAAATAGTAGGGTGTCATCAGCATATTGGAGAATCGTGCACCCTTGAATGGAGGTGCTACTGGACACCGGCTTAATCCAACATTTTCTCCGACAATTATCTATCATTCCCCTTATTACATCTGCTACTATAGTGAACAAAAGTGGGGATAATGGATCCCCTTGTCGGAGTCCCTTCTTGCAGAAAAATGATGGACCTGACCGCCCATTCACCGCTATTGCCATTTTACCAGTCTGTAGACATTGTTTGATCCATCTTACCCATTTGTCTCTAAATCCTCTCCCTCTGAGAGCTTCCAGCAAACATTCCCAGTCGACGGAGTCGTATGCTTTCTCAAAATCCAATTTTAGAAGGAAGTTCTTTGAATTTCTCGTATGACAGTGGTGGATAACTTGTTTAGCAGTTGCCACATAGTCCAAAATACATCTGCCCTTGATGAAGCCCGTCTGGGTTTTGCTGATTATGCTATCCATTATGCTCCCCAGGCGGATGGCCAGGACCTTTGTGATGATCTTCACCGAACAATTAATAAGGCTAATCGGTCTGAAATCCCCCACACGCTTAGAATCCTCCCGTTTGGGTATCAAGACAACTTCCGCAAAATTGAACATGCCCAATCTGAGATTGTTATGAAAAAATTCCTCCATCAGTGCCATGACGTCCTCTTTGATTTCTTCCCAGAACACTTGGTAGAATATCATTGGAAAGCCGTTGGGCCCAGGTGACTTGTCCGTGCCCATTTGGTTGATGGCCTTTTTCACTTTCATTTCCGAAAACAGTTCCTCCAAAATGGAGAATGTTTGCACTGAATCATTCTGGTATGCCTGCCAGTAATCCTCCCTCAAAGGGATCCTGAAGTCATTCTTTCTTCCAAAGAGGCCCTTATAGTAGTTCTGGAAGGTTGTGGAGATCACCTTTTCGTCATGTAGTGTTCCCGACTCTGTCTGAATTGAGAGGACGAAGTTGGATCTATGTCTGGCACTAGCCATACGGTGGAAGTAGGCCATATTCGCGTCTTCCTCTTTGAGCCACGAAATCCTTGACCTTTGTTGCCATTTGATCTCTTCCAACTTATAAAGATTAGCGACATTTCCCCAGAGCTCTAATAGCCTGCTTCTTTCATCTTGTGACAAGACTCTCGTCTCTTCCACCCTCTCTAGCTCATCGATTTCTTCCAAAAAGGAATCTTTTGTACGCCAGATGGTCGAGAACCTAGACCTGTTCCAGCATCGCAGCCGCTTTCTCAATCTGTGGATTTTTTCACACCATCGGGATGCCGCGTCCCTGCCTGCAGTTGGGAGCACCCAATTTTCCATCACCATGTGATGAAACCCCTGAATTTCCAGCTAGGCCTTCTCAAATCTGAATTTTCGTGTCCTTTGCGCTCCGCGTACCCCCACATCGAGTAGGATCGGGGTATGGTCTGACGTGGGTCTAGGAATCGATCGAGCTGTAGCTAATGGGAATTTAGCTTCCCATTCCATCGATACTAGTATCTTGTCCAACTTGACCATAATCGGAGCCACTTGCATATTAGACCATGTGTATAGTCTGTCATTAATTGGGATATCAATAAGCTCTAGTTCCGTAATCACCCTATTGAACTCCTCTCTGTGTCTGTCGCTGGAGCCTCTTCCCTTGTGCTCAAACGCAAATATGGTGATGTTGAAGTCCCCCCCAACAATCCAAGCTCCAGACCAACGACGTCGGATGTTGACCAGCTCTTGCCAAAAGGCATCTCGCTCTGTAGCCACATTCGACCCGTAAATGACAGTCACCGTCTGCACCCAATCGTCGGACCTTCGTTTCAGTCGGGTGGTCAAGGAGAACGTCCCACTGTATACCTCAATGCAGGTGAGAATATCCGAGTTGAACCCAATAGCAATCCCTCCTGAGGCTCCTGCTGATGGGCGTAACACCCATTCCTTGATTCTACTACCCCCAATCCTCTTGAGTTTGAGCCCGTGCTGAAGTTTGGTCTCCTGCAGTCCTACCACTTCTGCCTTGGAATTGCTAATAATGTCCCTAACCATATCTCTCTTCCCTCTATCCCCCAGTCCCCTAACATTCCAGAATAGTGTATTCATTGAGGGATAGTGTCAGGGGTGATTGTTGGTGTGGGTGTGGGGCCGGCTGCATCTTCGGGGATGTCTGTCAACCCAGCACTATCTCCTAGAGCGTTCTCATAGCAAGTCTTAACCGTTTCCATTTCCCAACCCCTAATCTTATTGAGTAATAAAGCATTGCGCTCTGTGTCACACACCTCTAACCCACATGTTTTAGCTAGGAAAAAAACTTTAGAATCTGACATGAAATTTAATATAGTAGCTAAAAAACTTGTCGTACCTCCGTTGTCGAATTTAGTAGCTTTGGCTGCCGCCGCTACCTTGAGATAGTCATCCAAGGACTCCACATGAGCCCTCTTGGGTGACCGGTGAACTCTGAACCCAATCGTCCTATGCGACGTGCCAGAACTAACTCCGGGTGCTGACTTTGGAAGTGTGGACAAGACCATCTCAGGCGATATCTCCCTCTGGGTGTTAGCGATGAACTCTAGATCATCTGACTCCTCATCTGTGAATGAGAATTCTTCGTCTAGATTTAGCCGCCCTTCTTGGTCCTCCTCACTATCTATGCGTTGAATTGCCCGTTGTAGATTAGTGTAACACCCGGTATATATATATATATATATATATATATATATATATATATATATATATATACTAGATTTGCCCGTAGGCACGTGCCTACGACACGTCTTCGGAACGATACAAAACACGAAATGTCCTGTAAACAATAAAACAACAATTATATAGCTCAAGTTTGAATAGTATGATAATAATTAGTTGTAAATAAAAGTCCATGTTTCCATTTGTATATGTTGAAAAATAATTATAAATGGGGGTGTAAAATCGAACTTCTTAGAACTTTTAGTGTGGAAAATGATGAAATTTAACTGTTGAAGAGATATTCGCTATTTTCAATATAACATGTGCAATAAAAAAAACATAAAAATTCTGAAAATTTACAAAACCTAAAATTTTAAAATCTTAATTTCTAAGTAAATAAAGAAAGAATGGGAGAGAGAGATAGGGAGAGAGAAAAAGAGAGTAATATGAAAAAGTGAAGAGAGAAGAGAGAGATAGTAATAAAGTAATGAGTTTTTTTTGGGGGGGGGAGGGGGGGGGAATATTTTGTTTTAGAGTTTGAAATTTTGGGGGGAAAATGTGTTTTGTGAGGTTAGATCTAGGCTTTTGATTTTGGGGGAATCGAAGGTGAGCCACTTGATAGCTTTCTTTGTGTTTTATTATATATAGATATATATATATATATATATATATATATATATATATATATATATATATATATATATATAAAGAAAAAGAATGGATGGATGGTAGGTAGTGATGTGGAGAAAGAAAGGAAAAAAGAAATGAGTTGGTATTAATTGGTGTGGCCTATAGATGATCCTATGGGAATTAATAGTGTGATGGGCCTATGAAATTTCCTATGGGACATAGGAAATGATTAAATGAATGAAAGAATGGTGTGTGTGCTGGGTATGCTTTGACCGGTTGACTTGGGGAAAAATACTCCCATATCGGTGGTGTAAAGGAAAAGTGATGAGGATATATTAGGAATTGCCAATGATAAGGGTACCCAACGGTTAACCACCCTTTTGAGGCTGCCTGTGGTGGGCGTGGTTAGAGTTTTGCGTCCGTTCTTTCGTGTGTGCGCATGTGTAGCCGCGTGCACAGCTGAGCCGGGCTCGGGGAGTTACAAATGGTATCAGAGCCGACTTTCGACACCGACTTTCGACACCGAGTGTGTGCAAGATGTACGCCTGAGAGGGAGCTAGGTTGGGACAGATCGCCCGGGTAAGGGGACTGTACAACTAGCAGAATCAGGGTAATCCTCTCCGAGATCCTGAATCAAGTTGTAAGTCCGGGTTCAGCGAGGACGCTGAATTCTTAAGGAGGGGCCCGGTATATATATAATATTATATAGAGATATATAATAATATATATATAATAAATATATATAAAAAGAAAAAGAATGGATGGATGGTAGTTAGTGACGTGGAGAAAGAAAGGAAAAAAAATGAGTTGTTATTAATTGGTGTGGCCAATAGATGATCCTATGGGAATTAATAGAGTGATGGGCCTATGAGATTTCCTATGAGACATAGGAAATGATTGAATGAATGAAAGAATGGTGTGTGTGTGCTGGGTATGCTTTGACCGGTTGACTTGGGGAAAAACACTCCCATATCGGTGGTGTAAAAGAAAAGTGATGAGGATATATTAGGAATTGCCAATGATAAAGGTACCCAACGGTTAACCACCCTTTTGAGGCTGCCTTTGGTGGGCGTGATTAGAGTTTTGTGTCCGTTCTTTCGCGTGTGCGGGCGTGTAGCCGCGTGCGCAGCTGAGCCGGGCTCGGGGCATTACAATTAGGCACTCTCATTGCGGACTCCTCATTGAGCCCACAGATTGGCAAGCCAATAGAAATAGTGGTGATCTCCATTGTGGTCCCCTCGGTGGGCCCGCTACCAGTCTAACATTGTGTCTGATTGTTCGAAACTTTAGAGTTGCTAGTCCCACGGACCATAAGATACGTTTTGGACCCCTCTTTGGCCCATTAACGCCTACAAATTGCCCACAAACCCAACCCACCACTATTAAACGCTTCTGCTGAATAACACTTCACTCCTCCGCGGTTTATCACACCGCTCTCTTCGATAAGAGCAGTCATCGCATTCAATAAGGGGGCGGTAAGCTTACCGCAGTTGCCAGCTGGCATGGAGTGATTGGATGGTGTGGCGGTGGAGTCAGACAGCGGCGTTAAAATCAAAGTGTGGGGCGTTAAAGTCGAGGGGTCGATATTAATCTCTTCTCCCTTCCTCACTCTGCCACTTCCTTCTTTCTCCTTCAGCGCCAAACCCTTTTCACAGCTTCTTTCTTCACCGTTGTCTTCTCTACCCCATTTACCTTTCCTCAAGCCATGAGCGTCACTCTGGAGCTCCTTTGGGTTCTTTTCCCTGTGGATGCTCAGATCTGTGCTCCTTGCTTTCCCCAAAGTCGTCTCTGACTCTTGTCGCCCTAGCTCCACAGACGCCTGCTCTGGTTCTTTTGCTGAAAACCATCGCTTTTCTACCCACTCCCTGGTTGAAAGCGTTCTTTCGCTTGTCTTGTTCCTCAGTCTGGCGCTTTCCTTCACCAACCCTTGTCTCGATGCCTGCATGATGCTACAGCGACTGTTTTTGCCATTTTTGTGGTCTGCAAGACCTGTCCCTCCCCTCTGAGCCACAGCGTGCTCCTCCGCTTCTGCATGCATGATGTTACGGAGTTGGTTTTTGCCACTTTGGGGGCCTGCAAGCCCTGTCCCCCTTCTCTGCTCCACAGCCTGTGCCTCCTGACTTGCATGCCGCTTTTGACCACTTTGAAGCTCTCGATTGCCGTTTTGGGTAATCTGTTGTTTCTCCTTTTCCTGATTTACTCCTGATGTTGTGAGGTTTACCAGATCTGGGCATTGATCATCTTGGCCGTTGGATCCTTTGGTCTGGCTTCGCATCCGACCATCGGCGTCCCGCCGTGATCCATGTCTCTCTGATCCCTCCGTCGTGGCCTCTTGAAGCGCTTCCATCTCTCTCGCCGCCTTGATGACCTCTCGATGGGCCCTCTCCACTTCATGGCTCCCATCTAAAGAGAGATCCCAAGTTGGCGATGCAATATCCCTGTAGCTTCGGCCGTCTCTGAGCGAGGCTATTGGCGTTTGGGACGTGATGGAGGTAGGGTCTATCTCTCTATCTGCACTTTTGTCGAGGACAAAGCGTATGAGATATGAATCATCATAGGAGAACACTTTGGCGAATCTTGGCATCAAGGCTATGTCTTTACTTCTGATCAACATCCTTGTCGATACTATATCCGATCGACGAACGGTTTTCTCGTCGATGTCTTCCACAGTTCCGAAGTCGGAGACCATCTCTTGCAAGGCCTCTTTCTTCCAAAAATATAAGGGTACATTGTGAATCCACACCCAATATCTCTCCCCTTGAGGCTTCTCAGCACCGAAGCTTGGTGTCCACGCTTTAAAATCCATCCTGAAATGCCCGAAATCCACTGTGCCTGCTCCAGTGATCTCTACATCTTTTGCGGTGAAGGGAAAGAAACCAGAAACTGAAGGGGACACATTCGCTTGACAATCCAGTCACGGTGCGCCTTCATAGGCCATCTCTCGTTCAAAGCTATATATAGCAAATTTGAGTTTGCTGCAGTGGTGAGATGCTATAATATAACAATGAAGAAAAAGAAAATCAATCGGACGCAATTTGAAGCTCCCTCAAAAAAAGAAATATGCCAGGCGGATCTTGAAGAATTCGTCCAAGGCATTTTAAAAGAAATTTGACTTGGGATGGATCTTGAAGATCCGTCCAAGTCATTTTTCCCTGATTTTTTACATTTTTTTAATATAAAAAAATCTCGAATTTCATCTGGGACGGATCTTGAAGCTTCGTCTTCTATAATATGTATATTATCAAATCTCCTCTTACATATAGCAATCTACTGTAGCGATTTGGCCAAAATTTGAATAAATAGCAAATGACTGCAGAGAATTTTTTGCCAAAATATGAATAATATGGCAGTTTAGCAAACAATTATGGATGCTTATGCCGGAATTACCGGTTTGTGAGAGCATCCACAGTAGTCATTGTTTAAATTATGCATATATGGATAGCATTTGGCTATTTTGCTGCAGTCGTCGAATTCTATTTTTTACCAATTTAATTTAAAATAATAAAATCTCAGATCAGATGGAGCTCGAAGTTGCATCGGAGGGAATAAAATAAATTTTTAATTGATAGTCGGAAGAGGAAAAAAAAAATTAAGGGACGCAACTTCAAGTTGCGTCCAACAAAGAGGGAAGTGAGGGACGCCCGAGGGGTTTTGTAATTTTTTTATTTACGATTTTTTTTTTTTGGGGAGGGACGCAAGGAGAAGTTGCGTCTGACGATTAAGTTAATTTTTTTTTAGAGCGAAGCGATGCAACTCAAAGTTGCGTCATTTAAATTATGCATAATAATCATATCCTCTCTCATTTATAGCAATCTACTGTCCTAAAATATGCAAAATATGTATATTTAGCAAACGACTGTAGCACATTTTTAGCGAAAATATGCATATTATGCATATTTAGCAAACGACTAATAATGCTCCGAGAGATTAAGCGTGGACTGCACGTGCTACCCATCGCCTTAAAATATGCCTTCCCAATCTGAAAAAAGAAAGAGTAGATCAAAAATCAAAAATCAAAGATCAAAGATAAGAAATGGGGAAGCCACTGGGACCCACAGGGGAGTTTTTCAGGAGGAGGGACGAGTGGAGGAAGCACCCGTCACTCACCAACAACCTCCGCCACGCCACCCCCGGCCTCGGCATCGCCCTCGTCGCCTTCGGCATCTACCTCGTCGGAGAAACCGTGTACAACCGCATCAACCACCAGGATCTCCATTCCAATCACTAATCGAATCAAAGCCCCAAGGTTTGCCCTTCAATTTTGCGATTATTTGGTTAGTTAATCCCCAAATCTGATTGAGATTCGATTAGGGTCTGTGAAAGTTTACTTCTTTGGTATGATATGTCTTCTACTTTGTTTTTTTATTTAATTTGTTGATAAATTGGTTAGTGGGGAATTACCATTTGCAAATTCTAGAATAAGATGAATTGATTTTTTTAATATTTTTATTTATATGACATAGAAATATGAATTGGCTCATCGAAGGAAAATGAATGAGCCTAGAGAAAATGCAACAAAACCCAAACTTATGGGGAGGTAAAGAAGGCATTAAGTGATAAATCATTATGGATTTAAGTTCATTGTTTCCGGGGGAAGCAAGTAAGAGTCATGCTGATTGTACTGAATTTTTATAGACACAAAATGTACTCGAATTTTGAGAAAGAATGAAGCCCACAAGCAATTAATATACGGGCTCCATTTTCTTGTGTCATGGAGATGTAGTTCGTTTTGAGTCTATTAAAGTTGAGAACAATTAGCATTAGGCGAGACAGGAGCTGAAGTTAGAGATAGTTTGCCCGGGTGTGCTTCACCAATAACATTCTATCACCTTCAGTGACAGTGTCATGGATGTTATTAACACTAATAACATTATCTTGAACTACGTTGTGTGTTTCACCAATAACATTATCTTGAACAACGCCGTGTGCTTCACCAATAACATGATCTTCTTCATCTTCATGTTCTTCACCTGTCTCATCTTCATTATCTTCTTCTTCCGCATTGACATCTAATAACTCGTTCATACATGCACGATTGAATTCATCACCCATATTCTCATTGTTTACCAAATTGCATATGAATTGAAAAGGACGAGGCAACTCATCTTCTGTGTGATTTGGTACAGTTGGTATTGAGAATGTTTCTTCGATGTTCCTCGATTCTTCCCGTGTACGCATCAAACCAACTTCGTTGTTCCTCGATTCTTGAGTCGGGACTTTACCTACTATGCATGGAGTATGAAGAACATTGCACTGACGAATTGGCATCGGGATTTTCTCAAGATATAGCTCCACCACAGTCCAATTAGAGTTTGGATCAAGTGACCGTGCAATCATTGCAGCAACGTCATCATCGTTTATGGGAACCGCCATGAAATATTATCCTTATCCTTTGACGCAAAATGAGGACGTTGGATTTTAATAATCCATTCACATCGATTCCAGTTAGTAATTTCATATATCTTATCTATTAGTCTCTGTTTTGTAATATTACGATCAACCCAAATTACTTATGGTTGAGCACCTTTATAACTTAATCATACTTTCGGGTCACGAAAGCTTTCTCCCCCATAATAACACCAAATATGAATTTTGTATTCCATACCTACACATAAATGAACAAATTAATTACTATATTGTCATGACGATCATCAATCCACCCTCAAATTAATATTAAAAAACTCTAATCATAGGTATTTCGTAGAACACTATGTGGGCATCCGAAATTTCACCACAATCAACGTATTTCAATATATTTGTTAACTACAATTAACTCATTTCAATAACTGTAATCCTAACCGTACAATTTGTAAAAATTGAAACATAATTCATAATTCATAAATACCTTTATGGAGATGAT
Source organism: Hemerocallis citrina (assembly GCA_017893485.1). Classification (NCBI taxonomy): domain Eukaryota; kingdom Viridiplantae; phylum Streptophyta; class Magnoliopsida; order Asparagales; family Asphodelaceae; genus Hemerocallis; species Hemerocallis citrina. Next base: position 95,491,152 of record CM030358.1, on the reverse strand, counting down.
AGTTATGATTTCGAGCATGAGAGAAGAAAGAATGGGAGAAGAATGAGATGGCTTCTGAATCTATGAATTTTTTACCGCACACAAATGAAGAACGGGAAGGAAGCTAAGGTTTTGGGTTATTGTAACTTCAAAGAGGAATGAGTAGAGAGGGTGATAAATGAGAGATGAGTTGAACTGAGTCGGGTAAGTCAATTAGACTCGCCGTTTTCAACAACGAGTTTAATATATTTTCCATCGCTGTTGGAAACAATGAGTTCTGTAGAGTTATTTTTCGAAAATTCACCAAGTTCAACAAAGAGTCGCTCTTTATGAAATTTCAAAAACTGTACACTTGTCGTTCCCAACATCGAGTCTAGTATAAAGAACCTTTCCGTTGGGAATGACAAGTCTTATTTGAAAATTTTGAACTAAACTCGCCGTTGGGTATGACTGCGTTTCTATAAAAAAATTAGAATTACACTCCTCGTGTTCCAATGGCGAGCACTAAGTAACTAAACTCGCTGTTGGAAATAGCGAGTGTAGTTGTTGAGTCCCCGAAGTTTGGCAACTGTCCTCTTTTTGCAAATAGTTTTGAAAAAATGTGCAAGTTTTTTTTTAAAAAAAATCAAAAAAATGTATCCGTCCATTTTATAGATCATGCTTGAATTGTGTATGATAAGATATTGATAACATTGACTGAAAACAAGTTTAGGGCTCCAAATTCAATCATAGGCTAGTCCAACTTTAAGTACATCAACTTATTTTGCTCCATTGCTTTGTTAGTGATCATATCTTCTTAAATCTTAGTTTCACAGTCTGGCATTTGATTCTTATGTCTGATAGTGTAGATAATAAGCATAGATTCTTTTAGAGCGGTAGGACTGGTAAGACTGTAAGTTACATTAGGTTTGGGTACTTTATTAGTATTCGACTACCCCCCTTATGAATTCTGTATCTGAACACTGGAAAATTGTTTCGAACTCATCCACAGTTTGGGTCAGCTTATCAAAATGTTGTGTTTATAAGATAAGTGTCATAGCATAAGATGCGCAAATTGGATTGCAATAGCTTAGTAATAAATGTATCCAGCTTTTTTATAGATCATATTTGAAATGTGTGTTAAAGGATTGGTCATATGATAGTAATATGCTTCAACGCACCCCTATTAAACTGCAGTTTGTTATCCTTAAGAGTAGTAACTTTCTGCTGCTGCATTGCTTGTCTAGAGCCTATATGGTATTTAAGTTTCACTCTGGATTTAGGCTCTCATGTCCGATACTGCATATTAGCATACATCTTAGTAGAGTTAGCAGGATATTGAATTCTTATCTGTTGAATTAATGGTCTTTATAATAGCACGCATCTATGTTTGTTTTTTGGAGTTTGGTTAGTGTTATTCAGTAAGTCAGGAAATCAGGATTGGATTTTGAATTATTTCCTAGACTTAGAGATGGAGATTGTAAACTGGATTTAGACTATCAAGGAATTGGGAGTATATTTTAGTGATAGATGTTGTTCATGTGAATTACATGTGCTGATTTCGGGGAAAAGAAAGACAAGGAACTCATCATATCAAGCCATAAAATACTGTTGTAAATTCCTCAAGGATTGGATGAGATTTGACATCATATGCATTCACCTCAAATAAAAATATCCCTTTTTAGTATTGCTGCTCTTGTGCAGTATTTGAAATGTAGTTTTTCAAGCATGGAGAGCCTCTGTTTTCAGGAGAATCTGTCCCTTGGATCATGCCCATGTTTAATCATAATTTACTTCACGATCTTTCTTTGCATCCTTGAGGCAAATGATTTGTAGAATTAACTTTGAAGTTGAAGTGATCATCATTCTTATACCTTTCTGCTCGACTATGGCAGGGATATTCATAATTAGGTCTCGTTGAAAAATCTGTGTTATTCAACATTGAGAATGATTTCTGAAAATCATTTAGGTCATGCTAATTAGAAGCACGAATTTGCTTGCTATTTTTATTTCTTTTAATTTTCTTTTGGGCAGTTAAGAGGATTTTTAAAACTGATTTATATACCTGTCATCTTTTGATCTATTTTTTCTTATAGAAATTATATTTCCGACGAGTCTTTTAGCCTTCCAGGTGATGTGGGCTTTTATAGTTCAACGAGCCCCTTTTTTTTGCCATAGTCTGGTTAGGAATTTGATACAAATTGCAGGGGGGCCAGGGTTTAGGTAGCTTTGAGTGGAGCAACTGGTGCCCATATTAGTAACAAACAAGATGCTTCAATTGCCTGTCCAAAAGTTTAAACGTGGCCGTCAAGAGCATAATTCCTGTTCATTTGAAAATGGTCTTCCTCCTAAGCAGGGAACACCTTATGAAACAATTATGAAAGTGGGAACGTTTCTGTTAATTTTTTCCAATCTTTGTAAAATTCTCCAATCCACTGTCACTTTGAAATGTTATTAGACAAGCACCATACTCATGCACTGTATTATGCGTGAAAAGTTATGTCCTATTCAGTCAATCCTGTTTGCTTATTTTGTGTATTTTATTTTATCTTTTATCGAATCAGTAAAGCATTATATCCCAATTCCCCATGCTCCGTTAAAGATAGTTTAAGAAAGCTTATTTTATTTTGACCAACTTTATCATCACCATCGTCAATATTATGATTTCTGATCAATTGCTGATCAAAATGCAGTAGATTTTATTGCTGGCTATTGCCCTTTCGCTTTTCACGAAGAATTTTCATATTGAGGAGTACAGATTCATCTAGGTTCTTATATGGATTATGCATCTTTGAAGCATGTTTGTAAGATAAGAATTTGTTGTTACTTTATCCTGTTTAGTTTCAATGTAAGTTCTTTAATCTTCATATTTATCTCATATATTAAAGTGTAAACTTCTGTAGAAATTTGCAATTATTATACTGTGAGTTATGGCATTTGAGACAAATTAAAAATAACATCTTAGGGGTACTAATAGTTTTGCTTGTAGGTGTAGGTGAAAGAATATGGATGCAGATCCATCTTCCCATGGTGCTGTAAAAGCTCTTGTTTCTCGAAACTTCTACCGGTCTAAGAGTTAAATGAGGATTGTTTTCATAATTTTCAAAGAACATTTTAGTAGTTTGTATTATCAAGTCTGTTTAAACTTTCCCATGATTTCCGAACCATTGATATAATTAATTGTACTGCCTAAAAATCAACTTATGGTCTTAAGAACCAATGCTTTCTCTTTGTGTTTAATGGGTCCAAGGTTCCTGAACTTCAGTATTTCAAATGGTGTACCTGTTCCTTGTTTCTTTTGTTGAGTTCTGGTGCTACTTTGCTGAGTAGCTAATTCCTTCCAATTTCAGGAAGATATGACTTGGTCATGATCTGTTTGAGTCAAAACTCTGTTAAAAAGCAAATCATTGCTGATAGTGGTGAAGCTTGAATAACTATGAGATCTGCCAATATGGTTATCAGGGATACACTCTTTGGGGTTACTTTGAGTGGGATATCATCAATATAATGGATTTCATCGCTAATTGTCTAAAGTTTTGTTATTGATGGTTCCACGCTGGTAATACTCTTGTACGAAACCTTTGCTCTTATTTTATGTTTTAGTTGATGTAGCTGATTCAAAATTGACTCCCACGGATGTGCATAATCTAATAATCATGTTCTGGTTGAAATCACAAGAGCATGTAGTTGCGGCCATTGATAAGGCCAATCAATCATAATTGCCCAAAATTCCAAGCTAAGAGCATCCACAGTCGTCATTGTTAAAAAATGCATAAATGCGTATAGCGTTAAAAAATGCATAAATGCGTATAGCATTTGACCAATTTGCTGAAATCGTGGATTGCTATTTTTTACCAATTTAAATTAAAATAATAAAAATCTAAGATCAGATGGAGTGGAGTTTGAAGTTGCGTCGGAGGAATTAAATTATTTTTTAATTGATATACGCGACTTCAGAGAGAGGAAGAAAAAAAAATTGTGCCATACGCAACTCGAAGTTGCGTCCGAGAAATCCGGAGCTTGAGGGATGCAACTTCAAGTTGCGTCCAAGGGGGTTATAGATTTTTCGGTTTTTTTTATTTAAGGAAAATTATTTTTTTGGGAGGGACGCAAGGAGAAATTGTGTTTGACAATTAAAATAATACTTTTTTAGAGCGATGCAACTCTAAGTTTAAGTTGCGTCTTTTAAATTATGTATAATTCTCATATCCTCTCAGAGCATCCACAGTTGTGATTGTGTAAAAAATGCATAAATGCATATAGCATTTGGCCATTTGCTGCAGTCGTCGAATGCTATTTTTTACCAATTTAATTTAAAATAATAAAAATTTAAGATCACACGGAACTTGAAGTTGCGTCGGAGGAATTTAATTATTTTTTAATTTTGCATCGGAAGAGAAAAATAAATTAATTAATTAAAATTTGAGGGACGCAACTTGAAGTTGCTTCCGACAAAGAGGGAAGTGAGGGACGCAACTTGACCGAGGGGTTTTGCAATTTTCTTATTTACAATTTTTTTTTTTGAGGGACGCAAGGAGAAATTGCGTCTAACGATTAAATTAATATTTTTTTAGAGCGCGCAACTCGAAGTTGCGTCGTTTAAATTATGCATAATTTTCATATCCGCTCTTATTTATAGCAATCTACTGTCGTAAAATATGCATATTTAGCAAACGACTGTACACATTTTTTGCAAAAATATGCATATTATGCATATTTAGCAAACTACTACTGATACTCTTATAGCAATCTACTGTCACAAAATATGCAAAATTGCAAAATATGCAAAATATGCATATATAGCAAACGACCGCTGCACATTTTGTGCGAAAATATGCATATATTATATATATTTAGCAAACAACTACAGATGCTCTAATGACCTTATTTTCTGTGAGTTATACAGGTCATTCTTCTGCATTAGTGTAGGTGATAGATGGTTGTTTAACAAAGCATTCCAGGCCCAGCCACTAAGGAAACACCATGATCCAGATTTAGATAATAACCATTGGTTACATACGAGAATTTTCAGGTGGTCTAAACAATCCATTCGAATATCAAAGCAATAGATGAGGAGCTATTGCACATCCTTCTATCAATACAACTTATAGGATAGATGATGACCAACCCTTCAACAAATGTAGTTATAGGATGCATACAACTCCTTCAACTAGTGTAGCTACAAGCTATACAATACACACAGCTCCGTCAACTACTGTAGCTAACTAGCTATAGAATACATACAACTTTTATAACGGCCAACAAAAGAACAACAAAGACATCCAAGGCAACAAAAGAAATATCTATCTATCTATCTATCTATCTATCTATCTGTTGAGTTATGTCTTGCATGCTAAGTTAGATTCGAAGATGATAAAGCGAAGAAAGCAACACATCTAGGGAGAAGAAGAACAACAACAGGAGCAATAAGAACAGTGCTTGGTGCACGTTCCAGTTGACTGTCATTTGTGACAGTCGACCGTCATACTCTCTGACTTGGGGTAGGGTATGTCGGTCAACTGCACTTGTGTGCAGTCGATTGTTTGCAGCTGAGTGCAGATTTCGGGTGTGGGTCTAGGGGATTCATTTAAAGCCCGACTGCCACTCCAGGTTAAATCGTACAACTCTTATCGTAGGGTTATCTCTTCAGGAATATCTAACAGTTATTGTATCATTATATCTATCACGCCCCGCTTTCCGGAATACGGGAACATAGTCACGTAACTGAGGCCCAGCGAATGATATAAGTACGCCAACTCATATCATCCATAAGCTGTACCAGTCTTAACTCAACAATATAAGAAAAATGAATCACAACCACGCAGAAATCATAATCACATAAACGAGAATGAAATTCAATAACCAATTCTGGAATATAAGAACTTACTAAATAGTTCGAGATGCTCCTACTCCAATCTTAGAAGAACTGCTCACCAATGCTTTCTGGTAATTCTCCTAGTGCACCTATACTTGTTCATCTAAAAAGAAAGAATAAATTTGTCCTTAGAGCAAGTACGGACAGGAAGTAGTGAAAAACAGAGAGTAAAGGAGTAAGGTACATATAGGAATATGAATCAAGATCAAATTGCAAAGACAATAATGGTACTAATAACAATGGTCATAATCAAGTATATACATGTCCACTAGGTCTATTAGCATGTTGTTTCTCCTATCTAGTGCACGTACTACTGCGTCCCATATCACAGGTTCGGTGCACGCAAAATAGTGTACGTTTTAGATTTCGTGGTGGGATCTACAAGCGTGTACTCGGTGTATCACGATAACAAGATAACAAGTTCACATCTTCACAAGTAATTCTCCACCTTCCATGTCAAGTTTCCATTTAACAAGATAACAAGATAACAAGTTCACGTCTTCACAAGTAATTCTCTAGTTTCCATGTCAAGTTTCCATGTAACAAGAGGGCCCTATTGAGTACATTTTTTGAGACTATCCACTACTAGGTCAACCCTTAGAAATCCCGGCTTGTTTAGTATTTTATTATTAAGTCACACATGTACATGCAAGTGGTTATAAGAATATCAAAGGAATGATAATAATACAGCAACCTGATGCATTGCACAATAATAAATATGAAGTAGTAAATCTAAAACAACAATTCTTTTTATATTATTTTAACTGATTCCTAATATAACTGGGTCGAAACCTCAGTACAAGACAGACAAGGCAGCAGAAATTCACAAAGTCATCACATAAATGTTCATCAAGTGGGCAATTAACATGCTATTGTATCATGAAATGTGTCAAGACTAATGACAGCAAGTAGAGTGAATTTTCCAGTATACAAATCAAATTTATCATGTCAAGTTCAAGTCACAAGATCTCAAGTAACAACATGTATTTGATCACGATGTATTTTCCTCATATATAAGTTCTATTCATTTTATTCATGTCAAGTATGTATTTAAGGCTTGGGTTTGAGTCAATGGATAATAATATGATGTCAAGAGTACGTCGGGTTAGCTCGTGTAAACCCTCGATACTCCCAACGGAAAGAACACAAGGCAATTTAATGATAATCGAAATGGAACTACTTGCATAAGAGGTCAAAAATCTTGAACTAGAATAAATAATAGAGTTCAAATGGACTTGCCTTTGTTTTGTAGACGGTTCAATATGAATAAGGAATAATGTGATCAGAATCCCGGGGAGCAATCCCAAGAACACGTGCGAAGACCGTGGGAAGAAAACCCCAAGAAACAACAGTAACAGTTCCCCACACCAGATCGAGGCAAAACAGTAACGGGGGAGTGGAATCTGCTGTGTACAAAACATAGAACAGCCGAAACATCCAATGGGGCCTCTTCTTTGCACAAAATCTGGCCCTAACAGGGGACAGCGAATTCGGATCCTAACACCTAGAATACGGAACGGTGAAATCAGCCAATGGGTCTTCTTCTCCTACCTTTCGACAGAGCAAAAAAGAGAGCGACGACCTTGACGGCCGTGCGGCAGCGAGGGCGAGGGCGGCTGACGGCGATGATGTCGCTGCGGTCGGGAAGCGACGGCAACGGCGAAGGACGGCGGCACGAGCGAATGCTCTGTTTTCGGAAGAAAACAGAGGATGGGTTGCAACGGCGGTCGACTGGCTGTGCGAGCGCGAGAGGCCGAGGTCACTGCCATGGAGTCGAGCGGTGAGAGCAACGGCGGAGGGCGAGGTGGTGTTGATGGAGGACTGGAGCTTGGATGGGTTCGAGCAGCAATGGCAGGGGAGTGGATGGCAATAGCGGCGATGACTGGTCGGGGCAGGTGGTGGTGGTGCACTGCGATGGCAGCGGCGGCACTAAGGTGCAGTCGAGGAGTGACTGGGGTGGTTGCTGGCCTGATGCTGGCGGTGCCTAGGATGGAGGAAGATGGTGACGTAGTTGCAATGAGGAGGGAGGCGGAACGACTGTGACTGGGTTGCGAAGATGATGAAGATGGCGCTTTGGAGGTTGAAGACAATGGCACTTCGGTGATGGGTGCAGCAATAGAGAAGGTGGCGTGCTCGGGGCTCGAGTGTGGCTATGGAGAGTGGTGATCTCTGGAGGAAGATGGCGATGGGTTCTCTATTTGCTTGGGTTCCCGTTTCTGTTGGGGAAAAGAAACAGAGAGGGAGAGAGATAGTAACGGGGGAGAGAGGGTGTGGGGGAGAGTGGGAGAGGTTAATAAAAAAATAATAATAAAATATAAAAGTGGGTAGTTGGAGATAGTGGGGGTTGTGGAAATATGGGAGATTGTGCAGAGTGGGGAATTGTGGAAAAAAATGTATACGGGTGTGTGTATGGGTTTGTGGGTTTGGGTTTAGGGTTAGAGTTCAATAGGAGATGGGCTTGGGATTGGGCTAAAATCCAACAAGAGATGGGCTACTCTTTGGGCTTCAAATGAATATAATATAAATTCAATAATAATTGTGGGCTTCAAACCAAATAGAGGAGAGACAAGATTTGTAGTTTGGAATATAAATTTGGGTTTCAATAGGAGATTCAAAACGATTTAAATGCATTGGAATGATTTATACGGAATTTGAAATATAAGAATACATGGAGAAAAGAAAAGAAATGGAAATTCGTATAATTGGAAACAGAGGTTACAATATCAAACTAGGGTTTCTCTATATCGTTATATATTATTGTAATTTGTCTCCAGTGAGAGCCAAGAGAGAGTACTTCATTGAAGAGAGTTTGAGATGTTTTCTTATTGTAAACAACTAGTCTTTTCTGGTAAGTTTTTAGAAAGGATCATGGTGAGAATTGTAAGATTATTATATCTTCTCTAGTTGAAATAATATATCGATTTCTTCTTCTCGGATTAAGCCGAAAGCCCCAACCAGGACAAAATTGTGTACTTTATGTGTTTGGTGTGATCTTCTATTTGCTTGGTGGTTTGTGTCGATCTTGTCGTATAAACTCTGCAAGATCCGACACAAGGATGGAATTCCTAACTATTGGTATCAGAGCTTTAGGTCAGAAATCTTCTGCAAGTTCATGGGTTTGCTCGAGTTCCTTTGAGATGACAGATCAGATTATGAAGATCAAGCAGTTCGACTGTAAGACCAACTTTGATATCTGGATGGTGACCATGTATGATTCATTGGTTCTTAAGGGTTTGAAACTAGCCCTAGGAGATAAAGGGCGACCAATCGGCATAAAACAGGAGAATTGAGAAGAGATTTGTTCAGAAGCCTTGGGTTTAATCTGGTAGTCATTGACGAGCAAAGTCAGGTGCAATCTCATGGAGGAGCAAAACGCTGCAAGTCTATGGGCAAGACTCAGAACTGACTACTTGGAATCGCCGTTACAGGATCAGTTGTACCAGAAAAGAAAGTTGTTGGATTTCTCAATGAAGGAAAGTACCACTCTTCTAGATCATACAGTGGAGTTCAATACTGAGTTATCTGAACCAAGAGCAATCAACGTAGATGATTTAAAAGCTTCCAACTTAACATATTCACCACGAAATTTATCCAACTTGATAACCATGTTAGACAAAAAATTGGCCAAGGAGTTTTCGGTAGCAGATTTGATCAAGGGCTTGGAGGAGGATGCACCTACGAAGGAGAGTCAGAAATCGACATCTACTACTGTGAGTTGCTTGGAGGTGGATGATACTTCGAATGGAATAGAAAGTGCACGTAAGGGTAGCATTCATTGCCATTATTGCATAAGAGTTGGGCATTACAAGAAGGATTGTCATAAGTGGTTGAGTTAGAGGGGCACCAAATCCAGTGGTGCTGAATTAAGTGGTAGCTTAGACAATAATCTTGTTTCAGATTTTATAGATGTGCATTCTGGCTGGTTTTTTAATTTAAGGGGTTCTTCTCATATATGCTCCGAGAGGGAGATGTATTCTACTTACAAGTTCACAGGAGATTGTTGTGTGAGAACGGTGGTTGGTGAGTTTTGTGAAGTAGTGAGTGAGGAAACAGTCGAGTTGGAGGCACCAAATGGAAAGGGTTATACACTAAAGAATGTTATGCTTATTTCTCATTTGAAACATAATCATGTATCCTTTACAACTCTTGATGTACGATGCACGTACACAGCTCAAGGTGGAGTTCTATCGGTTTGGGAAGGTCTTCGTAAGGTGATGAAAGGAATGAGGGGTGATGTAACCCCCGTTCCCGCCAATACGTATTTTCTGTGTATTTTCAGTATTTTGATTATTTATAAATTCATTTTATTTTTAAATACGTTTTGGATCTTCTATTAAAATTCTTTCTAATCGAGAATTATATTTATTTCGAATAATGGTGTATTTAACTTTATTTTCTATTTATAACTGATCGACTATTTATATTTGAACTCAAATCAAATATATTATTACTATTTGGATTTTAATAAATTTATTAAACTCAAATCCCATATATATATATATATATATATATATATATATATATATATATATATATATATATATATATATATATATATATATATATATATATATATATATATATATATATATTATTACTATTATTATTATTATTATTATTATTATTATTACTTTTTAATGTTTATTAAAATTCATCTTTCATTATTTATTAATTTGTGAAAGTCTATTAATCTTAATCTATATTTTATGATTATTGGAGTATGGATTTTGTATACTATTTGATTTAATTAATTAATTGTTATTTATTATATTTTAGCTCAATTCAAATCCAATCTCATTTATTTTGTGAAATCATACATTCTATTGTATTAGTAGTATTTGAGTATTAATTGAAGGGCAAAAGCCAAAGTACCCCCCCCCAACGTTTGGCCCGAGTACAAAATGCCCATACAACGTTTGAAAAAGTACAATAAACCCATTTCTCCGTTAACTTAACCCCATCCGTTAAGTTATAATTATTAAATTACTTTTTTACCCTCTCTTTCTGAAAAATTTCAACTGGGCAGTATTTGGAAACGAGTTGAAGTGGTATGCTACTGAGCCAGAACGAGGAAAATATAATTACGAAGATGCTGATGAGATGCTTGTCTTTTGTACTAAACACGGAATAACAACTAGAGGCCACTGCATATTTTGGGAAGTCGAGGATGCTATCCAACCATGGGTCCAGGCTTTGAACCATAATGATCTAATGACAGCGGTCCAGAATCGCCTCAATAGTCTACTATCTAGGTACAAAGGTAAGTTTAAGCACTACGATGTGAACAATGAAATGCTTCATGGGTCATTCTATCAAGATAAGCTCGGAAAAGATATAAGAGCATATATGTTCAAAGAAGCAAATCGTCTGGATCCTTCAGCTATCCTCTTTGTGAACGATTATAATGTTGAAGATGGTTGTGATTCCAAATCGAGTCCTGAGATGTATGTCGACCAAATACTTGATTTGCAAGAAAGAGGTGCGCCAGTGGGAGGAATTGGCATACAAGGCCACATCCGATTACAGACATTATTTTTCAACCTCAATTAATATGACATATAGTTCTTAATTACCCTTACAATTTCCTTCCATAGATGCCGATCGAATTGTCCCTCCCCTAACAATCTTTTGTTCTATTAAATGTATCATAGCCATAGCATTTCCTTTTACCTTGTTGTTTTTCCATCTGACCTGCTCTAATATCATCTCTAGCTAGCGTTGTATATATATGATTTGTTATTTCAAATTCTTATTTCAACACATTTAAATACTAGACTTGTGCATGGTTCTGTAGTCTCTAAGTGATATTCCGCTCAAGAATTCTTCATAACTTGGGACTTATAGCCATGGCAACACTTTGACATGCAGATCAAACTTAAACCCTGTTCATTCTGCAGATTGAGTAAGTCAGTTTTCTTGTACATGTTTCTTGAACTTGTATAATGCTGCTGGTAAGGGGGATACGGTAACTGACTTACTCAATACCTTACTTGTAAAATTGAAATTCAGTGTTTTCTGAAATCTTTGGAGCTGGTGTGTTCAGGTTTTGGAGCTGGTGTGTTCAATACCTTACTAGTAAAGGAATGAAGAAAAAGAAAAAAGAAGGAGGTTTGATTATGAAAGTGTAAGGGTAAAAAAGTAATTTAATAATTATAACTTAACGGATGGGGTTAAGTTAACGGAGAAATGGGTTTATTGTACTTTTTCAAACGTTATATGGGCATTTTGTACTCGGGCCAAACGTTGGGGGGGTACTTTGGCTTTTGCCCTTAATTTAATGCATAATATTTGACTCTATTTGTACTATGGTATTATTATTGATTTATTTGTTTATTATTTTAATCTAAAACCCATCTTATTGGATCCTAAACCCAATACCCTATAGCCCCTCTTCTATGTGTTCCCAACCCGAAACCCATTACCCAAACCCACATCCTAATACTCTATATATACTAATCTTAACATTAACCCTAATCAACCCTAACCCTACTGTATAACCCTAGCCGCAAACCCCCATCCGCTGTTCACCCTCCTTCCATCTTTATCTTCCTCCCTGTCTCTCCCGCTCTCGTCTCCATTCCGTCTTCCTCCACACACCTGCTCCGAAACCCAAGCCCTCCATCTCCTACTCCCGACCTCCTCGTCCTCTTCCCCAGTCTTCATCCTCATCGCCCTTCATCGCCCATCCTCTCCCATCCTCGCCATCCTCTTCCATTGTCGCAACCTCGACTACGCAACACCACCGCAACCACTGATGTCCTCGACTACACTCCACCTGTGATCCCCTTCTACTCCTCCCGCTCGTCCCTCGCCGACCCCGTAGTTGGGCCTCGCCTCATCTTCCTCCTCGCGCGACCTCGCGCGCCTGCTCCTTCCCCTCAGCATCCCCACAGTTTTCGTCAAACCCACCTCGCCCCAGTCCCAATCAATGCCAGCACCACCATCAACTCCACCTCATCCCTTAGCCCACCTCCGTGGATGTCGCCAGCGCTACCGCTCTCCGTCAACCATCACCGCGGTCACCGCCATTGTCCTTGCTGTTGCCATTGTCGGCGACCACCGCAGCTGCTGTCAGTCTTACTATTGCTACTATTGCCGTTGTCCTCTTGATGTTGCAAGCTATCTTACTGCTGTATGCTGTTATTGCACGTGTTTTGCACGTGCCATCCAGTGCGAATGCTGTGCTCCCCACTGTTGCTACCGTCTTTGTTTGTACGTGCACTGCACGTAGAGTTGCTGTCGCATGATTGCACGTGTGTCCGCCGCTCTTCCGTCATCGTTTAATCTTAATTCAATCAAGGAAAGTATTCTCTTGTACGAATTTTATTGTATCCCGTACAAGAAATTGCTTGAAAATCCTCAAGTAAGTTTATCGTAGTTCAATTCCGATCTCATGTTGTTTGTGTTGAAATGTTTTGATCCACCGATATTTCGTTTCGATTCGATCCTATCATTCCGTATGGTAAAAATACCATGATTAGTCTCATCATTGCATACATGACACGACACAAGACAAACAATACTATATATATATATATATATATATATATATATATATATATATATATATATATATATATATATATATATGAACTATTAGGAGTGAATTGTATAACTTGGTTGTATGTGTTTGTGTGGAATATTGAAACATAATAGCATAGCCATAATATCAATTTTCCCATCTTGATAATGTTGAAATCATGCTTGAGCTGCTTATGTGATAATTCAATTATCCCTAGTTAAAATTTTATAATTGTTTGAACAAAAATCAAGTTATTATGAATATTTTAGTTCTAGAATACTGCTGTCCTGACTTTGCTTGATGGTTTCGACCCTATTAATGACAAAATATTGAGTTGGTTTCTGAATATAAATTGTAGCCCTATGTGTCTAGTTTTTAGGACATCTGACGAAATCGAATTCTGAGCTATATTCTGAGAGATATTTCTGTTTTAGTATTGCTGGGTCTGGATTTCCAGATTCACAATTTTATTGTATCACCCTGCCTTGCAATTTAGTTTGAACATATTATCAGTAATATAATAATATACAATTTATCTTTCTGAGACTAGACATGCTAGGGAATCACCCTTAATTTTCCTGGATTTATTTGATGAGCTTTCAGACCTGATTCATGCATGTAAATATAACTTTAAGAATTCTGACAGAACACAAAATCTGTGTATAATGTTGATTTGAACCCAGTTGTTGTAACTTTTATATATCATGTGTATATAGGCTGGAACCGGAAGGGAGTCTAGTTCTAGAACTTCTGACGGATCCAAATTTGCATTCCTGTAGCAACAGGAATTCCAGTTTTGGCACAGCAACGTCTTGCTGTCGAGAATTGAAATTCTTGTTGTTTGTGATAGTTATAAGTTATTTTGACATCCGAATATGTTTTCTACCCAGCCCGAACCTGTTTCTTATTTCCTGTCATGTTTACTTTGCCTGTTTGTGCACTTTCATGCTTGTTTTAATAAGAAAATAATAAGTAATCAAGCCGGAGTTTAAGGAAAAGACCTTAGTAGTGGACAATATAGGTAAGTGTATGCGGAAGGAGGCCCTTGTTTTCCATTACCTGATACCATGATTTCATGATTACAAGATTTATGTCTGTTACTAATTACATGACTACATGATGCCATGATTTCATGATTACATGATTCATGGTTATTACTAATTACATGACTACATGATGACATGATTTCATGATTTCATGATTACATGATTCATGCCTGTTTCTGATTACATGATGCCACGATTTCATGATTTCATGATTAGTGCCTATTTCTGTTTACATGATACCTGAGTACATGGCTCTATAGAATCCACCACTAGGTCTAAAACGTAACTTGTTTGTATGCAACAACCATGTAGTATATATATGGGACGCATGAGTGGTGCATTAGATAGGATTAAATAATAGACTTAAGAATAACATGTTTTACCTCTACACACCTGCTACTTGTCTCGCATGCTACTTGATATCTGTTGCAAATTACATGTTCACTTGTTACATGATCCTGTTACCCGACCCAGTTTACTTGCTTGCTAGTTTCATTAGACTCTATTACTTGTTACATTCATACCATGATATGTTGTACGATCTTGATTCCAGTTCCCTATTTTATACCTTCTTGTATTTGTTCATGTACCCGTTTGCTTGTACTACTTGCGGTCTGTAGCTTGCACTAACGGGCATCTTATCTCTTGCTTCTCTATTTCTTCTAAATGTTAAATACACAGGTTTTGGAGATCAGTTGCCTGACGGAGTGAATGACCAAGTATTTTGAGCTTGGGCTGGATCATTTTATGCTTTAGTTTATTTCATGTTTTGAGTTTATAAATTCCTTATTGCTACTTGAACTTGTATTTGGGCATGTTGTCCCGGAGTTTTATTTCTTTCCAGATCTTATTTCTATTTGAGGATTATGTAATTGTTTTCAAATAATCTGTTGATTATGATTTTTGTTTCATGCATGCGTGGTTGTATATTTTTTGTATATTCCTATTGTACTGTTGAGTTGATCCTTACAGCTTATGAATGATGAAAATCATTCGTTGGACTCTGTCACGTACTCGTATTCTGTATTCTTTTAGGAAGCGGGGCGTGATAGGTGGGCACAACCTCTATAAGCTTTGTGGGAAGAGAAATTCTTGCACAAATGTTTCTAAGCCCTACGTTCCTAAAGCACTATCTAGTTTGTCGTAGAATCATCTAAGCTAGGCTACGACGTTCGGATATCGTTGAGAGGTGGGGAGTGCCTCGAGGTAAGTGGATTTCGTGCTAAGGGCGGCACCTCCATGTCAACACCTACTGGGGTATGCCTTTGAGGAGCATACAACTGGAGAAAAATAAGTAGAGATAGATTCAACTAGCAGAAGAAGCCAGAGAACCGAGTTGTTTGCAAGAGGAGAATAAAAGAGTACAGAATATTTAAATCACACAGGTGTGGATTCATAGTATGCAATCCAAGGTGGAGATTGTTGAGTTTATGTCTTGCATACTAAGTTAGATACGAAGACGATGAAGCGAAGGAAGCGATACATCTAGGGAAAAGAAGAACATCAACAACATCAACAGGAACAATGCTTGGTAAACATTGCAGTCGACTGTCATTTGTAATTGTCGACCGTCATACTCTCTGAACTGGGGTCGGGTATGTCTGTTTGCGGATGAGTGCAGATTTCGGGTGCAAGAATAGGGGGTTCGTTTGAAGCTTGACTTTCACTCCAGGTTAGATTGTATGGCTCTTATCGTAGAGTTATCTCTTTAGGAATATCTAACGGTTATTGTATCAAGATATCAAATAGGGTTTCTCTAGATCTCTATATATTATTATAATTGTTCTCCACTGAAAGCCAAGAGAGAGAGAGTACTTCATTGAAGAGAGTTTGAGAGGTTTTCTTATTGTAAATAACTAGTATTTTCTGGTAAGACTTTAGAGAGGGTCTTGGTGAGAATTGTAATATTCTTGTATTTTCTCTAGTTAAATAATATCCCGGTTTCTTCTCCCCCGGAATAAAATTGTGTGCTTTGTATGTTTGGTGTGATCTTCTATTTGCTTGGTGGTTTGTGTTGACCATGTTGTATAAACTCTGTAAGATCCCCGACACAATGATGGAATTCCTAACAATTTCTTCTAAGTAGAAGGATATATATCTAATAAGTAAGTACAGAGGAGTATACTCTAAAGCGAAGATAAATCAGCTCACTAATTGTCCCCATTGAGAATGAAGTAGCAACTACTATAAACTGTATTCTGCAAAAGAATCAAACTGAATTCTGCAAAAGAAATAGCAACTACTATAAACTGTATTCTGCAAAACACAAAACTACTAAAATTTGTAATATTGAATTTTAGCACAAAGAACCTTTAAAGAAGGCGCAATTTCTCAGCCAACCAGACAAGCTCTAGGGAAGCCCATCAGTGTATCCAGGGCCGGCCCTGAGTTCCCGGGGCCCAAGGCGAACTCCCGAAATGTGCGCCCCTCCCCCTCCCCCCCCTCCCCCCATACACTTTAAAAAAAATGTATACAAAAAATTTGCACATTGTTGAAAGCAAAATATGCAAAATATATAAATTTGTTTCAAATCACCCAAATTTAAAGTCTCAAATTCAATTCAAGTATTCAAGCCTAAACCCAAATAATTTTTAAAAAAAATTAAAGGCTCAAATAATTATTTTTGGGGACCCCTAATAAACAGTATTTTTTACGCACAAAATACGTGCCTATAGTTATAAAGGAAATACAAAATTGGGGTGCCCTAAAATCGTAAAAACATCGGGGGCATGAGGCGGCCGCCTCAAGGGTGGGGCCGGCCCTGAGTGTATCGTACTCGACATCTGATTTTGTATGCGACAATGGAATTTTCCTTTACATATCTCTTTCATTGAACATTAAATCCGCTGACGAAGCTCCATTATGGATTCAGTTTTTCACAAGATTAAATACCAGATTATGAATTATATCAATGTGATCTTATTGGTGGTGTTTAAATTAAGGGTAAATATCAAAAAACACCCATGATCTATGAGGTCAAAGTAACCCCCCCCCCCCCCCCCCCCATCTGATTTTGTATGTGACAATGGAATGTTCCTTTACATCTCTTTTTCATTGCACATTAAATCCGCTGATGAAGCTCCATTATGGACTCAGTTTTTCACAAGATTAAATACAAGATTATGAATTATATCAATGTGATCTTATTGGTGGTGTTTAAATTAAGGGTAAATATCGAAAAACACCAATGATCTATGAGGTCAAAGTAATAACACCCCCCCCCCCCCACCCACCCAAAACTCAGAATTGCAGTCAACTTCGGTACGCAAAACCATGTGAAATGTCCAAATTACCCTTATTTTTCACCGTGTATTTCTCTCTCTCTCTCTCTCTGTAATGCCCCTGCCCAACTCAGACAATTTATACAATTTATCAGACAAATTATTTATAGTATAGTACAACTGCCCATCACAAGCTACCTCTCAAAAGGTGGTTAACCGGATTGGTCACTCTTGATCATAGGCTATATTATTTATAGTTATTTTATTCTAGTTTAATTCCTGATGTGGTACTATTTCAAACCATTCTCTCTCCCTCTCTCTCTCTGCCCGTGTACAGCAGCCCCTGTGGGCCCCTGTGCCACATCAGTGCCCACACGGAGGGCACAACCCCCTGCCGCTCTCCACTCACCTGGGCGGGCCCCCCTGCACCTGGCCACGTCAGCACTAGAGCAGCAGCAGCATATGCTAACTTTTCCAAAGCCGTGCCCCACCTGTATACTTTATTTACCAAATTGCCATCCCTTATATATATATATATATATATATATATATATATATATATATATATCTTTTTAGAAATTACAGGGTGTTGTTATATACACACCCCCTTCAGAAATCAGCGTCCTCGTTGAGCACGGGGCATGCACAATTTAGTGCAGGATCTACTTTCTAGCCGTTGTGGAGCATTTGCTCTTCTATCCACCCGATTAATCATGATCCCGGAATCCACCGCCCGATCAATAATAATTCCGGATTTAATTGAGCTGTCATCCTATCTGCCCGACTAATTATGATCCCAGAATCCACCGTCCGATCAATCATAGTCCCGGATTTAATTGAGGGCTCACCATAGTCTCGAAATCCACCGCCCGACTGGGTCTATAGACATGCCGCACACTCAGTGTCAAAAGTCGGATCTAATACCATTTGTAACGCCATTGCCCCAACTCAGACAATTTATACAATTTATCAGACAAATTATTTATAGTATAGTACAACTGCCCACCACAAGCTGCCTCTCAAAAGGTGGTTAACCGGATTGGTGACACTTGATCGTAGGCTATATTATTTATAGTTATTTTATTCTAGTTTAATTCCCAATGTGGTACTATATCAAACAATTCTCTCTCTCTCTCTACCCGTGTACAGCAGCCCCTGTGGGCCCCTGTGCCACGTCAGCGCCCATACAGAGGGCACAGCCCCCCGTCGCTCTCCACTCACCTGGGTGGGCCCCCCTGCATCTGGCCACGTCAGAGCTCCCTGACGTCAGCACTAGAGCAAAGCAGCATATGCTGACTTTTCCAAAGCCGTGCCCCCCCATCTACACTTTATTTACCAAATTGCCATCCCATATATATATATATATATATATATATATATATATATATATATATATATATATAGATAGAGAGAGAGAGAGAGAGAGAGAGAGAGAGAGAGCTTTCTTCCGTTGCAAACGGGTCGTAAGCGGGGCTGTTCGCACAGACCCGTGCGAACTTTGATCTGGACCGTTGGATCTTTGATCCAACAGTCCATATTTTTTTATGTAAAAATTTGCCTTAACCCGTCGTTGGGAATGACGGGTTAAGGCTAAATTTTATTTTAAAAAATAGCCTTAACCCGTCCTTCCCAAGAACGGGTTAAGGCAATCTATATTCATTTGTATTTGCATTCAGATCGTCTTCTTCGGCGATTTCTCTCTCGCTCTTTCTTCTTTCTTCGACGAACCCATTTCGAAAAAAACCCTAATTCTTCGTTTACACCCAAATTTGCCCTCCTCCGTCTGCTCTCCCTCCTCTCTACTCCAAAGTTTGAAACCCTGCTCTCTCATCCCCTCTTCGAAACAAAATCGAAACCTTAGTTCTCCTCCAAATCGATTCTTTGGCTTCATTTGGACCTAATTTGTAAGGTATAGACTATTTCTTTACCTCAGTAATCTATATTTGTGTTTATTTTTAAATTTGTGCATACTAAAATATTTAGATAGTGGGGAAAAAATATTTTGCCTTAATAGATTTTAGATGTAGAATTGGGTTGACTTTAACTATATTCAATTGCCGAATTTTTTGCTTGTGTTAGTAATTTGTAGAACTAGAATCGTATATACGAAATTAGTTAGAAAATTTTCAGTGCGGTTATGGTTGAAAACCCTACAAACGACCGCAAAAAAATACGAAACTTTGCGAGTAGGTTCGTCTCACGTAGTACAAGCCACCCCAAGTTGTAGAAGTGAGTTTCGACTCACGATTCGAGAGATACGGCCGCGTATCGCTTTCGGTTGAAAAAAACCAAGTAAAGCGGTACACGGCCGTATCTCGCAAACCGTGACTCGAAACTCGCTTCTACAAGTTTGGGTGGCTTGCCCTGTGTGAATTCGACCAAGTCGGAAAGTTTTATAATTTTGGGATGCCATTTGTGCGGTTTTCTCAACATCCTCGCATGAGAATTTTTCCACTTAGAATTTTGTAAGTGCGGTTAGAGTTGAAAACCCTTCAAACGATATCCAAAAAATTTGAAACTTTGCTAGTTGGTTGGTGTCCCCTATGAGAAGCCAACCCAACTTGTAGAAGTGAGTTTCGACTCACGGTTCGAGAGATACGGCCGTATATCGCTTTCGGTTAAAAAAAACCAAGTATAGCTGTGCAAAGCCGTATCTCGCAAACCATGACTCGAAACTCACTTCTACAAGTTCGGGTGGCTTACCCTACGTGAATTCGACCAAGTCGGAAAGTTTTATAATTTTGGGATACCGTTTGTGCGGTTTTCTCAACTTCTTCGCATGAGAATTTTTTGACTTAGAATTTTGTAAGTGCGGTTAGATTAGATTAGAAACCCTTCAAACGATATCCAAAAAATTTGAAACTTTGCTAGTTGGTTGGTGTCCCCTATGAGAAGCCAACCCAAGTTGTATAAGTGAGTTTTAACTCACAGTTCGAGAGATACGGCCGCGTATCGCTTTCGGTTGAAAAAAACCAAGTAAAGTGGTACATGGCCGTATCTCGCAAACCGTGACTCGAAACTCGCTTCTACAAGTTCAGGTGGCTTGCGCTACGTGAATTCGACCAAGTCGGAGAGTTTTATAATTTTTAGATATCGTTTGTGCAGTTTTCTCAAGTTCCTCGCATGAGAAGTTTTTCACTTAGAATTTTGTATGCGCGGTTTGAGTTGAAAACCCTTTAAACGATATCCAAAAAATTTGAAACTTTTCGAGTTGATTGGTGTCCCCTAGAACAAGCAACCAGAACTTGTATAAGTCAATTTCGACTCACGGTTAGAGAGATACGGCCGTGTATCGCTTTCGGCTGATAAGAAGCCAAATAAAGTGATACACGGCCGTATCTCTCTAACCGTGAGTCGAAACTCACTTGTACAAGTTAGGGTGGCTTGCGCTACGTGAATTCAAGCATGGTGCACTGATGTAATAATTTTGGATGCCGTCTATGCGGTTTTGTGACGTTCCTAACATTAGAAGATAGTGACTTAGAAATTTTTAATTGCGGTTAGATTAGAAAACTCTTCAAACGACCTTCAAAAAATACGAAACTTTGCGAGTAGGATGATGTCATGTAACACAAGCAACCCGCACTTGTAGTAGTCAATTTGGACTCACGGTTAGAGAGATACGGCCATGTAACGCTTTCGGTTGAAAAAAACACATAAAGTAATACACGGCCGTATTTCTCGAACCGTTCGTCGAAACAGACTTGTACAAGTTGTGGTGGCTTGCGCTACGTGAATACAATCGTGTGTCGCTTTTGGTTATAAGAACAACAAATACAACATTTTAGTACCCCTAACTATTCTCCTTTTCACGGTTTCCTAGGTATGGACAGTTTTGAAGGAAGTTCTGTTGTTGGAGAGAAATTTGTTCGTGCACAACAAATTGGCGAGTTTCTTCCTTATGTTGACGAGCACCTAAAACCGAAGATTGGTATGACATTTCCCACTCTAGAGCAAGCGGAAAAATTTTATTCATCTTATTGCAAATGTGCGGAATTCTCTATGCGTAAGGGTGGAAATAAATACAAGGAAAACGATGTAGTGGATAAATCATATGTTTGTACTAAAGTCGGGGAGTCACCGAATAATCATAATGAAGCTAGACGAGAAATAACTTCTAGGACGGGTTGCAAAGCTTTCGTTCGTGTCAAACTAAACCCACAAAGTAATTCACAAAATAATTTGTGGATTCTTTATTCGTTAAATGAAGCACGCAATCACGAATTTACTTCACCCGGTAGACGTCACTTGCTACCTCGAAACCATGAATTGACTAAGACAGATAAAAAAATAATTAGTCAACTTACAGAAGCTAATGTCCCTATATGCAAACAAATGCTATTCTTCGAAGGTGCAAGTGGAGGTAACGAGAAAATTGGTTTCACTGAAACCGATGTTAGAAGTCTCAGGAGAGACGAGATGGAGGGTTTAAAAGGACACGACGAGCAAATGCTACTTGAGTTCTTTGAATCCAAAAAGGAGACCGATCATTTATTCTATTTTGATTACCAATGTGATCCCGAAGGGTGATTGTCCCATTGTGTCTGGGTAGATGGTATCGGTAGAAAGAATTATGAAGTATTTGGGGATGTTCTCTGCTTTGATGCTACCTACAACACAAACCGATACGGGATATTGTTCGTACCATTTGTTGGATTCAACCATCACTGGCAATCAATATTCGTAGGTTGTGGGTTCATCCCCAATAAGAAGGCATCCTCATTTGAGTGGTTCTTTGAAAAGTGGCGAGAAGCAATGGCATTTGATCCGATGAACATCGTGACAGATGAGGATCGTAGAATAACTTCTGCAGTTTCTAAAGTTTTTCCAGCCACGTCACATAGATATTGCATTTAGCATATTTTGGATAAGTTACCACATGAAGTGCGTATGCAGAATAACGTTGACGAGTTCAGGAATGCTTTGAAGACTATCATTTATACGGCGGAATTTAAAACAGAATTTGAACAGAAGTGAAAAAATTTGATCTCCCAGTACAAACTTGAGAATAACAAATGGTTGAAGGAATAATTTGAGATCCGCGAAAAATGGGCTCCCGTGTACGCAAGAGACTCATTTTGGGGCGGCATGTTGAGTACCTAACGTAGCGAATCGCTACATTCATCTTTGAAGCACCATACTCATAAGAAGTACTCATTACATGAATTTGCCGTCATCTTTGATCGACTCTTAGTAAAACAAAGATACTATGAACTTAAAGAAACACATCGTAATCGCGAGGAGAGGCCAAAATTGAAGAGCGAATGGGCGTTGGAGTCACAAATGGCGGGAATATACACACTGAAGATTTTCTACATATTCCAACAAGAAGTTGTAAAAAGCTTATTACTTAATGTGAGTTTAATTGCGAGTATGGATACACCGGATAGTGCAGCTTATTCTGTAACAGTTTGTGGAAATGCAGAACTGGGGAGGGTGGTTTCTTATTGTAAAATCACTAAAATTGCTAAATGCCCTTGTGCCATGTACAGCTTCGTAGGCATTCCTTGTAAACATCTATTAGTAGTTATTTGGTTCACAGATCACACTGCACTACCCGAGCAATATATTTGCAAGCGATGGACCAGGGATCAAATGAGAAGAAGCAGTATACCGGTTCCCAATAGTATGGGCGACAATTTTGCCTCTCGTTATTGTGAACTGACTATACACTCAAGACATTTGGTCGATCTTGGTTGTTCTTCAGAGCGATAGTACAAGTACATGCTCGACCACATGCTCAAGGGAATCGAAGGCTTTGCTAATACTGAATCAGTGAACAGCACACCACACGAAGGTAGCGCATAACTTGAGAGTTGTGAAAATGCACATGCGCATGCACATGCACATGCACATGTAGGTGACCCCGTGCAGTGCACCACAAAGGGGAGGCTTAAAGGGAAAAGGTTGAAGTCTATCAGAGAAGGCCAAAAAACGAAGAGGCCAAGACTCTGCAGGACTTGCCTTCGTGTCGTAGGTCACGATTCACGGAATTGCCCAAAAAATATAGCAAGGTAATATATCAGAGACTAAGTATTTGTTAATTATACTCAATGAATCTAAACTTATTGTAGTCGATACTAACCCATTCTTCTTCCTTATTTAGTGAATCGGTAGGGTTTGAAGAAGCTCCAAACGCTGGGGAGAGTGATGATGATGAATGCGAAGGTTCGTGCTAAGGGGTTTTTCATCTTATGTATGTCATATCAAACTTTCAAGATAAACACCGAATAATTGCTTACTTTTTTATTTTGTCGTGAAGATAATTACTAATTTCGACTCGATTATTAACTCCAATTTATATTTTTATTTTGGTGTAGGTCCGGAATGAAACAAAATTGCGGCCATGGAAAGAATGAATGCGTTGAAAAATTCCTTACTTTTGATTGTATATAGGTGGTTAATTGAACGTATCTATTTGGTACAATTAAATAACCGATGTATTTAATCGTAGTTTAATCTCTGTATGTGTGCATTTTGTGTATTTGTGAACTACGAATATTGTTGTGGATTTTGATGTTGTAATTGGGTAGCGATTGTTTATTTTTGTTGAAATATGTGAATTTTGAAGATGTGTGCAATTTGAATACCGATGTGTACGGATTTATTATTTGTGTTGCAGATTGTGTATTTCTGGATGATATATCCATGTTGTGGAAAATTGTAAAAATGTATGCAAATATATGTCTGCTTTGTCATCTACAGACTTCAGATTAAAAATTTTCTGCCAATATATGTCTACTTAACCCGTTATTGAGAATAACAGGTTAAGTGATCTTAACCCGTTATTCACAATATTGGGTTAGGTAGGGATATTTTGGCAGAACTTTTTCATCTACAGACCTGAGATTAAAATTCTTTTGCCAAAATATCCCTACTTAACTCGTTATTGAGAATAACGGGTAAAGTGATCTTAACTCGTTATTCACAAAAACGAGTTAAGTAGATATATTTTGGAAGAACTTTATCATCTGCAGACCTGAGATTAAAAACCTTCGAACCCAATATGTCTACTTAACCCGTCATTGTGGATAACGGGTTAGGTGATTTCAACCCGTTATTTACAATAACAGGTTAAGTAGAGAATTTTTTACAGAACTTCCCTCTGTGTAGGCTATATCGGCTTTTGTTGATACATATACAAATTTGTTCATTCACAACAAGGTGTACAGCTGATAATTTGTTCACTCATCAAATTTCCAAGACAAAGTTCGGAGAATATAGGGATACGGGTTATATCTCATAACAGTGTTGTATATCAAACATTACAATCTGGCAAAAACATGTTATTTGAAGATACATAGAATGCATACATAAGTCAAGCGAATTCATATTACAAAGTCATTCTTTTGACACTTTCATCCAAAATTGAAATTAATTTAGTATACAAGTACATGCTAGGTTTCTTCTCAAAGAGGTAGGAAGGACTGTCGACTCTGCCTTTTTTTGAATGCATAAGTAGCAGTTATCCTCCCTGCATACAATTTAGTGCACTACTATTACACAGAGGTAAAAATTCTCTGCTTCGTAGGATGGAGTAGTAGTGGATGTAACCATATATTCAAAGTACTTGATAACTTCTTGACACGCACTCCTCATATTCGTACTATTTGTTGCACGATCATGAGGTGTGCATGCTAAGAAGCTGAAAAGTACCATGAATACATTGTGACACCCACTACTACTCCGTCCTGAATACAATAGAGAACGAATAGAGAACCATGAATACATTGTTACATTGTTACATTGTTACACTCTGCATAACAATACATTGTTACCATGAATACATTGAATACATTGTTACATTGTTAAGCTGAAAAGTACCATGAATACATTGTTACACTCTGCATAACAATAGAGAACGAATGTGTATGAAAGGAGGACAATTGCTACTTATGCATACACTCTAAAAGCCCGAAAAAAGAAGACTATGGGGAATGAAAGGAAAAAAAAGTAGAGACGGCGGTCCTCCCTACCCCTTCGAGAGAAACCCAGCATGCACTTGTACGCTAAAGTGGACATGCACAAGTCTCTCTACTTCCTGCATCTTCAGCTTCTTTTTTTATAACTCAAACTTTGCACCTGAAGAACAACAATCTATGTATTGAAGAACAACAATTGAAGGCGACCCTTTTTTAACTCAATTTTTTTTATAACTCAAACTTCTTCCCCCTTCAAGAAGAAAAGATTATCTTGAAGAGAATAAGAAAAGATTGGCTCCTCATACTTTTTTTGTACAATGTTATTTGTACTATCTCCTCCCTCTTTTTTCCCTTTCTTCTCTACATTGTGATACACTTCTCTACATTGTGATGAAATCAATAGCCTTAGTTATAGGGAAATGAAGAAGGAGGGGTGCATGACAGCAATCATGTCTGCCAAAATGCACAGCAAACAAGAAGGGATCAAAACAAGAAGAAGAAGAGGACAAGAAGTAAATTGTGATACACTTCTCAACACATTGATACAAAAATCAAAAACTATGATACACTTCTCCAAAAAAGCAGCAACAAGGACAACAAGCAGGACCACCAAATTGATACACATCTCAAAATGTACAGACCATATCTACAAATTACTTCTGCATATATATCTCTACTTAAGCCGTTGTTGGTGACAACAGGTTAAGTACACTTTACCCGTCGGTACCAACGACGGGTTAAGTAGAGAAATATATGCAGTCATTTATATTAATACTTGGTCTATACATGATGAACCACTGCCAATATTTGTCAACATAACCCGTTGTTATGGATAACGGGTTAAGCTAACAGAACCTGTTATCACCAACGACGGGTTAAGTACACTTATATTTGCAGAAGTTTATGACTACATGCATAAGTAGATGGTGAAGTTCTGCCAATATGCGTTAACTTAATCCGTTATTGACGATAACGGATTAAGTACACGTAACTCGTTATTCTAAATAATGGGTTAAGTGTACCTATATCGGCAGTACTGATAATTATTAAATCGCATGAAAAAAAATTTGTAAACAAATTTGTAAATATAACATATAAAGTAGTTCACTTAATGAAAACAATTTATGATAAATTATTCAAACACCATTTTGACCATACTAAAACCTGCTGCAAAAAATCTGCTCATAAAATTTTATATAATCAGCTTTTCAGAGATTTTCGTTACGCGATTTCAAATTTTCTTTGTAAACAAATAAATTTTAAAACATTTACGTTCATTCAGCGAATTCTGTTTAAACAATTCTGTTAGATATAATTTTTGGTTGAGTTAGAGTACTTTGTAGGGTTAGAGTAGGATTACAGTAGGTTAAGGGCAGGGTTAGGGTTAGCGGGGGTTAGAGGTTTGGTTAGGGTTATTGTAGGGTTAAGGTTATTGCAAGGAAGACATTTGCGGTAAGATCTTGTTTTGGTTTATCCATGGTAGTTGGGAGGTGATAGGTAATAAGTTTCCAGTAAAGAGTTTATAGATATTTAAGTTCTATTATTAATCACATGTATCTCTCCACTCTTTACGTATATTGTCTTCTGAACTCTACAAAATAGACATTCACATGTATGTTTTTTTGTTTATATTTTTTATTTATTTCCATTCCTAGCCACGTAACTAACCAATATAAAATCGATATCATCAAATGAATATAAAAATTAACACAAATTAATTTGTATTTTGTTTCATAAAAAACAATTAAAAAATTTTTGTAGGTTAGGGTTAGGGTTATTCTAGGGTTAGTAGGTTACGGTTAGTGGTTAGGGTTAGTAGGGTTAGGGTCTCCATTCTTTTTCTCTTCGTAGTAGAACAAGTTCAATATGGAAAAAACCTAAAGTACATAGCCAAATATAGATCCCCACATGTAGCCTATATATGGGAAAAAACCAAGTGTAGACCCCCACATGTAAGAGAAAAACCATATGTAGATTCTCTGTTAATAGAGACATACAGAAGATGAAGATAGAGATGAAGCCTATATATGGGAAAACCACATGTATATCCCCACATGTATAGGTTGGCTTAAGGAAAAAAAAATTTGAAAAAAAGAAAAAAAATTATCTGTCTTTACGAACAGTCTCCCTGGAACCCTACACGAAAGACAGATGATAAACGCGTATATATTGTTTATAATTTTTTATTACGTTACAATTTTTTTGGTCTATCTAACCAATATAAAATTATAAAGGTAATATGCTTAAACAATATTCCAAAAAACATAAAGGAGTAGGTATACAAGTATAAGATTACGGTTAAGGTTAAGGTTATGGCTTTTTTGTTATATGGGTTGACATGTGGGGATGTATATATGGTTTTTTCCATATATAGGCTACATGTGGGGATGTCTGCAATAATAGTAGGCGGGTGTTAAGTTCTGCTTGTTTAGCTTGGTGCTTTTTTCCACTTAGGTGTATGTTCAAAGTCTTCTGGCTTGTGGTGGTCACTTGCGGTAGATCTTGTTTTGGTTTATCCTTGGTTTGGTTAGGGTCTCTCCACTCTTTACGTACATTCCCACATGTAGCTAATATATCGGAAAAACCATATGTAGATTTCCACATGTTTGTTTTGAATAATAGACATGCTACTGGGAAGAATTCCACAAGATTGGGAAGAAGAGGTGTGATCACATGTAGTACAACAAGTTCATTATGGAAAAACCAAGTGTAGATCCCCACATGTAACGGAAAAAACCACATGTAGCCTATATGTGGGAAAAACCACATATAGATCCCCACATGTAGCCTATATGTGGGGAAAACCACATGTAGATTCTCACATGTAGCCTATATGTGGGAAAAATCACATGTAGATCCCCACATGTAGCCTATATATGAGAAAAACTACGTGTAGATCCCCACATGTGATAATGCTGATATCCCAATTGGAAAAGCCTAACCAGATGCGCCATGCCATTAGATCCAATTACTTGGCTATGAAGAACTGGATCTGATTAGTTTCAGAGTAGCCTAACCCTTTTTTTTGTAAAAGCAAGTTAACGACGGCGTGTGATTATATACATGTGTTTCACGACCCGGACCCGGATCCGGACCCGGACCCGGACCCGGACCCGGACCTGTGAGGTCCGGGTCCTATTCAAATATTCTTACCTGTTCGGGTAGGAGCGGGAGTGTGAGCGGCAAGCGGAGGATTGAGAATAGAGGAGAGAAGAAATAGGCATGATTTTTGAGTTTAGAAGAGGAAGATTTAGAATTGGGGTGGAAGAAAGGGAGGGATGAGGATAGAATATTTATTTTTATGTTGATTTTTTGGATTTTTTTAACGGGTCTTGGTCCGGGTCCAAGTCGGGTCTCTTTTGAGCGGATTCGGATCCGGATCCGGACCTGGACCCGGACCCGATCTCGAAAGTACAACAGGTTCCATTTTAGGACCCGAACCTGGATAGTCCGGGTCGGTTCCAGTCCAATGCCGAGTACAGGTCGGATCCGGGTTTCGGGCATTTATACCAATGCTAATCACATTATAAGAGTCTATACAAATTATTAAAAAAGGAATGTTTTAAGTGTGTAAGAGAAAGTCAAGAAATTTATGAGAAAAAATGACGGTCGATGAAGGGTCTATCTAAACTTTTATCTTAATTTAGCATAAAAATTAAATTTATTTGTTTGTTTAAGCTAGCGCATACTAAATTATAAAAGT
Source organism: Hemerocallis citrina (assembly GCA_017893485.1). Taxonomy (NCBI): domain Eukaryota; kingdom Viridiplantae; phylum Streptophyta; class Magnoliopsida; order Asparagales; family Asphodelaceae; genus Hemerocallis; species Hemerocallis citrina. The sequence continues at coordinate 95,461,905 of CM030358.1, read as the reverse complement.
TATTCGATTAATGTCAATTTACTATTTCATTTATAATCTAGACAATGTGATAACTAAATAAAATTAATATTTTATTAGAAAATTTATAAGTTATTAATAATCACTTAAATTAAAATTAGTCTAATAATGTTATAATTAAAAATATTTATCAGGAAATTAAAGTTGTTTTTATTTTTTTACTAATATTACAATTAATGTATAGTTTATTTTAGTTTAATTAAGAAAATTGAATAAAGTTTGAAGAGATCAAATTTGAAGTATGGTTGGAGTTGATGAGTCTTCAAAAAAAACATTCCAAGAATATTTCTTGTGAAGGCCTTAATTTTGAAGGCTCTTATTGGAGATGCTCATATGTAGAGACTATCTGGCTCAGGAATGTACGGTTTCTATTAGGTCAGTAGGGCTGTAAATCGGACCAGACGGTATCGGACAGCCATATGTTCAAGCTCGGACCGAAATTCTATTCGGATGGGCTTATGTCCGGCCCGGTATAGGTCGGACAAACTTTTAATAGTCCGGACTCGGTTCGGTAAAGCATCGGACCGCAATAATATTCGGACGGACTTATGTTCGGCTCGAGCTCGGTAAAGAATTAGACCGAATAATTTGTTCAAGATCGGTTCGTATAACAGTTCGGACGGCTCATGGTCGGACAATTTCTCGAGCCGGACTCGGACAAATGACGGACCGTCCTGTTCATTTTACACCCCTAAGATCAGATTGCATAGAGCCCCTCAATTTTTTTTAATATACCCTAAAACTATACGTCTTATTATTTTTTCAAAGGGGGTGTGGGGTCAGCTGACCCCACATCTCTCTATGTAGGTCTACTTATAACTGCAGCGTTAGGGTTCTGTTACTTTTAGTGCGAAAAATGAAAACTATGAATTACCATTGTCCAAATCCCTTTTACTATAACAACTATTTTTTGTCGGTAACTGTGAGCGCCACTAAACTCCTTTTTTTTAAAAATTTTTTGGGAGGGAGGGACTAGGGAGGGGGGGGGGGGGGGGGGTTAAAAACCCATCTCCCTCTCTCAAGTCGGTAGATTATGTGTTAATGACTTAGTCTTGTAAATATTTTGTACATATCTCTTGCGCTTAAATCTTTCTATGTACTTTTCTTTTTGCAAGTTATCAAAGTCGAGCATATGTAGTCGTCCGCTAAATATGTATATTATACATATTTCGTCAAAAAAATTCTTGCAGTCGTCTGCTAAATATGCATATTATGCATATTATGCTACAGTAGATTGCTATAAATGAGAGAGAATATGAGAATATGCATATTATACAGGACGCAACTTCATGTTGCGTTGCTCGAAAAAATATTATTTTTAAACCATCGGGCGCAACTTCGAATTCCGTCGCTCCTAAAAAAATTAATTTTTTATAAATAAAAAAACCCGGAAAATAACAACCCCCTTGGATGCAACATCATGTTGCGTCCCTCCACTTCCTCATTTATCGGACGCAACTTGATGTTGCTTCCCTCCATTTTTAAATTTTTTTTCTTCCTCTTCTGTCGCAATGTATCAATTAAAAAATAATTTATTTCCTTCGACGCAACTTCGAGCTCCGTCTGATCTGAGATTTTTATTATTTTAAATTAAATTGGTAAAAAATAGCATTTGACAACTGCAGCACAATAGCCAAATACTATATGTATTTATCCATATATGTATAATTTACACACTGACGATTGTGGATGCACTAAGCATTTACACTCACCACCCTCACCAAATGAAACTACAAGAACTCTCGAAAAAGCAAAAGCAAGAATCCCTAATTAAATTGGGGGTATTTTCTAAAAATATTTGACTACCTCTTTCTTTATTAATGAACTAGTAATTTACACGTGCAATGCACGTCTTTATAAATAAATGAATATATATATATATATATATATATATATATATATATATATATATATATTAAAATTAATTTCGATGTTGTCTGGTATCGAACTTAGGACCGCCTATATATTAATTATACATATATATTGCATGTGTTTGGTTACAACTCATTAAAATAGTAGATAATAACTTGAAATGTACAAAAGTAGTAGGAATTTCCAATGGAAAATTCATTTTTTAAGCAAGGGGCTTCAACGAAATATATTATTAATTAATAATAAAGTAAAATATTTTCCTTAGACCATCTCCAACCATGCTAGCCATCTTTCAAATTTAGCCGAAATAGCTTATGAAAAGATAAAAATGTTGGATATATTGGTATATTCTCTCTATATAAATATAGCACGCGCATATGTGTAACATGTGTAATGAACGTACAATTGATTGGATATTGGAACGCGGGTTTGTGGGCTTATAACCCGATATCCAAACCAGTATTTAGGAATAAATACTGGCTTGTGATAGCAGTCTAGGTATTCCAATCTTGATACATAGGGTGAATATCTCAAGCAACTTAGATCTAGAGATAAATCCCTAATTCCCAATTGTTAATTTCTCACAAAACCTAAAAATCTTGAGATATTTGTAATCAATTTTGTGATATTAATTAAGAGGGATACCCGTCAGATCGTCGGATCTAGGTGGTGCCGTCGATCACGTCGGAAACGAAGAACGACGTCGGAACCCTAACTTCGTCCATCGAGATCTCCCTGTCGACTACGTCGCGAAGCCAAAGCCGATCGCTCGCCGATCTGTCGCGAGGTCGAAGCGCGACCCACGAAGTCGATCGCGTTGCGAGGTCGTCAGGCGCCGAACCCCATCTCTTCCCGATTGCTGTCGATGGCAGTCGCATCTCAGGCGCCGACTCTGCCCTCTCTCTTCCCGATCGCAGTCAACGGTAGCCTTCCCTCAGGTGCCGACTCTGAGATCCTCCCTCTTCTTCACCATTCAACAGATTGGGTCTGTGTGGAACCCTAATTTGAAGAAGACAGTGAAGAGAAATCTTGTATCTCATCAAGATCTGATTGGGTCTGTGTGGAACCCTAATTTGAAGAAGACAGTGAAGGGATTTTTGTATCTCATCATCAAATCTGTTTAGACGCACACAAGGTGTTCGATGCTGGGTCTCCTTGGCGCAGAATGTTTTGTTGTTTGGAATTGTTCCCAACAGACATGAGTCTAATCAATTGAAGGGGAAAAGATGGTGAAAGATAAGTTCTTTACTTTCCTCATATTAAATTTCTGTTAAATATTTTGCTACGTGCTGGAAGTTCAAAACACTCGTTCTAAGATTACGTTTTGAATTATAGAATTACTGTGATGCTAAGAGTGGTTAACTTCAAGACTGTATTAATCATTTGTTTAATTTAATACAAGTTGAACAGTTATTTTGGCTATGTGCTAAAACACAATATCTGTTTTGTTAAACAGCATGTTGACTATATAATTCGGATCTCCAATTAAATTGTTGCTAGAATTAGATGTGCTAATAATTTGTTTAATTGGCTAATCTTTAACAATTTGATGAATGTAGGAACTTTAATGTTACCTACAAATTGTGTATGTTGGAGATGATGGATTTGCATCATGGTATGATAAGTCTGCACTACGCAGGCTTCTTCATCGAATTTGGAAAAACACTTCTAACTTGAAGTGTCGGTATGATCTATTTTAATTTTCTCAGTATTTTTCATGTGATGAATGTGTTAACGTTTTGTGCATTTGATCATATGATTGAGAGTTTTAGATCATAGTTATTTTCGCTTTGGAAAACTAGCATGTTTAGGGTTGTTAAGTGTTTTATCATACTATGTGTATAGATATTTTGACAAATTCATTGTTTGCAGTTTGTGTGAGATTACATATTTGCTTCTCTAAAATTTTAGAAATAAAATAAAAATTATATAAGATGTATAACAAATGTCTGTAACTTAGGAGAGAGTATCTCTTAATGTAGAATATGACTATACTAGTTACGTTTTGTTCTTTCTCATTCATTGTACTGTGTGTACAAAGTTGAATTATAATATGTTAGTCATTATCTCATTTAGCTTTATGAAGATGATGAAGAACGAATAAAGGAAAGAACTCTTTGCTCAATGTGTTTGAGCTAGTGGACAATGTTAGAACCATTAGAGAAAGCAAAAAATTCTTGTAAAATGTGATAGAGTAATTTTGTATTAACTCTTATAAAATGCATATATTGTCAATCGCATATATAAGCTGAGTTTAACAAATGAGACAATTAATAATAATAGTTCTAATTGTGTTCTTGAACATAACATAATTGGCTAGGTTTTGAGAATTATATATTCAATTGTTTGTGAGGAAATGTGATCTAATTATCAAAACTGTGGGGAAATGGAGTTAAAAGCTTTAACATCCAAGTTGTTTTGAAATTTAGAATCACTATGAACTATATATTAAATTATTTGTTCTTGTTAAAACTCATAGCCCTACTAAATGACACTCCATTAAAATATGACAAATATGAAAGCTGTGCTCAGATTATGATCACTAGAAAATTATTTAGTATGGTCTCTAGGAGCACACAACTTCTTAAGTCAATACATTCTGATATTTGTGATCTCAGTAGCTTTGTGACTAGATGAGACAATTGTTGATCAGAAGTATTTAATCGCTTTTGTAGATGATTAATATAAGTCTGTCATATATATGAAGAATGAAGCACTTGTTATTCTTAATGAATTGAAAATTATAGTTAAATGCTAAAAACCAAGGGTTCAGATTTAATAGAGGTGGTGAATATATTTTAAGAACTTTAGAGAAGTTTGCATTGGGCATAATCTCTAGAGCACTCTACTTACAACAGTCAAACGGTATTGATAAAAGTTAGAATCAAACACTTAGTGAAATATTGAATTTTTATATTATTGACTGTTGTTTGTCTTGTGTAATTATGAGTGATGTTGTATTGTTAATCATATCTCTAATGTGTTACTACACTCTAAATTGAATACACCTTGTAAATCATGGTATGAAAACACAAACAGTTTTGTTAAAGTGAAAATGTGTGTTGTGATACTTTTGTTAGAGTACATGACCTTAGAAGGCCTAAAGTAGGACCTACAACAAATATTTGTATGCTTAGAAAGTGCAGAATGTAGCTCTGTGGACAGATGTTGGATCTATCTAATTTGTGTTAGAAGAATCTAGACTTACAAAGTTCTTTAAGGATATGTTCATCAAAGATAAATGTATGAAATAATCTAGTCCTACAGACATATTCAATGATTCACAGTTGGAATCAAGAACTAGCCTTACTGACACTTGAAAACTTGAATGACAAATGAGCTAAGAAGAGTCTTTAGTAGACAATGAGATGATTCTGTGTCATACAATAATACTTTAATTTAGTTGATATGCCGAAAGAGGCTAAAACTATAGTAAGTAAGTGAGGTTTTGTAGAAGAAACTTAATTTTGATTGTTCAGTAGCAATTTTAATACTTTCTAGTAGCTAACAGATTGACTGAGAAAAATGGGGTAGATTTATTTGATGTCTACTCACATATTTGTCATATTGCTACAATAAGTATTCTTCTTACCCTTACATCTATTGAAAATTTTGTCATTCATAAAGAATAATTAAAAGGCTTTGTACTTGATATTTTGTACTGAACAGTTTTGTACTGGAAAGTTTTGAACTAATATGTTTAGTGAACAAGATTTACAATTTAGTAAAATTATTGTATATTCTTAAAACATGTATAGCCAACGAATAAATAATTTGAATTTTTTTTGAAGGAACCTAGTATATGAATCAAGTAATTCAGATCAGTGCCTTCAACTTTATGGTGTGTCAAATATAGTGGCTATTATTTACTTGTTCTGTTGATATGCATGTTCTTGGAAGTGACATCTTTATTACAAATGAAGTTAAAATTGTGCTATCCAAATATTTCAACATGAAAACCTAGGTACTGTGGACACTATAGATATAAGGGTGAGTTTTCAGTTGGCAAGGGATAACTCTTAGTCAAACTCATCAAATCAAAATATGTTTCAAAAGTGGGGATATAGTGATTGAAAGTGTGTTTTGAAACACCTTATGATTATGATAAAGGTTGACACCTAATGATGGTGCAACTATGAGACATGTAGATCATTCTAAAGGAATTGTCAGTCTCATGTATACAAAGATCTGCACTAAAATAGACATAGCCTTTGAGGTAGATATGATCTGCAGATTCACTAATAATTCCATACACATTTGAGTGCCCTTACGAGGCTAATGAGATACCTGAGTGGTATTCAAGAGTTTGCTTTGTGCTACTCTAGTCATTCTTCGAATGAATGGCTGATCTGATGCATTATGTTGCTCAGAATTTAGTGAAAGTCGATAACTAGTAGATATGTGTTTACACTAGGAGAAACAGAAATGTTAAAAGCAAACAGGCACTGTGCTATCATCCATGAAATCAGACCTCCATGTGTAATCCTCTGCAGGAGAAAAGGCTGAGTGGATTGAAGAAATTGTTACTAATTATCCATTAAGAAGTTTAAGTAACTCTCTAATTCTATTATGCGACTATCAAGCTACAATGCATTGTAGCTCATAACTCACTCTATAATAGTAAGAGGAGTATATTAAGGCTTAAAGAAGCCTAGTTGAACTTTCTCATAGATAAAGTGCAATTGCGACAAGTATGGCTAATGCTCTTGCTAAGAGACTTGAAAGTGATCTAATTATCAAAACTGTGGGGGAAAGTGGAGTTGAAAGCTATTGAGTAAAAAGCTTTAACATCCAAGTTGTTTTGAAATTTAGAATCCAATTGGAGCCATAGAGAAGTTCAAACTTAAGCATTAATTTTAGGCAGTTGACATGTTTTAGATAATTTTGATGATTCGACATAAATTCCACAAATATATAATGTCATTCCAATTTTGATGGTATTATATATCTAGAAAATTTACTTAGAATAATCATATTATTCCAATACGAAACATGAAAACTTGTCGATGTGTTTCCGATGATTAAATTGTCCTAAATATCATTCCAATTTTGATGATATGTCTTTTATGGATACATGTTTCATTCCAATTTTGATGATTCAATGTTAAACCATGATTGAAACGGCAGTCTTTTCATTCCAATATGAAACATAGTATGATTCTTGTGTAGAAACTATAAAGTTTATGTACTTTACTTATTAAAGATACTTGATTGTGATGCTTGCGTTACATTTTTGCTAAGCTAATTATGAATTGTACTAAGTTCTTTTGTGGAACTAGATACTTTGTGAAATTGTTGGAATTCTTAGAGATGTGTCTCTTAATATTCTTGTTTTCAATAAGCTAGCAAAGATGGAGGAGTTGAATCTGTCAACATAGATTTCAAAAATAATGATTTGCTCAAAATGGAGGAGTAAACATAAAGCACTGTGTAATGATAGAATTTCAATTTATTTCGTTTGAGAATAAATTAGTCACTTGCTTGGTAAAACTTCTGTTGAGTTTAAGACTCTTGTATTCATGAGCTTAAAACTCATATTTTGTTCTTGAAGTTTATTTGCTTTGTTTGATTTTGAAACTATGACAGATTATTCCAGTTGGTTTAGTCTTTGTGAACTATTTTGAATTGGATATGGTTTGGAACTAGTTAATTATATTGGTTTAGTCTTGATTGAACTATTCAGTTTTATAATTCTATTGGTTCTTATGAAACTATACCTTTATGATGCTTTTCCTTTATGGACTGCTATCAGCCAGTCAGTTGTATACTGATCTGATGAGATAATCCTGTACTTTATATATTGAGAATATAGGAGGAGATTGTTGGATATATTGGTATATTCTTTCAACATAAATATAGCACGTGCATATGTGTAACACGTGTAATGAACGTACAATTGATTGGATATTGGAACGCGGGTTTGTGGGCTTATAATCCGATACCCAAACCAGTATTTAGGAATAAATACTGGCTTGTGATAGCATTCTAGGTATTACAATCTTGATACCTAGGGTGAATATCTCAAGCAACTTAGATCTAGAGATAAAACCCTAATTCCCAATTGTTAATTTCTCACAAAACATAACAAAAAATGTGCTCCAACGGAACTCGTCAAACCACTCGCCAAAATAGATTTATCTGATTCACTCGCCAGATGTGGCGAGTTTATATCGCTCGCCAAACTTTTAAAAAAATAGAATATAGCGCGCGATTAGAAAGGAAACAAATAAATCGCGTTGAAGGAAATTTGAAAGGAAACAAAAACCGTGATTGGAAAAAATCTAAAACACGGGATCGCAATTGAAATTCTAGGATCGCGATCGGAAAAGAAAAATCGCGACTGACATAACGACTGAAAAGGAAAATCACAAGTAAGATCACGACCGGAACATCGCTATTGAAATCACAATTTGAAAAACAAAAATCGTGACTGAAATCGTAGGATCGCGATTTGAAAAGGAAATCAGAAGATCAAGCATTCGCGATCTGTCCGCGCGATCACACGCGATTTCGCGTTCATCAGATCGCAATCCCGATCACGAAATTGGGAGAAATCCGAACAATTTCTTTTTGGGTTTGGGATTTTTATTTTGGACTTGGGTTTTTTTATAGGCTTCGTCTTTATATTTTAATTTTATTTAATTTTGGGCTTTAAATTATCAATGGGTAGTTAAAATAGATAAAATGGTTGGAAAAGAGAATTTTTTTGCTAGCCAAATTATAATTATCAATTTGTTATCAAATTTGATTATTTTAGCTAGCCAAAATACCTAGTTGGTTGGAGATGCTCTTACCCATTGATCGGCTCATTAAATACCTGGCTAATTACGTGGCGAATAAGTAACCCATTGCTTAATTTCTAATCGCAATTAATTAATTACGCGGCTAATAAGCGCCATTGCTTAGTTTCTAAGTGCAATTTAATTAATTACGAGGTCTGCCGTTGCTTAGCACGCGCTTTGCACACGGTTGTCACACGTTTGGGCCCCGTGCTATAAATAGTTCTCTGTTCTCTGTCCATAGAAAATCATATGAGAATGACGTAGAGAGACTTCCGATCTGATTGCGAGCGCGTATCTCGAGAAGAGATCCAAAGGTTGTTTCTGTTTTTCCATATGGTTCCTATGAAGATGAACGCATAGGATTTTACTTCCTTGTAAATGGATATCAAAATCGAACTCGAAAGAGAGACCTGGCGGCGGCACCAAGCGAGGCGCTCGAAAACCGTAGCATCGTCGATAAAAGGTTCGATTTTTCTCAAAAACCCTTAATTTATTTCCAGATTTCGATTTTAAAAGGAAACCTTAATATTCTTCTTCCTCTTCTTGATTTCAATATTTTTTCGGCCTATTCCAAACAATTTTCGAAGTCGAAACCCTAATTTTGAAACTAAACCCTAAAATTATCTTTTTGGTAAGAATTGGGGGGAAAAGCAGCAGCGAGAAGAAAGAGCAATCTGAGTTTGATTTTATTGAAAATTTGTTATCTTTTTCATGCACTTATAAAAGACGTGTGTCTTTCTTCTTCTACATGCAGGTAATCAGGAATATGTCAACAGTTGGGATTCCATGTGGTTTGAGGAATTTTTTCCCAAAACGATCTTTTTTTGTAAAGTTTTTCTCAAACCGTCCTATTTTTTTTTTTATTTCCCAAAGCACCCCACTCGGACTTTGAGTCTAGTTAAAAACAAGGTCGGTCTTTTAAAGACCGAGTCTTGCTCTTTGATTTTTTAAAGTGCAAGAATCGGTTTTAGACTCGGTCTTTGAAAGACCGAGTCTTGGATTTTGTGGTTTTTAATAATGCAGATCCCCTTTCTTCTTCTTCTCGAATTATTAGAAACTTAGACTTTATTTTCTTCTTCTCTCTGTCCCTCAACGAACCTATCGCCCTCGCCAATTTTGTGGTCGATTACGCCTTTAATCGATCGATACACTCCCCAAAACTAATTAATCTCTAATCCATTTTCGATTTTTCCCAATCCTATTCACCAAATTTGATTATTTCTTAAAACCTTAAATTCCGAATACCCAATTTCGTAGACCAAGTTTAATTTCGTCTTCATCTTTGGACGATCTTGATTGAAGAATGTTGCTCTTCTCTACCTTGTCAGTAGCTCGCTTTGGAATCTCTTACTTGAAATGTATATTTCTTAAGCTTTTGCTAAGCAAAAATTGTGTTACTCTTGATGCTATTGTGAAGTTGATGAGTTGAATTTGACTTATTGTTGACAATGTAGAGTAGCTATTGTTGTTATTTTTAGTTTTAATTTTGTTAAAAAAAGAAACAGTTGAAAGAGTTGAAGTTGTTGCTATCAACGACATTGTTATATAGTATTTGTTGAATTCTATATAGATTTTTGCTAAAATTAAGAAAGAGTTAGAAATTTTAGAATTTTTTGAAGTTGAATTTGTTATATAGAATTTTATATAGAATTTTGATAAGAAAGAGTTAAAATTCTCTAATTTGCTAATTTTAGAGAATCAACGGTACTGTTATATAGAATTTGTTGTTGTGGAGATGTTTCGAGATTGTTGTTGTTTTTGTTGTTGAGATGTTGTGGTTGTGGATAAGTTTCGAGATTTTTGATGTTTTTGTTGTTGAGATGTTGTGGTTATGAAGATGTTTCGAGATTGTTATTTTTTATATCTAGGTTGTGTAGTTAATAATATTTTTGTTAAAGCTGTAGGATTTGGAGTCTATTGTCAATGGCACGCACAAGGGGTAACATGGAGGTAGGAGAAAGTAGTAGAGCTACACGTGATGGACCACGTACTCGCGGTGGACGTGTTCGTGATCGTGGTCGTGCTCGTACCGAGGGTACTAATGTAAGTAATCAATTGTTGATTGTAATAGAATTATATTACATTTCGGTCTATTGATGTAAATGTTATTGTTATGTAGGTTGAAGTCAATCCAAATGAGGCGGACACCTCTTCTTCAGTCCCTTCGTCATCATATGTCCCTTCTAGAGGGCCAGGATCCCTCGACCCTTCACTCCTCACTCTTCAGCCGTTGCATCGATCGGAGAATATTTGGAACGGTGAGGCTACGGAGTGCCGCTTTAGGACTGGTCATCCGCTACCTGTGCACCCACGTATACACGAGATACTAAGAGACTGTGGGTTCTACGGTATTGCTACGATGACATCCATCAAGTGCGATCGTTCACTTTTGGAAGCACTGCTTGAAAGATGGAGGTCCGAGACACACTCATTTCACCTGCCAGTTGGGGAGATAACGGTCACTCTACAGGACGTTGCCATACTTATCGGGCTTCCAATCGATGGAGAGACAGTCACAGGATCGATGGACTTCGACCCAGTGTATATAGTGGAGGAATACTTAGGGGTTGAAGTAGAAGTCGGTGCGATAAATGGAAAATTTATCCGTTTAAAGTGGTTGAAGGACACGTTTAAAAATAGATTGAACGACGGTTCAACTGCAGCGGAGGTGGAGTGTTAGTCTAGGGCGTACAATCTCACGCTATTCGGCACCGTCTTATTTCCAAATTCGACCGGAAATAGCATTTCATTGATGTTCTTGCCCTTAATCGCCGATCTAGGTAGGATCAGCCGTTACAGTTGGGGCAGTGCAGTACTTTCGTCACTGTATCGGAGTCTGTGTTTGTGCAGTATAGGTTCGAACCAGATGAATGGGCCTCTGATTTTACTGCAGATATGGAGTTGGGAGCGGATTCACGTAGGTCGGTCCGTAGTATGGATCCAATCTCAACATTGGAGAGTTCTTCCCGATGATATTGACATGCTACCTCATATCGGTGTGTACTGGACAGGCAAACTGACATGGATAACCAACCCTAACAGGTGCTTGACATACTACCGCGATGAGCTCGATAGGTTGGCCGCTAACTGTGTAGTGTGGTCCCCTTACACGGAGGAGCGACTGATTCGAATGCCGCCTATTTGCACGTACAGGCGTGATTTGTGGCTCACGAAAGCACTGTTAATCAACTTTGGGGTTATCGAGTTTTACTATCCCGATAGAGTGTTACGCCAGTTTGGTCTTCACCAAGGGATTCCAGTTGCCGCACCATTCAATGCCGAGATGCACAACATCACAGAAATGGGCCGTACCCCCGGTCACATTTGGGCCGCTTGCTTCTTCGAATACGTTCAGAGATGGAATGTTCACCGTTTTCAAGAAGTCATCAGTGACATTCCACCGTTTGACCTCTCGGTGCATGGGATATACATGGCTTGGTACGAGAGAGTCACTAGACGTTTCAATTCTCCAACATTACAGACTCCTGCTGGAGTTGCAGTTCTGATCCGTCGACCAGGGACCGAACCAGCAGATCAACATTCCGTTACGTTGCCGATGTACCAACCAAAGGGGTCTACTGTTCGAAATTTTGTAAGTTTTTTAAGTTTCGTTTTAAATTGTTAAAGTTTATATATAAATTTGTTTTCATATATGTGTGTGTATTTCTAAGTAACCTAATCATTCAACTTTTCATGTTTCTCAGTTGGTCCAGACTTGGTCCCTTGCAAAGAAATGTGCAACTATGTTGAATAGCAACATCGCCGATCAGGCGAATGATACCTTACGGGAGATGTTATTGTGTTGCCGCGCACAAACTGATCTTGTGGGGGAGGGCGCAACATTAGATGCAATACTAAGGATCCCCACACATCGAACGAGCGGTCGTACTTGTATTCGACGAAAGAGAGTTGTTCAAAGGCCCCCACCTCAATCTCAAAGCGATTCAGAACACGAAGAACAAGCAGGGCTTGAGATTGGGGCTGAGATTCAAGAAGAGGAGGACATCCCGTTGTCCGCACTAACACAGGCAACTCCACAACGTGGTAGACGACAACGAAGACCCACCAACTTCTACACACCTAACCCTTTGACTTTTGATGTTATGTAGATGTTAGTTTGTTGTAATTTTTTTTGAATTTGGTAGGTGTTGTAATATTTTTAGTTAGTTTGATTTTGTAGTTTTTTTTAAAAATGTTCTTGTGTTTGTGAAGAAGTTATTAATATTGTTGATGTGGTTGTGAAGATGATATTAACAACATTGTTGATGTGGTTGAGATGTGGTTGTGAAGAAGATGTGGTTGTGAAGATGATGTGCTTGTGGTTGTGGAAGAATGCAAAATTGGTTTGGTTGTTCAAATTTGTGTTGTGGAAAAGTTGAGTTACTGAAGATGAAATTTGTGTTGTGCTTTTGGTTACTGAAGATGGAAAGTTTGAAAAGTTTGAGTTACTGAAGATGAAAAGTTTGAAAAGCACAACCTACAGCTGATTTGAACTCAACCAAAAGCACAACACATATTTGAACTCAAAACTTTTCATCTTCAGTAACTCAAACTTTTCAAACTTTTCATCTTCAGTAACTCAATCAACATTTACATCAATAGACCGAAATGTAATATAATTCTGTTACAATCAACAATTAATTACTTACATTAGTACCCTCGGTACGAGCACGACCACGATCACGAACACGTCCACCGCGAGTACGTGGTCCATCACGTGTACCTCTACTACTTTCTCCTACCTCCATGTTACCCCTTGTGCGTGCCATTGACAATAGACTCCAAATCCTACAGCTTCAACAAAAATATTATTAACTACATATAACCTAGATATAAAAAACAACAATCTCGAAACATCTTCACAACCACAACATCTCAACCACAAAAACATCAAAAATCTCGAAACTTATCTACAACCACAACATCTCAACAACAAAAACAACAACAATCTCGAAACATCTCCACAACAACAAATTCTATATAACAGTGCCGTTGATTCTCTAAAATTAGCAAATTAGAGAATTTTAATTCTTTCTTAGCAAAATTCTATATAAAATTCTATATAACAAATTCAACTTCAAAAAATTCTAAAATTTCTAACTCTTTCTTAATTTTAGCAAAAATCTATATAGAATTCAACAAATACTATATAACAATGTCGTTGATAGCAACAACTTCAACTCTTTCAACTGTTTCTTTTTTTTAACAAAATTAAAACTAAAAATAACAACAATAGCTACTCTACATTGTCAACAATAAGTCAAATTCAACTCATCAACTTCACAATAGCATCAAGAGTAACACAATTTTTGCTTAGCAAAAGCTTAAGAAATATACCTTTCAAGTAGGAGATTCCAAAGCGAGCTACTGACAAGGTAGAGAAGAGCAAGATCCTTCAACCAAGATCTTCCAAAGACGAAGACGAAATTAAACTTGGTCTACGAAATTGGGTATTCGGGATTTAGGGTTTTAAGAAATAATCAAATTTGGTGAATAGGATTGGGGAAAATCGAAAATGGATTAGAGATTAATTGGTTTTGGGGAGTGTATCGATCGATTAAAGGCGTAATCGACCACAAAATTGGCGAGGGCGATGGGTTCGTTGAGGGACAGAGTGAAGAAGAAAATAAAGTCCAAGTTTCTAATAATTTTAGAAGAAGAAGAGAGAGGATCTGCGTTTTTAAAAACCACAAAGTCCAAGACTCGGTCTTTCAAACACCGAGTCTAGTTAAAACAAGATCGGTCTTTCAAAGACCGAGTCTTGCACTTTGAAAAATCAAAGAGCAAGACTCGGTCTTTGAAAGACCGACCTTGTTTTAACTAGACTCGGTCTTTCAAAGACCGAGTCTTTGGGAAATAAAAAAAAGGTAGGGCGGTTTGGGAAAACCTTTACAAAAAAGGGTCGTTTTGGGAAAAAATTCGTGGTTTGAGATGGAGATCAACCGAGTCCTTCGATTTAATGGTAAGATGGCTTCTACATTATTTCTTGCAGTATTACTTTTGATTATTTCATTAAATTATGCCGTAGTTCATTTTGCGGTGGTTCTGCATTTTTTCGATGAGAAATGTAAAAGTCTACTTCAAAGTTTCACGGGACTTGTATTTTAGTGATTAGTGGGTCCATTAATTACTAAAAGACAAGGCCTATGTAAGTTTGGGGTAAAATCTCATGTTCGTGTAACATTTCTCTTTTTCGATATAGATGTTTTTTATTAGTGTAGGAATGTCATGATATGTGACAATTATATTCCGAATAGGCATATTGAAGTGTTAAGAATAGGCATAATAGTGGTATACGGTTACTAAGACATGCCCACAAACTGTTTGCTGTTTTGCTCGAGCGGACATACACCCATTCCTCTCCTGGCCTTTATTCATTCAGTTAGCTATAATAAGTCTCAAGTATAGTTCTGTTTATTTATGTTGTACAATATAGTTTCTTATATCAAATAAACTAATCTGTTTTGATGATGTTTATTTGAAAGTTTAGTATGTTATGGAGACTGAATTCTGCATGCAGGGTTGGCATATCGAATATTTTGGACCTTTCAGATACGTCTTATATATTATACAACTGAAAGAAGTTTCACATTGCCTTTTAATCTCGTATTACTGTGAGATCCAGAAATCACCAATATGGAAGTTGGGAGGTCAAGAATTGAGGAAAAAGCAGAAATGAGAAGAAAGACTGAAAAGTGAGTTTATTTTATCAAAAAGTCGTTACTTTTTTATTTTATTTTCTAAATTTGTTGCTTTTTTCATACATTTACAGAAGACATGTCTTTCTCCTGTTTATATGCAGCTAATCGCAGAGATGCAAGTTGGACTTCGACATGTTTGACCCGAAGATCAACTCAGTTCTGCGATGTGATGGTAAGATAGCTTCTACATCTTCCCGCGATATTTATTTATTATTTATTATTTCTTGCATCTTGATGTTGATTAATGGGCACGATGCTAGCATATGGTTACTATAAGTCATGCCATCATACTAACTGCAACTATTTAATTTTTATAATTTTAAAAATGTACTAGCGTAGGCCGGAATGGACATCCCATACTCTCATTATGAGCTCTTTCTCAAGTCAGTTATTGTTTGCACCTCATCTTATATTACATTGTTATTTGTTGAATAAGCCATGCCTACAGACTGTTTGCTGTTTTGCCCAAGAGAACCACCCATACTAACCTACGACCCATCCTTTCTAGGCCTTTGGCCATTCAAATCGATGTCACTTCGCCCTTGAGTTGTCATCTGGCATTGACTTCGGATTGTTGAGAGGTGTTGGAGCAATTGACCACTCCTATCTGCGCGGGAACCAATTCGTTGTGTTACTTGTTGAAAGGTGGTGATATGGTATAAATGACGTGGCCCCATCTGGGCCATCAGATCTCCTCAGATTTCGCTCTCCTATGATCATCAAGTCAAACAGGTCCAACGGGCTTTAGCCAGTTCAGGCCCACTAGCTAACGGGTCCTACCCGGCCCATCAAGACTAGAGCCTATAAATTCTAGACCCCCTTCTTCCTTCTCAAGGTAATAAAATTCTCCCTTGAACTCTAGCTACTGTTGCTTTCTCAGTGATTGACTAAATCGTCGGAGGGCCTGTCGCCGGAACTCTCCCGGTGTTTCTAGGCATTGTGTAGGTATCGAGATCCGAGCCGAGCCACCAAGATCCGAACAGAGCCACGAAGATCCGAGCCGAGCACTCAGCCTCTACCTCTCTTCCACTATCCCCGAGCCGAACGTACAGCGCGAGGATCAGATCAATGCCAGTTTCGTCCTTTCCATTCCACAAATTACAAGAACATACACCTGTTGCCCCACACCCAAAAACAAGCAGCATCAGGTTGGCACCGTCTGTGGAAAACCACGTCACTGACATCGGTCCGATCCCATCCTGGGACGTCATCTCGAAGCCGGGCTTTTCCATGGCTCCCAAAGCTAGAAAAGCCTTCACCGCTGGACGTCGTCCAGACTCTCCTCCCTCTCGCAGCCATGCGCACTCCCATGGCTCTGGTCAACCTCGAGCCAATGGTGCGGGAGGATCCAAACCTAGTGCCTCACGCTCGGTCGCCGCTCCCGACTTACGGCGTGTAATCCCGGACTGGCAGATCAGCCGGTCGAGGGGAGGGGCCGCTTCCAACTCGGTCCCGAACCATGACAGGCAGTCGACCGAGCGTCTCCCCTCCGTCTTCGTGCAGCCAAGTAGAGCAGACCTCGGTCACGAGGGCCGAGTTTCAAAACTTTAGGAACGAGATCCTCCAGGCCATCCGGGGCGGTCCTAGGACCGAGGCGCGCAACAACACCGATCCTCAGTCAGAAGCCCAGGACAACGAATCTCATGGTTCAACTCGCCCACAGGAACGAGACGATGCCGTCTTCTAGCACCTCTAGGAGATGGAGAACCGCCTCGCCCATCTCAGCAAGGGCGGACTACAATCTGGCAAGGGAATCGGTCGAACCAACCTCCGTCCTCCTAAATCTTGGATGTCGAGATTCCTAGGAATTTCATGCCTCCTCAATTCGAGACCTACAACGGCGAGAGTGATCCTGCTGATCACATGGAAGGGTTCAAAATCCTCATGTTGATTCACAGTGCATCAGATCCTCTCCTATGCCGCACCTTTCTTGCCATCCAGCGTGGTCCAGCTCGGGAATGGTTCTCAAAGCTCACCTCCGGCTCGGTCTTCTCGTTCGACCAGCTAGAAGCTCATGACCAGCCAGAAGGTTGAGAAGACGAGCGCGTCCCTTTTAGACCTCAAGCAGAAGGAAGGAGAACCCCTCCGCGAGTTCGTTCGGAGGTTCACTACCGAGGCAAGAGAAGTCTTTTCTCTCGACGCGGGCGTCACTTCTGCAGCTTTTCGGCACAATGTTCGCCACAGCCAACTAAAAGCCTTATTAGCCAAGAAACCGCTCGTCAAGAACGTATCGACCATCCTTTCAGAGGCCACCTCCGGTCCCCCATTTTGAAAGATATACGCCGATGACCCAGGACGTATCAACCATCCTCTTAGAGATTGAGGACAAAGGGATTGTCCAACTCCCTTCCCGACCAAGCAACAATAAAGAACGTGACCAGAGGTTCTACTGCCGGTTTCACTGAGACCATGGACACGAGGCGGACAACTGCTGCGCCTTTAAGGACGAGATCGATGCCTTCATCCAGCGAGGGTACCTAAGGGAGTTCACCCGGGCTAACTCGGGAGATCGGAGGGACCCGAGGAATCCGAGGCCTTCGCCGCCTCGAACGGTCAACCGACAACCCGAGCAGGGCCCTGAAGCCGAAGAGACCAGGGGGCCGGCCATCCTACACTGTGTCCGTGGCGGATCCATGGTAGGGGATTCCAACACTTCCCATAAGGCCTTCTTGCGGGAAGTAAAGCGGAAAGTGGCTGGCTAATTAACGTGGTGGTGGTGAAGAAGGCAAGCGGGAAGTGGAGGATCTGTATAGTCTTCGCGGATCTCAATAAGGCGAGCCTCAAAAATCCGTTCCCTCCAAGCATCGACGTCCTGATCGACGTGATGTCGGGTTACGAGCTACTGGCCTTCATGGATGCCTTTTCGGGCTATAATCAGATTAGGATGTTCCTTCTGGACATCGCTAAGATAGCTTTTGTAACCGACCAAGGTTTTACTGCTACCAGGCCATGCCCTTCGGGCTAAAGAATGCCGGTGCCACCTACCAGAGGCTCGTCAATCGGGTTTTTAAAGAACAGATCGGTCGGAACATGGAGGTATATGTTAACGACATGCTCATCAAGAGTCGCTGAGGGCAGGATCATGTGGCCGACCTCGAGGAAGCTTTTGGTGTCATAAGGCTCAATCTCGCAAAGTGCGCCTTCGGCGTCTCTTCGGGAAAATTTCTCGGGCTCGTTAGCCAGCGTGGCATAGAGGCAAACCCTGAGAAGATTCAGGCCATAATCGACATGGCTCCTCCCAGAAATATAAAGGAAGTTCAACGGCTCACGGGACGGCTGGCGGCCATCGACTCTTCCTCTTCAAGTCTAGAGAGAAGTCACTTCCTTTTTTCAAGGCCCTACAAGGGGCGAAAGGCTTCGAATGGGGACTCTTAGCAGGAGGCGTTCGACTAACTAAAAGTCTACCTCGCCCACCCTCATCTTCTAGGCAGGCCCGAGCCAGGAGAATCCCCCTCCCTCTACTTATCGGCCTCGGACACGCGCTCTGTATCGTGTTAGTCAGAGAGGACAGGGTTCAGAAGCTACTCTACTACGTTAACGAAGTCCTGCTCGCGGCCAAGACCCGTTACGCAAAGATGGAAAAGGTTGCCTACGCTTTGGTCTTGGCCGCACGAAAGCTCCGTCTGTATTTTCAGGCCCACTCGATCCAGGTTCTTACGGACCAGCCCTTCAAGGCCGTTCTCCACAAGCCAGAGAATTCTGGCCGATTAATTAAGTGGTCAAGAGCTGAGCCAGTATGACATCAGTTACCAACCCAGAACGGCTTTTAAAGGGCAGGCCCTTGCCGAATTCATCACGGAGTGCTCCATTTTCGATCCTTCCGAATTTCTGGAAGGGGAGCCAATTTGGGAGGTTTATGTCGACGGCTCGTCCTGCGAGGTCGGAAGTGGCGCGGGTGCGTATTCAAAGGACCCGACGACTTCGTTCTTCAGTATACCCTATGCCTAATCTTCTTCGCCTCTAACAACGAGGCAGAATACGAGGCGATGATTGCAGGGCTCACATTAGCACATAAGGCGGCAAGGCAAATCAGAGCCTTCAGCGACTCCCAGCTCGTGGTTAACCAGATCATCGGGGAGTATGGGGCTCGTGACACTCGGATGGTCCAATACTTGGCAGTAGTCCAGCAACTCTTCACTGCCTTCGACTTCGCCTCGGTAGAACGGATTCCGAGAGAGCAAAATGCTCAAGCTGACTCTTTGTCCAAGCTTGCCTCATCGTCCTTCGAAGGCCTCGACCGCACCGTCTTAATCGAAGTTCTCCTAAAGCCTAGCAGCCTAGCATCAACTTTCCCGAGGTCCCTTGCCTCGCTGTTGAAGCTCAATCGGACACTTGGATGGCTCCCATCTGAAAGTTCCTGACAGAGGGCGAACTTCCTGAGGATCGGGCCGAGGCGAGAAGGATCAGAATCCGTTTAGAGAGATTCACTATGATCGATGGGACACTCTTCAAACGTTTGTACACAAGGGTGGACGGAAGACCTTATCTCCGCAGTTTGGAACCCGATGAGGCCAAATACGTGCTGAAGGAACTGCACAAAGGGATCGAAGGATGTCACATGGGGAGCAGGTCGCTCGCTAGAAAAGCCCTAAACCACGGCTATTACTGGCCCGACCATGTTACACGACGCTCAGGACCTCGTCAAAAGGTGCGGTCCTTGTCAGAGATTCTCTTCGGTGAAATGACTTTCGCAAGCCAACCTCAAGTCGTTGGCCAGTCCGACCCCTTTACCATGTAGGGGATGGACTTGGTCGGCCCCTTCCCGAAAGCCACAGGCCAAAGACGATTCCTGGTGGTAGCCATCGACTACTTCACCAAGTGGATCGAGGCGGAACCCCTGGATATGATCACAGAGCATCAAACTTAGCAATTTTTTTGGAAGCACATCATTTGTCGGTTCGGGATCCCACAGGTGCTCATCACTGATAACAAAACCCAATTAGCATGCAATAACTTTCGGAAACTATGCGAAGACATCAGCATCTAGCAGCTTCTCGTTGATATCTCACCCCCAGTCAAACAGCCAGGCAGAAAACGCCAATCGCCAAATCCTTAATGGGCTCAAGTTGCAGCTGGACAAATCTCCCAAGGGACTGTGGGTCGAGGAGCTACCGAGCGTTCTTTGGTCGCACCGGACAACCCAGAGAATACCCACGGACGAATCACCATTCAACATAACCTATGGAATCAAGGCGATCATTCCCTTGGAAATCAGGCTCCCCTCGCCCAGGATCATGGGCTTCAATGAGGAGACAAACTCAGCCGACCTCAGAGCCAACTTGGATCTGATCGACGAGGTCAGAGAAAAGTCCGCCGTCAGAAGAAGTATATACCAACAACGGATCGAAAGATTCTACAACAAAAAGGTTCGTCCCACCAACATCAAGCAAGGCGACCTCGTGCTCAGGAATCTAGCTATATTAGACCCCAACAAGAAGAGAAAGCTGGCCCCCAACTGGGAGGACCTATATAAAGTCTCCAAAGTGGTACTCCCCAGCACGTACCGACTCGAAGACCTGGGGGCAGGATAGTGAAGAGGCCCTGGAACGTGGAGCACCTCACCAAGTTCCTCGAGGGGGAGGACTAGACTTCTTCTGTAACCGGATTAGCGTCTTGTGTGACCAAGCTTGTCTAACCGATCTTTTGTAATCGGTAGTACGTGCCACCATTTTTTTGTATAAACAGAAAATTGTAATAAGAATGAAGCGCAATCTTATTTCTTTAACTTTTTTGTTTTTGCTCAAATTTCTATGTACTCTCACAAGCTAGAGGTGCTCGATGCTCGCCATTGACTTCGAGCAAAGACCTAGCATTCTCACAAGCTAGAGGTGCTAGACGCTCGCCATTGATTTCGAGCAAAGATCTAACTTTCTCACAAGCTTGGACGCTCGATCCTCGGCAGTGACTTCGAGCAAGGTACTAGCTTTCTCACAAGCTAGAGGTGCTTGACGCTCGTTATTGACTTCGAGTAAGGCACTAGCTTTCTTACAAGCTAGGGGTGCTCGACACTCGCCATTGACTTTGAGCAAGGCACTAACTTTCTTACAAGCTAGAGGTGCTCGACGCACGCCATTGACTTCGAGCAAAGACCTTGCTTCATTACAAGCTTGGACGCTCGATCATTGGCAGTGACTTCGAGCAGGGCACTAGCCTTCTCACAAGCTAGAGGTGCTCGACGCTCACCGTTGACTTCGAGCAAAGACCTAGCTTTCTCACAAGCTTGGATGCTCGATCCTCGGTAGTGACTTCGAGCAAGGCACTAGCCTTCTCACAAGCTAGAGGTGCTCGACGCTCGCAATTGACTTCGAGCAAGGCCCACAACGAGAACCACCGAGCCCTGAACCACGGATCGACTCTCCTTTCACCTGCTGGCAACTGGGGATAAACAACACTCATAGCTGTTACCCCCAATTGTTAGAGGGTGGCAGGAGAGCCATTGGTCTAGGACTCTCGGACAAAAGTTTCATTTAGGGCGCTCGCCTCCGGTAAGCACCCCGAGCCCCGTACTCCGAGATCGACCCATCTTTCACCTGCTGGCAACTGGGAATAAACATCATTAATAGCCGTTACCCCCAATTGTCAGAGGGTGGTAGGAGAGCCACCGGCGACGAGAACTCACAGTGAAGTGAGAGTTTCTGATGAGGGGGTGAGGGTTATATATAGCCCTCAGGAAATGCGCATTTATGACATGGGAAGTCAAAACGTTTGATAGCCATTAATGACATTGGAAGACGAAACGTCCTCCATTACCAGGCTTTCATGATCCCTCACCCTCGTCATCACCCTTCTGCTCGAACACCTCCCTCGGCCCGGTCGTCGTGGACTTGTCCTCGGAAATTAGAAGTCCTAGCTTTTTCACAAGCTGAAGGGCTCGGTTCTATAGCCAAACGGGGCTTTTCAGCCCCACGTCCTCGCCAATCGGCAAGGACTACAAGCGACAAACGGGAGATTTCTCAATCTCCCAAGTCCACAACCATCGGCTCGGCTCCTGTGCCAATTGGGGCTTCTCAGCCCCACGTCATCGCCACTCAGCAGGGACTACGAGCGACAAACGGGAGATTTCTCAATCTCCAAAGTCCTCGACCATCGGCTCGGCTCCTGAGTCAAACCGGCTTCTCAACCCCACGTCATCACCACTCGGCAGGGACTACGAGCGACAAATAGGATATTTCTCAATCTCCCAAGTCCTCGACCCTCGGCTCGGCTCCTGAGCCAAACAGGGATTCTCCCCCCATGCCCTCGCTACTCGGTGGGGACTACGTGCTACAGACGGGAGATTTTTCAATCCCTCGTCCTCCCCCAAGCCCTCAATGCTCGTTCTCAAAAACAAATTCAGGCAAATCGAAAAAATCATTTTTATTATAACGCATTGGGGGGCCACAATACAATAAAATTTATTACAACGGCTATCACCTCAACAGCTATCACCACAGACCAACTCGAGCCCCGTCGAGTGCGTTTGCTCTCCAACGTGCTCGCCTGGCCTCAACGGCGTCGCCAAGGTAGACGCTCCGGCAATAGAGCTCTGGGCGTCCCCCGGCTTTGCCATTTCCACGCGAAGGGTCGGGGACGCATCCATGACGGAGGGTTGGCCTCCCCCCAGAGAATGGGGTCGAGATCCACCGGTACCAAGCATGACCCTCATCCTCCGAATCTCCAACTCCTTCTCCACAATGACCTCACGTAGGAAGGACTCCGAGGTCGGCCGCCTAGTGGAGGCATCAGACATCGACCATCCCGTCTCGGCGCTCCCCCAGTTACGGTCGGCAATCGCCTTCTTTAGGCGTGCCGCTCCAGACTTAGCTCCTTAAAAGTAGGACACAGTGGCCTCCCGATCACGGGCATGTTTGCGATAGCGGATCAAGACAAACTCCTTGGACTCCAGCTTGCCCCGAAGGCGCTTGACCTCGACTGAGCTGAGAGCGGCTCCGAGGGTCTCATTCATCTGACACAAAAAGAGAACGAGAGTTTACTCTAAACTTTCAAAACAACAAGTCATACAGTTCAGCCAAAAATATATATTCATTATCTCAAAAAATCGTTACAAAAGGTGGTGGCCAGTCTGCAATTGGCAAATACAAAAAGGAAGAGGGGTCAGGGGATTAAGACTACTTCTTAGAAGAAATCAGCACCTATTCGTCGTCCGCCTCCTGAACCTCGGTGTCCGCCGCTCCTCCCGCTTCTTTCTCAAGGTTCGGCTCTAACTCCACATCCTCGCCTTCTCCCCCAGGCGTATTCGGATGGACGGGCGGCTCCCAGCCTTAGTGAAGTTCATCAATCTTGGCCTCGGTGTTAAGGAACAAGAAGTGCTTCTTTGCTCGATCATAAGCCTTGTCCTGGGCGGCATGTACCTCGTCCCCTGCTGCAGCCTTCAGGTCATTGTACTTCACGTCCGCCTCCGCCCTGTCTCGCTCTAGGGTGTGAAGTTGCTCATCCGCTTGAGTTGCAAGGTCGGCCTGAAGGGCTTGCTCGCGCCCCTGAGCCGCCCCCAGCTCCAACTTCAGATCCTTCGCCTTATGCAAGTACCGCCCAGCGTTCCTCGCCTCATTCTTCACCTCCTTCTAGTAGCACCTCTTCAATTGCGCCCTGGCCATAGATGCCTGCGAACAGGGAGCCAAGAGTTGTAAGTTTCAAACTAAAGCAATATCACTAAGTATGAAGCTAACAGACAAGCGGAACTTTACCATCACGTGGGTCTGAGCCCATCTCATATAGCACGTATCGACGGTCTCTGTCGCCATGCTAGCCCAGTTGCGAGGCGTGGTGAGGCAATTCACCACCTCGACCGATATAGGACCCTTGGCCAGAGTGTCGGCCTCCTTAACCGACCAGTCAGGGGCCCATGGCCTGAGCCCCTCCTTACCTACCATCTCCTAAGCGTCGAGGCGTAATGGGGGAGTCCTGCCCTTCAGAGCCTCAGCAACCTTTCGGCTACTAGAGCTCGGTTCCGGCTCCCACGCCCCTTTGACGGAGAGGGTTTTCGCCTTCTTGGGAGGTCGTTCCGAGGGGTCTTCGGAGCCTCCCTGAGTGGACCCCGCCTTCGGCTTAGACTGCTCGGCCCTCCTCTTATGGGCCAGGTCCTTCAGGGCCTTCCCCGCATCAAGCTTTGCCTGGTCCATCGCTGCAGAAGAAAAGGAAGAATGTTAACACGAAGGCAGGAAGTTAAATAAAAAAGAAACAGAACATAGAAAGGTCGATAGGGCTCAGTCCGATCCAAGCCAAGTGCAACTCGGTCGCATTTGGCCAGCCGATGCTGTGGCCCCCTACGATCCGATCGACATCAGCTCACTTCGCTTCCGTCAACTATCTCCGCTTCGGGGATTTGTGGTTCGGCTTGTAAAAATTCCAAGTAGTAGAAATTTTCCAAGGCACCGGACATCGGACGACGAAGTATTTTCCCTTCAATGCTTTTATGGAGTCCGGATGCCCGTGCACCACCTTCTTGTGGGGGCGAGGCGATATATAATATATGCCCTCCTGCTCTCCCAACGAGCTCACCCCTAGAACGGCCCGGAAGTACTTCAACTTCAAGGGCACTCCCCTCTCTTCACGGAGCAACATGAAGCAAACCAACTGCTTCCAAGAGTTAGGACCATACTGCATCGGGCAGAGGGCCCCCACCGCAGCACTCTCTTGATAAACGGGTGCAACGATAGCCTTAGCCTCGAGACGAAAGCATCCTCGGAAAGCATACAGTTGCCGGGTGCCAACCTGGTGGTCGGACGAAGGCCAGGGCTGGGAATCATCAGCTCACACTCCCGCCCTATGAAGTAATTAGCCCTTATCACGGGCAGGTGATTGCCTGTCAAAACGCACCGAACTTTGTCCATCTGGATCTGGGTTCGATCTGGCAAAGATATTTCCACCCCGAACCGAACCAAATCCTCAACGTCGTCAGGGTACATTCTGATGGATCGGGGCTGCTTGAAGTACGGGACGTGCTCATGCTTAGGCGCAAACTTGTCTGGCGTCTCCGGACTGTCCGGGAGACGCCATTTCTTCCTCCTTCGGCTACGAGGAGCCCTCGAAGGAGACGGTGTCGCTAAAGGCGGAAGAATAGGGGGAACTTCCCCAACATCGTCCCCACTACCCTCGTCAAGGGCAACCTCGGCTCCCTCAGCCACTATACCTTCTTCGACTTATTCACCCTGTTCCTCCGCCTCATCTTCGAAATTGCTGGACTCCACCACAAATGGCTTGCGACTGCGTAGTGGCACTACGTCCAAGACTTTGTCGCTCGGATCCCATGACGTGGAGGCCAACAAATGATCCTCCTCATCCCTGCCAGAGGCACTCGTTTCGGAATCGGATTGAGACCGCGCCATAACAAAAGCGATACTAATCTGGGTTTCGTGAACGGGATGTCACCGGAAAGGTCGTCGCCGACAGCTAGACAGAGAAACTCTAATTTTTAGAAAGAGAAAGCAAAGTGAAGAAATGAGGGGGGTGGGAGTTTTATAGAGGAACTGTCGATGCCTCGAATTCCGCAAAAGAATCCTAACTGTCCAATTTTAATCATCAAAATCTAACGACTGATAAGATTTCAACGCCTCGATTCTCCCCCCTTAATGTCAGCATCACACGTGCAGCTCACAGGCTGGGGGCTCGACGCTCGGCATGTATCTCGAGCAAAGCCCTTTCTCACAAACTGAAAGGACTCGACACTCGGCATATATCTCGAGCAACACCCTGACTTTTCACAAGCTGAAGGGGCTCGACGCTCAACGTGTAGCCCGAACAACGCCCTAGCTTTTCACAAGCTGAAGGGGCTCGATGCTCGGCATGTAGCTCGAGCAGAGCCTAGCTTTCTCACAAGCTGAAAGGGCTCGACGCTCGGCATGTACCTCGAGCAACGCCCAGCTTTCTCACAAGTTGATAGTGCTCGACGCTCGACATGTACAGCGAGCACAGATCGAACTTTTTCACACAAGCTTGGGGCTCAATGCTCGATGCTCGACGCTCGACGCGTACTTCAAGCAATGGCCTAGCTTTCTCACAAGCTTGGACTCGACGCTCAATGCTCGGCATGTACTTGGAGCATAGGCCCAGCTTCTCACAAGCTTGGGGCCGGCGCTCGGCATGTACTTCGAGCAAAGGCCTAGCTTTCTCACAAGCTTGGGCTCAACGCTCGCCGTTCGGCATGTACTTCGAGCAAAGGCCTAACTTTCTCTCACGAAAGTTGAAGGTGCTCGACGCTCGACGCTCGGCATGTACTTCGAGCAAAAGGCCTAGCTTCTCACAAGTTTGGAGCTCAACGCTCGACGCTCGGCATGTACTTCGAGCAAAGACCTAGCTTTCTCACAAGCTTGGGCTCGACGCTCGACATGTACTTCGAATAAAGGCCTAGCTTTCTCACAAGCTTGGGCTCGATGCTCGGCATGTACTTCGAACAAAGGCCTAGTCTTCTCACAAACTTGGGCTCGACGCTCGACGCTCGTCATGTATTTCGAGCAAAACCCTAGTTTTCTCACAAGCTTGGGGGCTCGACGCTTGACTGTCGACGCTCTCCAAGGGATTTTTCATCCTACCACCGTAGCCGCTCCCTCTCGTGAACGGCCTCGCTCGTCGCTTTATGCCTCGACTCTACTGACGTTCGGCTTGACGCCAACCCTATATACTTATCAGGGACTCAATAATCCATCTTCGCAAAATATTTCCCTCCGCTCTTCCCACAAAGACAAACTACTCCACGGCTGGTTTACACAACCCTGTGGGGGGCTTATGATATGGTATAAATGACGTGGTCCCATCTGGGCCATCAGATCTCCTCAGATTTCGCTCTCCTATGATCATCAAGTCAAACAGGTCCAACTGGCTTCAGCCAGTTCAGGCCCACTGGCTAACGGGTCCGACCTGGCCCATCAAGACCAGAGACCCGGTAGCCTCTGCTTATAAATAACAGACCCCCTCCTTCCTTCTCAAGGTAATAAATTTTTTTCACCTGAACCTTAGCTACTGTTGCTTTTCAGTGATCTAGGTTGTCGGAGGGCCTGTCACCGGGAACTCTCTCGGTGTTTCTAGGCATTGTGCAGGTATCGAAATTCGAGCCGAGCCACCAAGATCCGAACCGAGCACTCAGCCTCTACCTTTCTCTTGCTACCCCTGAGCTGAACGTACAACCCGAGGATCAGATCAATGCCAGTGTCATCCTTTCCATTCCCCAAATTACAAGAACTCACACCTATTGCCCCCACACCCAAAAACAAGCAGCATCAGGTGTCTTCTTGGATTCTGCTGACAAGTTGTATCCTTGTAAATTCTCTTTGCATGCTCTCATCCATGCAGATTAATTTTACTTATGTTAGATTCCACGATGGGTTGCAATGGGAGGGGAGAGCTAGCTGAATTTCCATAGGCATATAGCAAAGGTAATGTAAATATGTAAAAAGATATGTTATTTTTTGGATTTCGCAAGTACATAAATAACCAGGTACAAACTATCTGCTGTGTAGAGGACCATAATACTTTTAAATGTACAAGTAATGAAGTGTGAAAACACTATAGATATAGCAGAAAAATTAAGCGGTCATTTTAAACTTATAGCAAAGTTTTTGCATACACCACTAGAAACTTATTTGAAGAAGTGACATGTTAACACTTCCACAGACCAAATATGACTTCATTAACCCCCCCTCTCCTCTGATATAGTTCATCCATGAAGTGTATCTCAAGAGGATGAAAACCTTCACATATCATTCCTTATTGCTTGCGTTTCGGTCCTTAATAGATTTCTTTCTTCTTAGGTTGTTTTTGCATAAGTGAGGGTCATTTTGCAATAAAGCCATTGCTTTTTCTCTTTACGGGTGCAGCACAACCTTAGCTAGCAGCCTATGAATGGAAGGGGATAAAACGCTGGGGCCCATTGCCACTGTGTAGACCGTTAAGGTCGGTTGCTTTATGTCTGGGTGCAGAGAATCTCGCAGACACGCGCAATGCCTGTGTCTTCTTCATCTCTATAAACCCCAAGCTTGTCATAAAAAGTATTATGAATAGAAATTGATTTGAGTTATTTTTGTTTTGTTGTTATTATCTTGCTCTTCAGTGACTACCAATCGCAGGTAGTATGGTTGACACTCGATCGCGGCGCGAGCCACCAGGACCTCCACCACCGCCAGGGGAGGCCGCAGTTTGGGTCTGTAACAGACTAACAGTGGTATCAGAGTACAATGAGGTCGAGCGCTCACCAATCCTCGAATTTGGATCTCACTCCGAAATCGGATCATCGAGCCGTTTAGCGCGGGAATCCACCCTTGGTGGTGTTGATTCCCACTAGCTAGCCGAACTCGAACAGAGACCAGAAGGCATTGAGATCTCCATGGGAGATATTCAGACCCAACTCGTGGGAATGAAGACTCATAATGAGGAGATGCGAGGAATGATGCAGAGGTTGATGGAAAGGGGAGTTGATGCAGGTTTTAAAGGGTATCATTAGATCCCTCCGCCGCCTCAACAACCCAGGCACGATCCATCCCCTTCAAGGCCATGGAGTCATGGTGGAGATCGGCGATGGCCTAGGAATGAGGAAGAGGAGTAAGGCAGATCCAACTACATCTACCGTAAGCACACCAAACTCGAGATCCCCATTTTCGATGGCAATGGTGACATCAGTAATTGGTTTTTTCACCTCGAGCATCACTTTGAAACTCGGAGAATCGACGAATGATATCAAGTGAAAATCTATGTTTACTATCTTCGGGATGATGCCCTAATATGGTGGCATTGGTTCAAGGGCCAATACAGAGTCGAAATCGGTTGGGAAGCGTTGAAGAGGGAGATGTTACTTCAGTTTGGTCTTGCAGAGCTTCAAAACCCCACCACCACTCTTTGGAAGCTCCAACAAACATGTAACGTTCGAGAGTACTATCGTAAGTTTATCAAGTACAGTCACCTCAGTAAATCAATGATGATGCCCGTTTTGGTTGATTGTTTCATCTCGGGTCGCAAAGATTAGATCCAACAAGAGGTCTATCTAAGACGCCCCATCATCGTGACCAATGCGTATAGGGAGGCTCAATCTCGAGGGACGATACTCATCGTGACAGCGCAAGGCAGCAAGGTTCCATGGCGCTAAACCCAATTACAGCCCTTCTGCAGCCATGGTGAAGAATCCTCTACCCCTAAACACTCTAATCACCTCAAGTACCAAGCCAATGATAGGTGAAGGCAAGTCACTATCTCATGAGACTCAGTTTGATAGGATGATCGTTGCCCAAAAAGCACGGGGGCTTTACTTCAGATGTGATGAGAAGTGGGTTAAAGGTCATCGATGTAAGGGAAGATCTCTTTTGTTGATTGAAGGAGATTTGGAGGGGGATGAAGACACCAACAATGCAGATGAAGAAGACCTTGGGGCCGAAGTTGTTAGTGGCAGAGAACTCAATCTTATGCTCCCATCCTACATTATCCATCGCAGCTGTTACGGGGTCTTCAGCTCTGCAGACCTTCAAATTGAAGGGATCTATTGCAAAGAATAAGGTTTATGCTCTCTTGGATACTGGATCCATCCACGACTTTGTTGATTCTCAACTAGCTAAAAGAATGAAGCTGCTTATGATTAGGGGGAGTTCTTTTGATGTAACAGTAGCCGAGGGAGAGCAGTTACAATGTGAAGGTGTGTGCAAGCATGTCACGTTTGTGTGTCAAGGGTGGAGATCGTTGCTGATTTTTATGTCATCTCTTTGGGAATATGTCATCCCTTAAGTGCAATGGATGAGAAGACTTGAGGGAATGTGGATTAGTTTTAAGGATTACTCCATACAGTTCGAGTTGAATGGGGAGCTCAAGGTGTTGTCAGGAATGAACAGTGTAGGAGTTGAGGTCTCTACACTCAAAAGCATGGAAAAGGCTATGAAGTATTTGAAGTAAGCCCTATTGCTCCAAGTCACAACCACTCCTAATGCTGCCTTACCCCTCCTGAATATCCCAATGATCTAGCTCATCTGTTGAGCGAGTATGTTGAAGTGTTTATGGAAAAAGCTCCCTCCCTCCTGCTAGAGCCCACGACCACAAAATTCCTCTTCATAGCAATGCCTAACCAGTGAGCCTCGGGCTATACAAACACCCCTGACACCAAAAGTACGAGATAAAGAGGCTAGTAAAAGAGATGTTGCAATCTGTTGTCATTAAGCCAAGCTCCAGTTCATTTGCGTCCCCCGTAGTGATGGTGAAGAAGCAAGATGGCATATGGAGAATGTGCGTCGACTATCGAGCATTGAATTAGATGACTGTTAAGGATAAATTCCCAATCCCCTTCATCGATGAGTTACTTGATGAACTACATGGTGCCAGGTATTATAGCAAATTGGATCTCAGAAGTGGATATCATCAGATACACATGGTTGAGTCTGACATCCCCAAGACTGCGTTTAAAACTCACAAGGCGACTACGAGTATGTGGTAATGCCATTTGTCTTGACGAACGCACCTTACACCTTTCAATCACTCATGAACAAAGTTTTTAAAACACAACTGAGGAGCTTCGTACTTGTGTTCTTTGATGACATCCTCGTCTACCGTAGGACTTGGGAGGAGCACCTTACGCACTTGAAGATAATCTTGCAGCTACTTAGGGTTAACTCTTTATCTGCAAAGAAGAGTAAATGCATATTTGAGGTACAATAAGTAGCCTATTTGGGGCATGTAGTCTCCTCGAGTGGGGTAGCAGTGGATCCTGATAAGGTATAGGCAGTCCAAACATGGCCCACTCTGAAGACTCTAAGGCTCTGAGGGGATTTTTGGGGCTCACCAGTTACTATCGCAAGTTTATTGCCAAGTATGCCTCTATTGCAGCTTCGATGGTGGCATTGACAAAGAAAGGGGCTTTCAAATGGTCCCAAAAGCTCGGAAGTCTTTTCAAGAATTAAAGCTAGCATTCACAACACCACCAGTCCTCATAATGCCCAATTTCAATGACAAATTTGTTTTGGAATGTGATGCTGTACGATCGGGGATCGGTGCTATACTCATGCAACAAGGGCATCCTATAGCCTATCTTAGTATGGAGTTGAAGGGGAAGAATAGACATCTCACTGCCTATAAGAAGGAGATGCTAGCGATACTGTTGGCAGTAAAGAAGTGGCGCCATTATCTCCTGGGTCAGGAATTTGTTATTAAAACCGATCACAAACCCCTCGAGCACTTATTGGAGCAAAGACTTGACACTGAAGCGCAACATGCCTGGCTTTGGAAGCTCCATGGATATTAGTATGTGGTGGAATACAAAAAAGGAGTAGATAGTGTGGGGTGATAGCTTGTCGATTTGTATGAAGATCAACAGCTGCAAGCCATTTCTATTGTGCAGGCCAAATGGTTGGAGAATCTCAAAAGAGAAATTGGGGAGGATCCATACTATCAGGAGATTTTGAACAAAATAGCAGCAGGAGAGATACCAACTGCCAAATACTCTATCCAACATGAGCTGATATATTACAAGGGAAGGGTACATCTCAATTCTTCATCGCCAGTGACACAACAGCTCCTATATCTCCCCCATGATACTGTGCAAGGAGGCCATTCAGGGTTTGAGAAGACGTGGCATAAAATTAAACAGGTAGCTCATTGGGTTGGCATGAAGGAGAGAGTCAAACAATATATACGAGAATACGTTATATGCCAAAGAAGCAAATATATCAATCAAGCGCCTGCAAGACTCCTTCATCCCCTACCTGATGCAGTATGGGAAGAAACCAGTATGGATTTTGTTGATGGACTTCTAAGGAGCTTAGGTAAAACTACTATACTTGTTGTGGATCGACTCTCTAAGTATAGTCATTTCATTGTTGTGAGCCATCAATAAACAGCACGGCAGATAGCTGAAGTGTTTATTAACAACATTATCAAACTATATGGGGTTCCAAAATCTATAGTCAGTGATCGCGACTTAATCTTCATTAGCACCTTTTGGAAAGATATCTTTTTGATGCAGGGAACCCAATTATGTCCACGTACCTCCTTCCACCCGCAGTCGGACGGCCAAACAGAAGTTACCAATAGTATTCTGGAGTCCTATCAAGTGGTTTTGTGCATACAAGCCAAATAGCTGGGTTGCGATGTTGCCTTGGGCGGAATTTTGGCACAACACCAATGTCGATAGCTCCTCAAAGCTCTCACGGTGCAGATTCTCTATGAGGTGGAGGATTGTTTGATTGAGAGGGATAATACCTTACAGATACTCAAAGATAACTTGATTAAAGCTCAGGTCCGATTGAAGTCCTTGGCAGACAAGCATGGGGGGGGGATAAAAGCTTGGCAGTTGGGGATTATGCCTATTTGAAGCTTCAGCCATATAGATAAACCGCCCGAAGGGGGGGGGGCTTATTTGTATTATAGCCCTTATTAGCATATTTGTATTACAGCCCTTATTTAGTCACTGAGAAGATAGGCACTGTGGCTAATCGATTGCAACTTCCTCCCACGGTGAAGATCCATGATGTCTTCCATGTGTCACAACTCAAGCAGCGCGTGGGATATATTAGCAGACTGCAGACCACACACCTCGTGTATTTTCATGTGGAGTCGCTTGAACCTCTGAGGGTGCTCAATCGCAGGATGGTTAACAAAAGTGGAGTGGCAGTGATGGAGGTTTTGGTGCAGTGGAAGGGGGTGAGGCTGGAGACGCAACATGGGAATAATCTGGGATGTTTATAAATGTTTCCCCACCTTTCAAAAGATTTTGGAAGCTCCATTTCAAGAGGAAATGATTGATACAGTTCATCCATGTAGAGGATGAAGAAAACCTCCACACATCAGTCCTTATTGCTTGCATAGATTATCTTTCTTCGTAGGTTGTTTTTGCGTAAGTGAGGGTCATTTTGCAATAAAGCCCTTGCTTTTTTCTCTTCACGAGCGAAGCACAACCTTAGCTGGCAACCTATCGGTGGAGGGGGATAAAGCGGTGGGGCCCACTGTCACTGTGTAGACCATTAAGGTCGGTTGCTTTAAGTCAGGGTGCAGAGAATCTCGCAGGCACGTGCAGTTCATCTCTATAAACCTCAAGCTTGTAATCGAAAAGTATTATGATTAGAAATTGATTTGAGTTATTTTTGTTTTGTCTTGTTATTATCTTGCTCTTCACTGACTACCAGTTGTAGGTAGTATGGTTGACACTCGATTGCGGCACGAGCCACCAGGACCTCCACCACCGCAGGGAGGCCGCAGTTTGGGTCTGTAACACCCCCCCTCTCTAAAAAAAAAGAATCTTTTTTTTTAATTAAAAAAATCATACAAGTGTAAATATGAATTGGGTTTTATAAACTATTATCCTTTAAAAACTAAATAGATTCATAAGTTGTAAAATTTATGATGTACGTTGAATGAAAACATAAAGTGAGATTTGAGAAAGAAATTTTACTTGAATGATAATGAGAGGTAATGAAGTAGGAATCACAAGTGAGAGAGAGAGAGAGTTTTACCTGAACAGTATTGTGAGAAATGAAGTAGGCATCACGAGCGAGCGAGCAAGATTTATAATGTAAGTTCAGTGAAGACATAAATTGAGATTTGAGAAATTAATTTACTTAAATGATAATGAAGTAGGAATCACAAGCGAGGGAGAAAGAAAGGCCGATTATCTACATGCCAGAATGGCCATTTTAGATGAAATATCTAGTTATAGAAAGGAAGTCTATCCAAAGTCGCTATAGAATTGTCTATGGGGTGGTTTGGTTGGATATAGATTTACTGTAGCAGAAAGGAACACTGTAGTGAAAGTAAATCCTTGGATTTGAATTCTTGAACTGTAGCAGAAATAATTTTCTGTGAAATATTAGCTTTGGTTGAGTTGTAAGAACACTGTAGCAAAATTAATTTAAAATAAAATATAACCTTTTGTTTTATTTGAAATTAATCTAAATTAATTAGGGTTTAAACTAATTAAACTAAATTTCTCTTAATTAAATGAAATAAAAAAAACCAATACAAAAAAATGAAACTGAAAAAAACCAAAAATAAACCATTTAATAAAAAATCGAAACCCATTAATAAAAGAATACCCATAGCAAAAATACCCAGAAAAAAACCGAGGCAAAAAAAACAAGGACAAAAAAAACTGGAGCTTAGCCATGTGGGGACTTTAGTCCCACATCGTCTAGGTGATGGGATTGTTTTGGGTTTAAATAGCTTTTCATGAATTAACCATATGACAAAAGCAAGTTGCGAAGTGGTGAGATAGAGAGTGAGAGAAATAGTAGAATAGACAATTGATGATAGTGTTGTGCAAGTGTTTTCGGAGCAAAAAGTTCGGAAATAAAAATGGCCAAAAAGTACACAATTGTGCATTACTGTAGCTACAGGGTGCAACAAAAAAAAATTAACTACACCCAACCAATGCACTGCTATTCCCCCATGGAATTGGTTTTTTGCAGCTCATTTACAAGCAAACAAACCACCTCTATATGGTTTATATGCACTAAGGTGCTAAAGAGAGATTTTTAGAAGCGAGCTAGTATCAGTCATGGTTTTAAATCTCGGATTTCGGACTCGTCTCGACAAGGGGTGTTTCGTCTCGGATCGGAGATATTGGAGGAGATCTCAAGAAAATGTGATCATATCGGATGTTCATTTCCTATACTCATTAAATATTTTTTTTGTTTCTAAATAAGATATTATATGTCCTACATGTCATTTATCATATAAAATACTGTATAATGTAACTAATGACATTAATCAATTACAGTAAATCTTCGCATAATTTAACAATAATATAGAAGAGAATGTAACATAAGCACATAACTAAATTGAACTTGCGTTGATTAGAAAAAATGTATTAGTTAATAAACTTACTTGACTTTGCATATATACAAACAATAGCGATACAAAATCCTCACATTATTTTAGCGTAAGGTCCTATATTGAAAGACCTATACAAAAAGTAAAACAAATTTTAAAAATATATTCACAATAACATTTGTCTATTTCGGCTGATATTTCGCTAATTCGGCAATATTTCGGTAATTTGGCTGAAATCTACACATTTCGGTCCAAAATGATATAGAGTGTAAAATATGTGATTTCGTATTGACAAGCTAGCCGAAACGAAATTTCGGCCGAAATTTCGGCAGTATCGGAGGAAATTTAAAACAGTGGTATCAATCGAAAATAGCTTAACTCACTACAAAAGAAAAGGTCATCCCCGGCGCTTTTTTAGGCCCTCTCTGGCGTTTATAAACGCCGGGGAATAACATACCGGCGTTTGGAAAAGCGCCACAGCAAGCGCCGGTGTAGCGCGTGCCGGGGATTGTTTGGCAGCCTACATCGGCGCTTCTGAAAATGCCGGTGTTTCTGTAATATACCCCGGCATTTGAAAAAACGCCGATGTATACTTTTTTTGTTTTTTTTAATTTTTAATTTTTTTTTGGGGGGGGGGAATCTACTCCGGTGTTTTGAAAAATGCCGGGGTAGGTAAAAAATTAAAAAATATTATTATTATTATTGTTATTATTATTATTATTTGAATGGATGAATATATAAAAAAATTCATTTTCACATACATTATTTTGCTAGTACAAGATTACATTGCTAATCATAAAATACATAGTCTAAGCACCTAATTCACCTTATTACAAGCTAGCTTGAGCATACTAATTAGCACTCTATCTTCATTCTCTAGTTGAAGTGCATTTCCTTGTCTCAATTGAACCCTGCATGGTGCAAATAGAGCAACATGAATAGACTCAAGTACTGAAGAATCAAACTCAATTTTTTGTTTGCAACGCCAACCTACCCCGGCGTTTTATCAACCTACCCCGGCGTTTTATGAAAGCATCGGGGTAATAATGTCGGGGTAAGCTTTTTTTGCTGTAGTGAGAGGAGATCAAAGTTTGTAAAATATACAAGGTTATGTAAGCTCAAAACCATGGTATATGATATCAGCCGTGACCACACATCAGTTACTCGAAATATATTTGAAAGCAAATGACTTACATGAGACATCTCGCAAGCAATAACTGATGGGTCATTTGAGACATGATCCATAGAAAACACTTTGTTTTTGACATTCTTTGCAAGAATTGCATCCCCTAGAATTCAAAAGTGGAACTTATCAACATGGTATTTCTCAGAAGGCATAACTACTATTCTTAAATACAAACTTTCGAATAAAGTAATAGCACATTTGTTTAGTCTCACCATAGCCAAAATCAGCTACAACCAAAGAAGAACTGCGATTTTTCAGCCACTTGATGATGATGTTGACTGGTTTCTCTGACCAATTTGACATTTGCTCTTGATATCCTGTATGATACTAAGAAAGTAGAATAAATTGTAGTGGCACTCCTGTACAAAACAGTACGACTAAATTTTTTATAATTCATTCAGCTGAGATGTATACTACTAAAGAAAGTTTAATAGATACAAATTTAGAGTGCAGAATATAATGTGTTAATACTTGTTGGGTAACTCAGAGGAAACTATATTTAGAATAGTTACTTATAATTAATATTTAACTTTTAATTAATGTTTCTTTCATGAATGGATACAAGTGAATTCTACAGGTTAAAGGTAGAAAGTACAGTTCAACAGGGGGATGTAGAGTTAAATCTTGGAATATTTAGTTTGTAAGTTTAATGGTTAACATAGAGGTGGATTATATACATTAATAAAAATGGGAGGACTTATACTCCAATAATTGGGTATTGAAGCCTTACTTGGTTTTCTTACAAACATAGTACTTGCATATCTCTTCGCTTCTAATCAAGATGCCAATTGTCATAGCATTAGTGAACATGTGCAAGTTCAGTACGAAGAACTTGTTCATGATGATTAGTAGATGCCAGCAAACAAAATTTATTATTCGATTATACCATTTGAAGATTCAAATCTAACGAGTCCATGTCCAAATCATTTTTTCTTAACTTTGTATCCTTAAATTAACCTATAATGGCTAGTCCCTCTGTCCCTTCCTAATTACTGAATCCAGTTAGAAGTCGCTTAATCTTGTGGTAAACCATGTCTCTGTATAGTATTGAACCGATGTAGGCATGAAGCAGAAGTGATGACAGGGTAAATTGAAAAGAATGGATAAATTGCTTGAAAGACTTCTATTCATTGGCATAGTGATGATAGGGTCAAAGGCCTCACTATGCTAAGGAAGGTTTGAATCATGAAAACAGTGAGAAATTATTCATTTAGCATTAAGGTAGGCTATAAGATTGCTAAGAGAGTTCGTTCTATACTTACCTAGAATCAAGGCAATCAAGGCTCAACACTAAATGTTATTACTCATTTACAATATCAATAATAAACCAATTATTAATGGCAAAATAGATAACAAGATAACATATATTACCCGTGAAAATCCACTGCAACCAAACAAAATGCAGAAGATAAAGTTGAGGTACTGTTCAATTTAGGACCCAGGGCAGTTTCAAAGGCAAATATTTACAGCCTAGAAAATTTTACTCCGGAGTTCCCACACTAAATTGTACACTAAAACATAACAATTACTGAATGAAATAGCAACTAATTTAAACTAACTCTAATGTGCAAATGCACATGACTTTTAACTAAATTCAAAATTGATGATCTCTATTATGATTTGAAATCATGAATGAGATATCCATTAATCGTAATTATTATACTCTTAAAGAATTAAGACAACACATTATTGCACAAGCTATAATCTGGTTGTACTTCCTTGCAAGCGCCATCAGCGAAGGCTCAATAATCCCTCCCCTCAGCCTCAAAACCAGATGCAGCGTCAACTCTGAACAATATTAAACCATACTTCAATTAACACTCTAATTAACTAAAACCCCTTAAAAAGAAGACCAAAGATTAAATCTTTAGATGCAGCATCAACTCCAAATACCAATCTCCATCAAAATTCCAAACTTTAAACCGAAACCAACCAAAAAACCAGTAAAGATCGAATCTTTTACCTTTTTGTATGTTGTAATCAGCTAGGGTTCGGCCATCCTCCAACTGCTTGCCGACAAAGATGAGCCTTTGCTGATCCGGGGGAATCCCTGCATCAAAACACACGTAAAAAACATCAATTTTGATCATTTTGGAAACCCTAAACGGTAAAAGAGAAGCGGAGGATGGGAAATGGACCTTCTTTGTCTTGGATCTTGGCCTTGACATTGTCAATGGTGTCGCTGCTCTCAACCTCGAGGGTCGGGAGCACGACATCGTGATGGGGGGACGGCATCATGAGGGGGGCACAGCATCGTGAGGGGGTGACGAAGCCTGGAGGTTGACGACGGCGGTGGAGAGGGGGTTGGGTTCGTGAGAGAGAGAGAGAGAGAGAGAGAGAGAGAGAGAGAGAGAGAGAGAGAGAGAGAGAGTGGAAAAGGGGCAGAATTAAAGAGAAATTTTGGGGGCTAGGTTTACTTAAGTATATTCCCCCGGTGTTTCGTAGTAAAACGCCGGGCTACACAACTATACCCCGGCGTTGTACACGAAATGCCGGGGTACATACGTCTTTTTCGTTATCTTCATAAATTTTATATTCTACCCCGGCGTTTCGAAAAAGCGCTGGAGTAAAAACGCCGGAGAAGACTTAATTTATTGTAGTGACTTTTGGCAGGGCCATATTAGTTCAATGCTTTTCTTTTTTCTCTGGGAGACCATGTCGTCCCCTACATTGAATAACCTTCTTCAGGTCCGTGCTTGGTGAGAGGGGATCTCTTCAAAGTTATGTCGTTGCAGCGAGAGGGAATTTTTTGCTGCAACTTTAGTCTCATATTTAGATTTTTAAGGTAAACACATATGCTAATGTGGAATAAAATCTCGGCACGAAGTACACCTGAAACCCACTATGGAATGCTTTAGAATAAGCTGTCACGTTCCATGAAGTTCATCATTGAAGTTAACAATGTTGAATCTTTCTGTGATCAACTTTGATAACTTATTATGTTGCTCTTCTTTTTAGATGACAGTTTATGCAGGTTTATGCAATTTTCATGTGTTGATTATGCATCACCATAAAAATGTCTGCTTATTGATCAACCCCCATGAAAACTACATTTTATGGATATTTCCGTAGATGCCTTGCTATATCAGTGTTTTTTGATATTTAGTCCATTTATTGAGTTGATGCCTTTGAACCTGATCATGAATGCTTGCATGTTGTTAAACACATTTTCAGAAATTTTGTTCAATTGGCTATAAAAGTCTTAAATATAGTTCTGTTTGTTTACACTGAACAGTAGTTTTTCTTATATCATACAAAAATATCTGTTTTCATTATGTTTAATTGAAAATTTAATTTGTCGTGAAACTGACCTCTGCATGCAGGGTTAGCGTTCTTACAATACTAATAGAATACTTTGGACCATTTAGATTTACGTCTTATATTTTATTACAAAGCAAAAAATTTCAAATTGCCTTTTAATCTGTATCATCTTAACAGATCCAGAAATCACCTCACCACTATCAGAGATACACCGCATGGTAATAATGTGGTTAATAGGCACAATGTTAGTTTATTGTTACTATAAATATCACAAGTCATGCCATAATAATAATCATTTTAGGTTGTGCAAATTCTAAAATAGTTTTGAGGGACTCATAAAATTATATAGAACTCCAAAAAAAGTGTTAGAGAATTGAGAGAAACTTGTGAATATCATCCTTACCGTAATTACTAAAATCTTCATTATTATCCTCACATAAGTAGATGGTTTAGAGAATCACTGCCAAACCATAATGTCATCCAATTGAATATTACTAAAGTTGCTTGGGGCGGGAGCGGTATGGGGGGGTGGGGCGTCGGGGGGGTGGGGCGTCGGGGGGCCGCGAGCAGGGTGTGTGTGTGTGTATGGGGGGGGGGGAGCAACGGGGGGGGTGTGGGAGTAGGGGAAGGGGGTTGGGTTGGGAAGAACCATGAGATTTTGTGAGATTGGAATAGTGGGAGGGTAAGAGACTGGATTTGAGGGATTGAGATTTTAATTTTGTTTTATTTATTTTTTAATAAAATCATGCGTAGTGCATGTGTTAGTTAAGGCTAAATTTGAAAAAAAACCTTGAACTATCCCCTTTATGCAAAAAACCTCATTGAACTTTTTTTGCTCAGAAAACCGCACTTAAGTATGGTTGCAATAAAAATCCCTGAAGTATATTTTTAAAAAACCACAGCTAACTTCTCTGCTTGTGTAAGATAACCTTATTTTTCTCTGCAAGTTGGTTCAGAAAACATCATTCATCTTTCTCATTATTTTCAAAAACCTCACTCAACTTTAGAAGAAAGCTCATGTCGTCAGAGTGGGTTTTTTGCAACTAAACTTGAGTGGTTTTCTGCCCCAAAAAAAGTTTAGTGAGGTTTTCTGCATAAAGGGGGATAGTTCAAGGTTTTTTTTTTTTCCTTCCAAATTTAGCCGTTAGTTAAATATGAATCCCTACTTTTCATCTCTTTTCTCTATTTCAAAATTGAAAAAGGAGAGAGGGGGTGAACTACTTCCTAAGATATAGATATAATAACTGTTATAGCTAGAGAATTAGGACTTATTATTTCTTGAATTTTTTTTTCAAATAAAAATTTGTTATGTTCATGTTTCACTCTCCTGGGGAGCCCCTTTTCAAGCCTGTTCTTGTTTGCCGCCTCATCAGCTAATGCATTTCCATTTGCATATTAATCCATATCCATAAACAGTTTGCTGTTTTGCTTTTAGAGAAACACCAACAACTACAACCACTCTGTTCTAGGCCTATGTTTCTTTGGAAACCGATCAAGCAGAAGTGAAACACAGAAGAATTGAGGGAAAAGTAGAAGTGATAAGAATGAGCAAATATGAGTTTAATATAATAGGAAAGTTGTTATATTTTTTATGTACACTTGTAATCCACCTGTCTTTCTCCTTTTTTATGCAGCTAATCACAGAGATGGCAGTCGGGCTACCATGTGTTTGAGCTGAAGATCAACTTAATCCTGCAATTATGGTAAGATGACATCTAGATTTTCGTGCAATATTAGTTTTTTAATTCTTTAAAGTATACTGTTGTTTATTTTGCAGCGGTCCTGCATTTTGTCGAGATAGGTGCTCGTTTTTAGTGCATGAATGTCATGGTGGGCATATGACATTATATACTGAAATGGGAATTATATCCTCTCTTTGTACGCTGCATGTTAATGTGGACTTAGTATGCACCATGTTAGTATGCTTATTTTAAATATCACGAGTCATGCCATTGTGATAATAACCATTATAGCGAGGAAATTAGGGATGCAATTTTTTATCTGATTTTTTTATTTTTAAAGTAAGTGTTTTAGCATAGGCCGTAACCACATCTCTCTCATTACGAG
The DNA here is from genome assembly GCA_017893485.1 of Hemerocallis citrina. Classification (NCBI taxonomy): domain Eukaryota; kingdom Viridiplantae; phylum Streptophyta; class Magnoliopsida; order Asparagales; family Asphodelaceae; genus Hemerocallis; species Hemerocallis citrina. The sequence goes on along the minus strand of CM030358.1, from coordinate 95,420,293 downwards.
CCTCTTTTCCTGTCACGCCCCGCATCCCAAAATACGGGAATACGAGCCCGTGACGTAGGCCCAGCGAATGATTTTAATATCATTCATAAGCTGTACCAGTCTCAATTCAACAATACTCAGAAAATTAAATCACAACCACACAAATAGTAACATCACAGAACAATAATTGAATTCAATAAATTAATAATCCAACATGATAATAATACTGGGAAACAAGTAGCGGTTACGGGTCAAAAGCCCGGGATATAAGTCTAAATAAACAAAAGAATTACAATGAAAGAAGAACATGAAAGAAAATAATTTATTATCATGTAGTTGCTCCAATCTAAAAGTACTGCTCGCCAACTCCTTCTGGTAGATCCTCAGGTTCACCTGTGGCTGGATTAACTAAAGAAGAAAATAAATGTCCTTAGAGCAAGTATGGATGGCAAGTAGTGAAAACAGAGAGTAAAGGAACAAGTTATATAAAGAAATATGAATCAAGATCAAGTTTGCAAAGGCAATAATGGTACTAGTAACAAATGGTCTTAATCAAGTATGTATACATGTCAATTAGTTCTATTATCAAGTTGTTTCTCCTAGCTAGTGCACATACTACTGCATCCCATACTACAGGTTTGATGCACGCACAACAGTGTTCGTTTTAGACTTCGTGGTGGGGTCAACAGAGCGTGTACTCGACATATCACGACAACAGGATAACAAGATAACAAGTTCACGTCTCCACAAGTATTCTCCACCTTCCATGTAACAAGTCCATGTAACAAGAGGGCCTTACCGAGTACATTTTCTGAGACTGTCTACTACTAGGTCAACCCTTAGAAACCCCGGCTTGTTTAGTATCTTATTACTAAGTCATGTATGTACATGCGAATGGTTATAAGGATGTCAAATGAATGTTGATGATGCAGCAACATGGTATATCACACAATAATAAGCAAGAAGTAATAAATCTGAAATAGCTGACACAGTCACACTAAAGCAGGTATAACTCCTAGACGACAACTCCAATTTCGAACTTCCAGGATACTGTGGACATCTAGACAGACAGGGCTACGAGTTATATTCAGAGACCTTCTGCTAGTTTTGACTGTATCTAGGCTAAAAACTTGTTCTGCGCAGATTAGCTGTTCTGGCAGCAGCTAGATGTCAACTTCTAAAGGGTAGATTCATGGTATAAATACGTTATAAAATTCTACAAAAATTTGAGGTGAACCCTAAGCATGTCTATAAGGTCCCTGGAAAGTTTCATAGCATTCTAATACTTTTTACATGGTATTCCACTACTAAATATGTCGGCGATACAATAATTCTGCAGTAAGAAAATGCAGGCTAGCGGGGACTAAGAATGTTATATCTTATAGCTCGTGACTCCAAATTAGGATCTGTCACTTGGGTTGGAAATTAGGCCCAATAGACTAAAACTCTCTTTTATATCTTGTATGCTAATTCTCAATTTTACAGGGTCGAAACCTCTGTGCTAAACAGTACATGCAACAAGAATTTTATAAAAACTATCATGTTTATATTCATCAAGTGGGTAGTTATCGAACTATTGAATCACACATATATTAAGATTAATGTAAAGCAAGTATTGTGAATTTTCTAAATAACAAGTCAAGTGAATTTTCCCAGTAACAAGTCGAGTGAATTTTGTCAAGTTCAAGTCACAAGATTTAATATAAATAACAGGTATTTAATCACGACATGTTTTCCTCATATACAAATTTATTTATTTCATTCATGTCAAATGTATGTCTAGGCTTGGGTTTGAGTCAAGGGATAATAAAAGAAGTCAAGAGTACGTCGGGTTAGCTCGTGTAAACCCTCGATACTCTTAACGAGAAGGGACACAAGGCAAAGTAAACGATAAATAAATTGGAACTACTTGCATAAGAGGTCAACTAATCTTGAACTAGAATAAGTAAAATAGTTCAAGTGGACTTACCTTTTTCCTTGTAGGCGATTCAATAAAATAAGAATAACGGGATCAGAATCCCGGGGAGCAATCCCAAGAGCACGTGCGAAATACGCGTGAAGAAACTCAACAGCAACAAACATTAGGTTATTTTCCCACACTGGATCGGCAAAACAGCGAACACCCAACTCCAGATCCAGCAGTCAAAACACCAAACACCGAACGGACTAATCACAACCTTTCTCCACACCGGATCCCAGGGTGGAACAGCAAACGGCAGACCGGATTGTGTGTGCCAAAACGTAGAACAGCAAGATCACCCAATGGGTGATCTTCTTCAAGCTTCGGTAGGGAGAGAGAAAGAGAACGGGAGAACTCATCGGTGACTGTGGCGACCGGCGTGGGCAACTGGAGGCGCGACGCTGCGGTACTGCGGCGGACGGCGACGACGTTGCGGTCGGGGAGCGACGACGACGGCGAGGTGAGCGACTCTGTTTTCCCGCTCGAAAACAGGGGTACAACGACGTGAGGGTGAACGGTGGTCGACTGTGGTAGTCTTGGTCGGGAAGCGACCGTGGGTGTAGCGGTGACGACGACGAGCAGGGAAGGTGGGCATCGAGGTCGGAGAGGACTGCGGAGATGGGTTCTTCGATGGGGAGAGATGGCACAGGCGGCAACGAGTCGACGAGGTGCAAGGCGAGGAGAGGACTTGCGGAGCTTCGACAACAATGGCGGAATGGACGTGGAGTCGAGGTCGCTCGACAAGGAGGAAAAAGGCGGAGGATGCTGCGGTTGCTCGTCGTGTTCTCTGGTGATGATGGCGTCGACTGGAGGTGGGTTCGGGAGCTTCGGCTTGGTGGCTGCGTCGCTGGCGAACGGAGAGCGGCGAAGCCTCGGGGTTGAAGACGAGGTTGGGGATGATGAGGAATTGGACGAAGGAGAGGGAGAAGAGTTTGGGTTCTGATTTGGGTTCCCGTTTCTGTTGGGGAAAAGAAACATAGAGGGAGAGCGATAGTAACGGGGGTGAGGGAATGGGGGTAGTTACTAGATAGTGGGGATGTAGTTACGGGAATGTGGGAAGAGTGGGGAATGTGAACAAATTTGTATGCGGGTGAGTGTATGGGTTTGTGGGTTTGGATTAAGGGTTAGAGTCCAATAGGAGATGGGCTTGATTTTTAGGTTTGGGCTAAAATCCAACAAGATATGGACTATTCTTTGGGCTTCAAATGAATATAATAAATAACAATTGTTGGGCTTCAAACCAAAAGGAGGAGAGACAAGATCTTTAGTTTGAACTATAAATTTGGGTTTAAATAGGAGATTCAAAATGGATTTAAATGCATTGGAAGGATTTATACGGAATTTGGAATACCAGAATCATGGAGAAAAGAAAAGAACTGGAAATCCGTATATTCGGAAACAGGGTTACATTTCCAATCGGTTCTTGTTCGCTGCCTCATGTTCCCATTTATGGAATTAAGCCATGCTCAGAAACTGTTTGCTGTTTTGCCAAGATATCCCACCCACACCTACAACTACTCTGGTTTGGGCCTTTGTTCATTCAAACCAATACCACTACGCACTTGAGTTCTAATCCTGCATGGCTTTGGGATTGTTGAGTGTAGGATGAAGTGAACCATTTGAAACCATGCCAGAGTTAGTGCCCACTCCGATATGTATGTGGGCACCGATTTGTTGTGTTTCTATTGAAATGCGGTTTCTTGGATTCTTTCATGCATATTGATTTTACTTCTGTGAAATTCCAATCCGGTCCGCAATAGGAGAGCTAGTTGAATTCCCACAAACTTAATAGAAAAGTTGAGGTAAGGATGTAAGATAACATTATTTCCTGAATTTTGCAAGTACATAATTTCATACGGACAACTACCTGATGTAGGGGGATCTCTTTTAGAGTTATGTCTGATGCAGCTGTTGGGGGGGGGGGGGGGGGATGGATTTATGATTTTCAGTTTTGCTGCCAGTTACCCTGCAGATTCTCTTGAGGAATTTTGCTTCCATTAGAAGCTACAAAGCTGACCTAGCTATGATAGTAGATGTCTGTATTGTACTTTACCTGCTAAAGTACTTTTTATATGCCCAAAACACCCTTTAGTAAAACACCCTCCAGTGTACCTCATCTTCTTTCTTCCCCTGCTCTGCCTTTCTCCATCTTCTTTGTTTGTTTGTTTTTTTGTTTTTTGTTTTGCTTTTTTAATTAAGAGGCATCGACTTGATTAAATGAGAAAGTTCACATACGCGCAAGACATGCAAAGTAGTCATAATACAACACAGCATAACAAAACTACATCTGAACATCCTCATTTTAACATCCTCATTAAAATGAGAAGCTCGAAACTAGCACCTAACCAGGCTGCAGATTAGAGAGAGTCGATGACCCAAGCTAGTCCAGTACCAAACTTAGTCTGCACTTGTAGATGAACTACTTCTACCTGCATATTCCACAACTCCTCCCCCATATGAACACTACCACCAAAATACAGACCAGAGGTTTCTTAATAAAGCATTCAAAATAAACACTAGGTTTTGATTACATCCATTTCACTAATCCCAATCATCATATTCCACCAAATGAAATCAAGACAGGCACATATCAAGAAGGGCAATTTGGGAAGAGAAAAATATATTATGTAATTACTTATTTCTGAATTGGGGCCTGGCCATAGAGGTCTAATATCAGGAAATCCGGTTAAACAATTTTGGGACGTCTTTCATTCCAAGCATAACTTGGATCCATGCGCTTCATATTAGCCAGTAGTTCTGAGATCCGTGGGGCACTTTTTTCATAAAAGACTACCGAAGCAGCAATACATATGTTAAGGGAATAAATTCTTGGGCATAGTATACATGACAATTGTACACCATAAACCCACTATGGAATAAGTTGGTTCATTGCGAAGTTCAATTTGTTAATTCAAGTTAAAAATCTTTCCGTAATCAAATTTCTATTAATTTGAAATTACTTTGAAATTTTGTTGCCTTGACACTACATTATATAATTATCCTTTTAGATGAAAAATTAAGCTTCTTCATGTGTTGATTATGCTTTAGATCACCATAAAAATGTTGATGCCTATAGATCAACCCCCATAGAAACTCCATTTTAAGCAGTAGAAATGGATATTTCTATGGACGCCTTGCTTATTTAATCCAATTTCCGAGTGAGAATTTTTTATCCTGTTCATGAATGTTAGAATGATGTTGTACACATTTTTTCACAAATTTTGTTCAAGCAGCTGTAATAAATTTTAAATATAGTTTTGTTTATTTTCATGGAACAGTATATTTTCTTTTATCAAATAAGATCACTTTTTTGATGTTGTTTATTTGAAATTTTAATCTGTTATCGAAACTGTTCTCCACATGAAGGGTTGGCTTACTTGCAATATTAATTGAATATTTTGGACGTTTTAGATTTACGTCTTTTATTCTGCTACAATTGAATGAAGTTTTGACATTACCTTTTTGATTTGTATCAGAGGGAAAGATCTAGAAAATTACCAATATTGAAAATTGGGAGTGCAGAGGTCAAAGGAGATGAAATAGAGAAGAATTTAGGGAAAAGCATAAGTGAGAAAATAGAGCTACTCTCAATTTATATTGCAGTATAGTCATGAAACCCCCTAACGTTTGGATCCAAAATTAAGAAACCCACGTCATTAAATTTCACTCACTTAATATCCCGCCGTTATCTCTATTATTTATGGCATTAAATTTAAATTGTATAATTATCTAACTATTCCTTATTAATAGGTGGAAATGTGTTTTTTTTATGAGCAATGGGTGGAAATGTGTTTTTTATGAGGTGGGGGTAATTAGGTAACTGTACAATTAAAATTTAACACCAGAAATGAAAGAGATTACGGCGGGGTGTTAAGTGAGTGAAATTTAACCATTGTTTTAAATTTCCTCCGATACGACCGAAATTGAAATTTCGGTTCGGCTAGCTTGCCGATATAAAATTACATATTTTATACTCTACATCGTTTTGGACCGAAATGTGTACATTTCAGCCGAAATTACCGAAATATCGGCCGAAATGTTGCCGAAATTGGCGAAATATAAGCCGAAATAGACATGTTATTGTGAATATATTAAAAAAATTTGTTTTACTTATTGCATCTGTCTTTCAATATAGGACCTTAAGCTAAAATAATGTGAGGATTTCGTATCGCTATTGTTTGTATATATGCAAAGTCAAGTAAGTTTATTAACTAATACATTTTTTCTAATCAATGCAAATTCAATTTAGTTATATACTTATATTATATTCTCTTCTATATTATTGTTAAATTATGCGAAGATTTACCGTAATTGATTCATGTCATTAGTTACATTATACAGTATTTTATATGATAAATGACATATAGGACATATAATATCTTATTTAGTAACAAAAAAAGAAGTTAATATTGGAAATAAATATCCGATATTTGGTCCAATTAGAAAAACTTTTGATGCTATTTGATTATTAGAAAAACTTTGGGTGTTATTTAGGAATAAGGTAAACTTTGGGTGTTCACCCTTATATTTACCAAACTAGTTGCTTTCTTCTCAAACCTGTAATAACATCCGGCTTTGTCCTATTTGTATGCAGCTAGTCACAAAGATGGCAGTTTGGCTTCCATGTGTTTGACCTCGTGATCAATTTAGTTCTTCAATGTGATGGTAAGATGATGTTTACATTTCCCCCAATATTAGTTTTTTATTTCCTTAATGTATGTCTACTTTTATTCGGCTCTGGTCCTGCATTTTGTGGATATAGGTGCCTTTTTGAGTGCATGAATGTCATTGTAGGTATATGACATTGTATGCTAAATGAGAAATATCATCTCTTTTATACACCGCATGTCAATGTGGTTTAATAGGCACAATATTAGTACAGGGCCGGGCCTACCCCAGAGGTGGGTAAGGCGGCCGCCTTAGGCCCCCGGAGATTTCGCGATTTTAGGGGCCCAAAATTAGAACTTCCCTTGTAAATATATGCACGTATTTTGCGCGTAAATTTTTTTATATGCTATTAGGGGCCCCCATTTCGGAAGTTCGCCTAGGACCCCCGGGAACTCAGGGCCGGCCTTGTATATATGGTTACTATAAATATCACTAGTCATGCCACGTTAATAATAATAACTATACAGCTAGAAAATTAGGGATGCATTTTTTTATTTTAAAATTTGTTCTATGTTTTAGCATATGCGTAAGCTTTATTTTTCACTCTCATTATGAGCATCTCAAGTCAGTTCTTGTTTGCCATGCGTTTCCATTTGTGCATTAAACCATGCCCACAATCTGTTTGTTGGACCAACACCTACAGCCACTCTGGTATAAGCTTGTTTTGTTCAAACCGTTGTTACTCCCTTCTTGAGTTGTAATCCTGCATCGCATTGGGATTGTCGAGAGTGTCATAGTTAGTGGCTTATTGCCCACTCCGATTTGTGCGTGGGATCCGATATGTGTATTTCTGAAATTAATATATATTTAGATGATAAAATTAGAGCCTTTGTGAAGATAAAAGCACAAATAATGCAAGTACTAATCATATAAAATATATAATTGTTGGGATGAAGTTTAGAAATTTTGTCCTGTTTCAGTCCTTTGAAATGCACATTTTTTATCAGATCATATTTGTGAAAACTTTGGTCTACCTCTTATTTGCAATGCGCCTGAGATAGTGAAAAACATCTTTTCTAAGAACTTTGGATGGGCCAACATGATTTTTTCATAATGCCAAAACCAAGTAGAAAACATATAGAAACAATTGTAGCTTTAACTCAATGTGATTTTCCTATATTTAGCAAATGTTGTTCAGTATTATCCTGAGTACAAAAAAATAGAGATTTTGAGAGATCAAATTTTGGTGCAGATCAATGTTGGGAAAGAATTTCAAAGACATAATGTAGTTTAGATAAAGGTGATTTTAAATCAAATAAGGGTGATTCCATGTCTAGTGTGACTTTCAAATACACACTATGATTATGAAATAACTCGGTGTAAATTTCATATACATTTAATCGTAATGCACGGGCAATAGACATGACACTAAAAATGAATGATTGATACACAATGAAATACAAATGTGTGGTTGAGATTAAACACTATTATTTTTTTTCTTTCGTATTTATCATTATTATTAGAATATAGGGGGAAATCAAGAAATCCCCTAACGCATGCATTATTAATCAAGAAATACCCTATCGTTATTCTTTGGTATATAAACCCTCTATTCCGGTAATGGTATAGATTTCTTGATTAAAAGTGCATATGTTATGGAGTTCTTTAATTAAAAATGCAAACATTAGGTGGTCTTTTTATCAAGAAATTTGTCATTTACCCATTCAGAATTAACAGGAAAAAAAACAAAGTTAACGGACTACGCTGTTTATGTACCAAAAATTAATGGTTGGGGCTTTTTAATTTAAAATGCAAACTTTAGGGGCTTCTTGACTTTTTTCCCTACAATTTTTGCACCTTGTATCTTGCAATATAGAAGTAGATATATGGTATAAAAATAAAATTTCAATTTTTTTGATGAGATTTTGTGCTCCATCAAATGATCATAAAATCAACCCTTAAAAGAAGTATAAAATTATATAATATATGCGGTCACTTGATATAGGAAGTGAAATATGACCAGATGTTTCCCAATCATCTTTTATTCTTCTCCTTTCAACTGAGAGTATCTGCATTTTGTTACTCCTAATAAAAGTATCCCAACTCCATTTAGAGATAGTTGAGCATGTTCAGAGATAGTTGAGCTTGGCTAGCTATTTTTAAAATGCTATTAAAATTTGTTTAAAACTGGAAAAACTCATCAAAAATACAAAAAAAACCATGGAAAAACTCTCTCTAAGTTTCCTCTTTCATTCTCATATCCAAACAAAAAAGAAAAATGCAAATTTATTTTTCCTCCATAAATCTAGGATCATTTCATATCAAATAAATAATAAAACCTAATTTATCAATTGGTTTTTATACTTCGGAACAAGCACCCCCTTAAAACATTGTATCATGTAATTTAATTCCCATTCTTCATGAAAATGGGCAAAATCACATCAACAATGCACACAAGTCCTTTGGGGAACACTGCCAGTTCCCTTGCATTCACCTACATGTACTCATTCTCATTTTCTCATTATGGCGGATGATTGTATGCGTCCTCAGCTTTCCTTCTAAAAAGTGGCACTTCACCTCCACATAGGCCTGTCAATCGGGTAGGGTGATCTGCCCTATCCAACCCGGTTTTTTTAATATGGGTTATTACCCTTGTAAACCCAAACCCATATGGGTTTGAAAATTTTGTTTAAAAAACATTTTGGGTTGGGTTTGGAAATTAGTTCTAACCCACCCAAACCCAACCCGTATCCATCTCAATCATACATACATATATATAGTTTTTCCGATCAATACATACATACCTTATATATGTCTGTAGTCACTTTGTCACTCCATCATGTAAGATTGTAATACGTGAAAATAATGTTAACTATGCCCTTCTAACTCTCTTATCTCTGGAAATTCAATAACCTTTAACTAGTAATATACACATGCGATGCACATATTAATTTTAAAAAAAAAAATTAAAGTAAGAACTCTAATTTACACGTGTGATGTATGTCTTAATAAATATGATTATATATTTTTAAAAGTAAATCTGAAGACTATAATGGAAGAGTTGGAGCATATTTAATATATTTAAAAAAATTTATAGTAAAAAATTTGATGTAGTGAAGACTCGAACCTGAGACCTTTATATTAGTTATGCACGTGCAATACACGCGTTGGTAGATTTTTTTTTTTTTTTGAAAGAAAGATGACATAGTCATCGCTTCATTAAAGAAATTTTAACGAAACAAAGAAGTTCCATACTCAGCTTACAATACAAAATAATAAGCTGACATCAAAATCAAAATAAGCCAGTAAAGCCTAAACTGAAAATACAGAAATCATCATCGACTACTAAGAGATCACTCTCCACAGCGCCACCTCCTAAGTCCTCCTATCCCTTGCCACAGTATCGCCCTCAAGTCGAGTCCTTTTCTGTGATCCCGTCTGACTTGCCCATGCAAGAATGGTAGCGAAAATGTTATGCATAAAGACTGTAAATCTAATCTCAGAATGACGAAAATAGAAATTATTTCGATCTAGCCACAGGCTTCAGGTAGTCGCAGTCACTGACAAGTCCCAAGCCTCTGTATCCTCTAAGGCCTGGGACTTAGAGGATACAAATTTACAAATGACACAAAGGCCTTCTCCCATTATAATATTAGAGATTATACTACATTCATTCCTAAACTTGACATGGAATATTTATCTTTTGGTAATCTAAGGCCTGGGACTTAGAGGATACAAATTTACAAATGACACAAAGGCCTTCTCCCATTATAATATTAGAGATAATACTACATTCATTCCTAAACTTGACATGGAATATTTATCTTTTGGTAATTGTATAAATAATAGTATCAAGTATGTAGTTACTTGTTTTGAATTTACCTTCTATTTCTACTCTTATAATATGAACCTCCAAACAAATTTTGCTTTTGCATTTAGTTCTAACTGTGACTGTGAGTTCACTACTAATAAGGCTCATTACTAACATATCATAGCCACAGTATTTTTAACTACGAAAAGTACTTTGAGTATGTTAGTTCTAAACTATAAAACTATAGGTCAGCAGTACGCCCTATAGAAAATGTTATCTACACCCCATTATTTTGTTCTCTTACTAATAACTACAATGTGATGGTTAGGCTACTGTTATTCTGTGCTGCAATAGTTTCTGATAAAATTTTTTTATTTTTTTTTAATTTTCTGTTAACATAACTCTGATGAATATTTTGCATTAATTTTATTTGCTTTGGACTTGTCGTTTAATATTAGTTTTTTTCAGGGGAAATCGTTTAATATTAGTGAAGTGGCTATTGATAACTTTTGCATAAATCTATTTCTATTATAAAGCAAAATCTGGACCATAGATCTTATGTTCTTAGATTAAATCTCAGCCATCCAAATCCCTAATTTACCAATAAACTAAATTATATTCTAGATCTAATCTTGGTCATTTAAATTCCTCATATATTCCCTAATACACATCCCAGCTCCAATCTCTTCTCTCCCTACGCACACTGCTTTCGATCTATCTCCAATCCGTCGCACCTCAAAACCCTCACGTCCTCTCTCAATCGATTGATCATCTAAATTGATCGCCTCCAAATTTAAATCCTTCTATCAAAGTCGATCGCCGCATCCTCAACCTTGCTCTCCTCAGTGTCGTCGTCTTTTCACCATCGCCGTATCCTCAACTTCGTCATCTCCTCAATGCTGCTCTCTCTCTCTCTCTCTCTCTCGAATTGATCATGTTCGAAACTTAATCTGTGATTGTATTGATTATAAACTATATGAAAGATGTGAGAAAAGAGGGAGAACAAAAATAATTGTAGAAGGCTAAGAAAGAAAGGGACTTCAGTGAAGAGAGAATTATTGTCATAAAATTGGATAGAAAATTTGGCGTAGTAGTTAGAGAAATACTTTGATTTCTATTCTGTAGCTTGGCATCTTCTATCATTTACATTTAAAAAATATTTCCATGTTCATTTGTAGGAAATGGTCTTCCACTTTTTACTTGTTTTAGTTTATTTGTTTTTATACTAGCTCTTTCTTCTTTGTAGGGACAATTTAAATTTGATATAACATAAAAATTACAATGTTTGGGCTGTATACGACATGTAATCCAATTTGACCAGGCCCAATCGTGTATTCTGATGGTTCCCAGAATCATATTTAGAGGAATGGTAGTGGATGAGCTCGTGAATTATATTCTTGGTTGTTAGAAAGAGCTATAGTTTGGTTACTACTGAAGCCGAATCTACGCGACTACATTTAGGCATGATTAAGTTTCAGATATGGATGTCATCAGTTGTGGATGTCTCTTATAACTTATTTTTGTACATATGACTTTTGTTTTCATTTCGGATGTTATAAAATTACTAGATTTGCCCGTGGACACGTGCCTACGGCACGTCTTCGGAACGATACAAAACACGAAAAGTCATGTAAACAGTAAAACAATAATTATGTAGCTCAAGTTTGAATAGTATGACAATAATTAGTTATAAATAAAAGTCTATGTTTCTATTAGTATACGTTGAAAAATAATTATAAATGGGGGTATAAAATCTAACTTCTTAGAACTTTAAGTGTGGAAAATAATGAAATTTAATTGTTGAAGAGATATTTGCTATTAAAAATTCTGAAAATTTACAAAACCGAAATCTTAAAATCTAAATTTCTAAGTAAATAAAGAAAGAATGGGACACAGAGATAGAGAGAGAGAAAGAGCAATGGCGGAGCCAGGCAAATCAAAATGGGGGTTCCAATTTTTTTTCTTCTTCCGGCATCGACATAATTGTTGCCGAAAATCTCTTACTTTAATTTTATTTTGAAGAATTAAAGTAATTGGATCAAAATAAAATTATAATCAAAGTAAATATTCGAATTTATATTTTTAGTATCATGTATTTTTTCGCACTAGTACAGTTGTACTTTAAATTTGGTAAGAGTAATACTAATCAATAATCATACTACACTATTTATACAGTTATAATACTAGAGGCTAAGAGATACGACTCAAATAAATAAATATACTTGTAACTTGTGTACACATTAGTTTCTTTTTTTGATGAAAACACACATACACATTAGTTTCTTATTCAAAATTTTATCCAATGATTACTCATATCAAATAATAAGTATTACTGTTAATTTTTAGTCCAAAACTCATACCACTATTTTGAGTCTTTAATAAGAGGTGGATTAGACTTGGGGATCCCAATTTTTTTTAACTGGGGGGCCAAATAAAAATTTTGGTCTATATTAGGGGGTTTTACAAAATTTTTGGGGTCCCAAATGTCCCCCCTACTCTCTTCCTCCCTCCGCCACTGAGAAAGAGAAAGAGAGAAATATGAAAAAATAAAGAGAGAAGAAATAGATAGTAATAAAGTAATGAGTTTTTTAGGGGGAAAAGTTTGGGGTGCGTTTGTTTTGTTGTTTTGAAAAGAGTTTTCTGAATAGAGTTTCTAAAAACTGTATTCTGAAAACTGTTTTTCTGAAAATGAGTTTAAAAGCTGTTTGTTTATATTTATTTCTGAAAACTGTATTCTGAAAGCTGTTTTTCTGAAAAAGAGAGTTTAAAAGTTGTTCTGTTATATTTCTAGCTGAAAACTGTTATCTGAAAGCTGTTTTTCTGAAGAAGACAGCTGAAAAGCTGTTCTGTTATATTTCTAGCTGAAAACTGTTATCTGAAAGCTGTTTTTCTGAAGAAGACAGCTGAAAAGCTGTTCTGTTATATTTCTAGCTGAAAACTTTTATCTGAAAGCTGTTTTTCTGAAGAAGACAGTTTAAAAGCTGTTCTGTTATATTTCTAGCTGAATACTTTTATCTAAAAGCTGTTTTTATGAAGAAGACAGCTTAAAAGCTGTTCTGTTATATTTCTAGCTGAATACTTTTATCTAAAAGCTGTTTTTCTGAAGAAGACAGCTTAAAAGCTGTTCTGTTATATTTCTAGCTGATAACTGTTATCTGAAAGCTGTTTTTCTGAAGAAGACAGCTGAAAAGCTGTTCTGTTATATTTCTAGCTGAAAACTGTTATCTGAAAGCTATTTTTCTGAAGAAGACAGCTGAAAAGCTGTTCTGTTATATTTCTAGCTGAAAATTGTTATCTGAAAGCTGTTTTTTCTGAAAAAGACAGCTGAAAAGCTGTTCTGTCATATTTCTAGCTGAAAACTGTTATCTGAAAGCTGTTTTTCTGAAAAAGACAGCTTAAAAGCTGTTCTGTTATATTTCTAGCTGAAAACTTTTATCTGAAAGCTGTTTTTCTGAAAAAGACAGCTGAAAAGCTGTTCTGTTATATTTCTAGCTGAAAACTGTTATCTGAAAGCTGTTTTTCTGAAAAAGACAGCTTAAAAAGCTGTTTTCGGTTATATTTCTAATAATTTTGAATATCAATTTGCATTCATCATTTGCTGACTTTTTTTTAATTGTTGCAGTTAGATTGCAATGTTGTACAAGTATGAGAACAAGAAACCTGAGCAGCATGTGAATCGAGCAAAAATCAGACGCCATCATCTCCGCGGTTGATTCTTCACGTTAGAGTACAAAATTTATTTCAAAATCTTGTATGTACATAATATAGATTCAGTGAGGTTTTGTGAAGCAACAAATCTCAGTTCATGTATAAGTTATTCTATTTGGATAAATGTTTTGATGTTATCATTGTCTCTTTTGGTAATTGCAGTTCTTCAGTCGTAAATGAGGAGTATTTTTTAGTTTGTTTTGTTGAGATTGCATGTGACAGCAAGTAGTAGCAGTAGTCGGATAGAAGATTGCATGTGAGATCAAATAGGATGTTTTTTTTTTTTTAAATGTGAGCAGTATTTGGATTTATTGGATTGCATGTAGTATTTGGATAACTATATTTAGATAAACTGAGTATGCTCACCTTGCAGGCTGCAGTTATTGAGAAGATTATATGAAAGAAAATTTCGGAAAGCTGAGCCAAACGATTTATTCAAGAAAATTCACAGTAGATAATCAAAATAAATTTGTATTCACAAATCAACATTCTCAACCAATTTATTCAAGAAAACAACCAATTTATTGGATTGCCACGTGGCGCATTTTTTTTTTTTTTTCCTCCCTCCTCCTCCCCGCCTCTGCTTCTCTTCTCTTTCTTCTTCGCCTCTGCTTCTCTTTTCCTGCATCTTCTTCGTTCTTCTGCTCTTCGTTTTTCTTTTCCTTCGTCGTTACGGTCTCTCCCCCAAGTTCTCCATCTCTCCGACTCCGTCTGGCAGGGAGGTCGGCGACGAAGGGACGGAGCTTGGCGACGTGGAACTCGAAGGAGAAGAGCTCGAAGCTCTGTGCGGAGCTCGGAGCGAAAGAGCTGTGAGCTTGGCGGCGGAGGCAGCTGGTGAAGAAGGGAGACGAGCTCGGCCATGGAGGTGGGTTCGAGTTTGGAGAAGGAGCTCGATGGGAATAAAGCCTCGGCGAAGTGGGACGTCGGAGCTCGATGCTTCGGCGTATTCGATGGAGCTCCGCCAACGGAATGGAGCTTCGGCATTTTGAGGGGCTCGGTGCTTCGGAGCTCGACGAAGAGGACGTCGGAGCTCGAGCTCGGCTGTCGTGAGGGTGAGCTCGCTGAGTTGACGAGGATGAGCGGCGAACACGGGGTGCTTCGCCATTGGGTGACTTCGACTGTGGCGAGCTCGACAGTTCGAGAGCTTGGATGAGCTCGGAGTTGATGGAGCTCGTTGTTCGACCGTGGGGGAGCTCGGCATCGGCGCTCAGACGTTGATAGCTCGGCGGAAGTGGTTCGGCGAGGTTGGGAGCTCGGCGGAAGTGGTTCGGCAGCGGAGGCGAGCTCGGTGTTGGGGGTGAGCTCGCGAAGGAGACGAATGTGGAGCTCGGCATCGGAGCTCGGAGGTGGAGACGTGAGCTGGGTATCGGAGCTCGGAGGTGGAGACGTGAGCTCGGTTCGATGGGTTCTTCTTTTCCATCGTTTTGTTTTGGTCACACAGTGAAGAAGAGTGGGGATTTTGTTTTGGCGGGAGTATGGAGAAGAAGAAGAAAAAAAAAATTTAGGAGAGGGTGGAGTGGTTTTCGAAAAAGAGGGGGTATCAGTATTCTGAATAATGTTTGGAAAAAACACTCAAAACAAACGGCAACTCAGGATACACTATTCAGAAGAAAAAAAAAAAAAAAAAAAAGGTGAAACAAACGCACCCGGTTTTTGGGTTTGTAATTTTGGAGGAAAAATGTGTTTTGTGAGGTTTGATATGGGCCTTTGATTTTTGGGGGATTGATTGTGAGCCACTTGATAGCTTTCTTTGTAATTTATTATATAGATTTTGTTTTAGCTTTTGGCTATATTGCTAAATGAACACATTACTATGTAAATTCTCTTGGTCAGATGGGTCGTATCATAAGAGTGATTTGATATTAAGTTTTTCTCTTGGATGATCATACTTTATCACCATGTTTAATCTATAATCTGTATTTTATGTTGGAAACTGCGGACTATGCATAAGGGTCTGGATAATTGATAATTGTATCAGTTCATGCAACTTGTGACTTGATCTGGTGTATGTTCTTGTTCTATGTTTAATTTTTCTTGTGGATTTCTCATCTATACAGTATTCAAATATATTTGCATTGGCAAACTCAGAGATTAGCGTCTCTTAAGGGATAGAAAAAATGTCAAGAACATGTATACAACTGAGAGAGAGAAGGTGATGCGTTCATCAGCAGTATTTGTTAGTGATTTCATTGCTTTTCATCAGCAAGACTTTCGTAAAGTTGCATATGGCTGCAAAACATGTATTTGAAATTATGGAGATCTTAATGAGGTGTTGGTTCAGCAATTTCATAAAATTGTGCCTTTTTTTTTTACGCATTTCCTTCAAAGTTATTTTGTAGCTTCTCCATTTTTATTCTATCTGGTAGAATGTTTAATGTTATGACCGCTAATTTTTCGTTGTTTATCAGTATACTTTGTTGTTGATGTTGTACACTTTGGACATTGTATTCGAAGGTTGGATGCATCCTTGACTAGATTCAACTATCCAAATATATTTCTTCCTAAAGGCAAGGTATGAACTTCTGACTATATTCTGATTTTAGATTTCGAGAAACTGCTTAATTGAACTAACAACAACCAAGTTGTCTTCTTTATTTAATTGCCCATTCTGGTGATTAGTTTATATTGCTTAACATGTTTGAGTCTTACCCTTTTACCTATTAATCCTGATGTCATATAAAGTTCACAACCGCCCCACCCACCCTCACCCATCTTCCTTTCCCCGATTACGGTCACAATATTGTGATGCAAATGCATTGGTCTAACCTGAGCGGATACTATATCCATGTTTCAATATGACAATCTATTTTCTATTATAAAAGTCACAATAAATCTGTCCAGAGTAAATCTGGACCGTAGATCTTATATTACTAGATTAAATCTCCACCATCAAAATTCCTTATATATATCTTTAATTAAAATTATAATAATACCCATCTTCTCCCCCTCTCTTCTCTCCCGATATCTCCCCCAAAATCTCAATCTCTCTCAAAACCCAAACCCTAATTCTATCCCGATCTTTCCCCAACTTTTCGATATATCTCAATCAGTCAATCTCTCAAAACCTAATTTCATCCCAATCCCGACGCCCCTCCCCAATCCGAAACCCCATATCCCTCCAATCCTCCAAACCCTAATCCTAACCCTAACCGGTGTCGTACATCGGTTCAGGTCCGATGGAGATGCGAGTCGTACCCAGTGGGATGCACCAAACCCTAACCCTAACCATACTCCAAGATTGTCACCTTCTTCCAAGAGACAACTGACCTCTGCCCTCTTCGTCATGGAGATTCCCCCGTCGACGCTGACACCAACAAATTCCTCGCCACCCTCGCCCCCTCCGACTCGTCGACTGCCTTGGTACCCACTACAATTTGCTCCTTCATTTTTTTTTGTTTTTGTTAAAAATCGGTTCTTGATTTGTATTAAAAAAACCCTAATTTAGATTGAATTGGAGCAGCTGAGATATTTGGGCTGTCGTTTGTGTCGTCGTACATGGGCCAGAGCGGGAGGATCGAAGACATGGTACATGGGATGAACTGTGCCTTGGCGGCTGTGGGGATTATCTCCTCCAGTGGTGATGATGTTGTAAGTGTTCTTGTTTTTAGTTGATGGGGATTCTGAATTGCAACTTGAAATGCATTCTCAACCACCCCGATCCACCAGATTCAGATCTCAGCTTTCTCATCCAAATAAAGATAATCCTCATATGCCTGTTCCATATCAAAATTAACAGCAATGGATAAAAGGCAAAGAAATATCCTCATTTATTTTTCATTTATCATATTTTACATTTTAAGGTTAAAAGGTCACACTGGCTTTAGACATGAATTCAGTTACTTATGTAATATCGGTCAATGACTACTTACATCAAAGGAAAAGTTTTGAAGATGAAACTTCCTCTAAGGAGGGTAGTAAAAACAAAGTATTTCTTCTGCAATTTGCTGAAGTGATTTTAACATATACGCATGTGTTGCAAGTTTTAGCTATTAACTATAATGGATGCTTATTTCACTATGGACATTTATGATTATTAGCAGAAATAGAATGCTGCTATTAGGCTTGTGGCAGAAAGATTGGTAGTTCTTCGCATACAGGAATACAAATTGTATTGTTACGATAGCAAAAAGGAAACTAAAGTTGTCAATTATGTATATTTGTTTGAATAGCTTGTTGATGACCTTCATATATATATGCAGCTTTAGTATTCCCAGTTGTCATTTGTTTCTTCTAAATGAGTGTTTGTTGTGTATTTGGACCCTTAATGATCTTTTGATTGACAAACACTTAACCAGTAAGAGGCAATTTCAGTTCTGGTAGATTCTTCTAAGTTGTGTCGAGGGTTCGCTGCATTCTTCAAAATCGAATTTCATCTTTTTATTTGTATGACACCTATGAATTGAGATGCAAAAAGCTTTGGGGAGAGAGTTCCTTGCATAAGCCTCTTTATGCTCTGCTCACTGATACAGGTATGAACATGCTGAGTAATACATTCATAGTTCAAACACGCAATACATCCTTAGTTCTCATATATTTGTTACTCTGCATGTCATGCGTAATGCACCTCGTCTTTCTTCTAATCATGCGCCCTTTTTCTTTCGTAATCCCTAACAAACACCCACCCACCTCTCTTCCCTTCTGTGTCAATATAAAAACAAGTATGTCAAGATTACAAAGCATACAATGAGTTTCTTCTACAGGATATATAAAGACAAGGAGTATCATTTCAAAAGGTTAGACTTGATCATAGCTTTGACATTTATAATCTTAAATAATTGTCATTTTTGTTGCGTGTTTTCCTTAGTTTCTTAGGATTCTTAGCCAACCATATGAATTCTGCTCAAAGTTTAGAATTTAGAATTCTTTGATGTTCTCTTCATTTGTCCATTGTTTTTTTTTTCGAATTCTTTGTTGTGTGGTGTTCATTCTTCTTTAAAAATATGATTTTGAGATCTAGAATTTGGTTTTGTTTGATCAAATTTGCTGACATTCAGTCATAACACGAACATCATGATGAACGGTGCAAATTGTTTGTAAAATGGCCTGTTTTACAATTTACACTAAATGTAATTTTTTCTATCGCATGTATTTAAACCAAATGCATCCTCCTTTGTCTCTACTGATAAGAAAAACATTACAGGGTGTAAAATAGATAAATGAACAGAAAGATAGGGATGGGCAAAATTTGCAGTGTCTATGGTCATCATTTGCTTCTGATATTTGGATGCAAGGAGAGGCATGGCATGTTGCTGCTGGGGATCAACTGTGCCATTTAGCAGTGGAGGGCGCGAGAATTACAGCATTGACACTGTAGCTAGAAAATGGAAGAGAAGGAAAGAGATGATGAGGATGACGATGAGGATGAATATAGCGAAAGCAATGAGGAGTGATAGAGAACACTGCTGCATTCTTTCTCGGATTCTTCATCATCGCTGTTGAGATTTCAAGGTGCGGAGTCCTTCAGAAGTAGGACTAACTCCATGGCCTTTTCTTCCTCTTCTTCAAATGGAAGTTATGGGGAAGGCGATGACAAAGATATCGCCACTTTCTCTTCCAAGATTTTGACTGACATTCCCCTATACCAGCCTCCCAGGGTAAGCATCCAACTCTTCGAGCTCAGTTTCTTTCCTTCTTATCGTGCACGTGCAATCAGCGTTCTCGAGTGTAGTACCTATGTGCATATTCTGCCACATAATCTTCAATGTCACTACATATTGGGGAGTTTCGAACCTAAGACATCCTACAAGATGTGGGTGGGAGAGTTCATGCCTGCATGAGCACATCATGAGCGTAATAGTTATACAACTGAGAGTTGTCTGCACATTTTTGTTGTCAATTTCACACACGCATTAGGAATTTTGATTGATTGTTACTATATTACGATATGCAGGTCTCCTTCGATGATTACATCAACGATTAGCCTCGAATTTTCCGAGCAATGTTTCCAGACAATCACAGAACCAAGCAACTAAATGATGTAACCATAACTATCTTCTTATCGAAAATCTAAGAAACAAAACAATAGATAAACACCTTATGATACAGGGCTTGAGACAATTGAATTTGACTTTGATTGCAGGAAGAATGGAGGATAAAGATGCTACATATCAAGTTCTTCTTTGCGTCTGTAAGTTCTGTTATCGATATGCGCTTAAGATGCAAATCAAACGGCAAGGATTGCCCACCTTCTGTCCCTCGTCATGTCACCAGGATCCTGGAACTACAAGATGTAAGCTTTTATTTATAAATAGGCCCGGAGACTATAGCAGGAACTTGCTAATATTAAAATTTTTTTGCAGACAAAATGGGAGCTCAAAAGACTTGAAGGACTTTCAATGCCGTCGAAATTCACTCTGAAAGTACAAGGAATGCTGTATTCAGTCAATAGATGAGCTCAGAGTCGTCTTAAAGGCAACCTGGAAATGAGCATCAGTTTGGTTCTTCCTCCCACTCTTGCTCTGATTCCGATGGATGCACTCAAAGTCAGTGACTGAATCAGTTAAGAATACAATTCTTGGATTTTAGATAGAATATATATAGTTCTTTTGTGGGCGAGATAATAATGAAATTAACACGATGCCTTATGAATATGCATGCATTCA
Organism: Hemerocallis citrina; assembly: GCA_017893485.1. NCBI lineage: Eukaryota > Viridiplantae > Streptophyta > Magnoliopsida > Asparagales > Asphodelaceae > Hemerocallis > Hemerocallis citrina. The sequence continues at coordinate 95,399,625 of CM030358.1, read as the reverse complement.
GGTGTTGACGAGTTTGGTAGAGAGAATGAAGAAGGATGTGGATGTAGGATTGCTATCTGATTTCAACAACTACATGAGGGATAAGATGTAAAAGGGCATCTAATCTGCTTCTCTTCCTGCTACTCCGGTCGCTTCTGCTACTACTACTTCTACTATTTCAGGAAGATTCCCAAACTCGTTAAATATCTTCAACTGATCGACTTATAGTATACAATATACCTTGTTTTGAGCCTCCAAAACTTTGAATTGGAGTTCTTAAAAGCAATAGTAATATAAACCATTCAACCATAAGTGAGTAGAGAGTCATTGTAATTGCTGACAAGTTGGTGCGTTACATTGTCGGTATGCTTAGTTCGTAAGACTTCAGTTCCTAAGTTCGTATTAAACGAGTTCTATTACTTCACAGGTGATTACAAACAACATCACTTAGTTGTATGTAATTCATTTACAATGTACATGTATAACTTGTTCCTTAAATTTGATGCGTTTGTCTATTTGTCTATTTATACGAAAGTTTAATTTTCAGAAGGATACACATAAAAGTGAATTCAGGATTGTACACTCCAATCCTGAGGCATAGATACAACCGATAGCCAAACATAACGCAGTACAAGATAACCAAAAGGCTCACTTTTCACTGGCAGCTTGAGATACCATATAACAAAGTCAAATTAAAAGTGGGGTGAAAGGAAGATGATGTATTCACTACAAAATTGATTCTTGTGATGTTATGATATACAAACACAAATATGTAAGTGACTACAACAGACTCAAAATCGACATAAAATGGCCCTATAAGTAGTACATTAGGGAATGAAGTTCCTGTTCATTTCGTGTAATAAATTTACAGTGAAAAGCTTTATCCACAACATTTTCTGTTAATGAACTGTCAGATCTTGAGGTTATGCATCATATTGCCCAACTATGTTAGGCTTACATCTGAAGTTGAAGGTTTTATGTATATACATCAGGATCATCTCTACTTCTTATAAGAGGAACACCATCTTCTCTCCAAACTATGTGATCTTCGCATAGTGCTAAAATCACCTCAACGTAAACTTGGTGCTCCTGCATTAGAAATGTCAAATTTTAAATTTAAGAAGATTACAGTCTAGATTTAGGCACTGTTCATTGAGTTACCCAAGTGTTCAGGATTCAGTTCTTGTATAAAACCGACTTGGTTTTATGCTCTCCATCAGCTACCTAATGCAATCATTTTTTATTATGGATTAGGATTGATAGTGGAAACAAATAAGATTTTAAGCACAAGTATGGAGTTAGTCTAGCTTTTAAAGAAGAATTTAAATTTATCGGTTCAGCTATTGCGGATTTCATTCAGATTCATGTATGTTCTAGATTATAGAAAAAAAAGAGAAAACCCATTATGTTTTTCTTCTTAATGCTTTAGAGTTCAAAATGAAATACAATATGCTTCTAAACCAAATTCCTTCACTCACCGCTATTATATCCATGAGGTTAGCTTATTACTAATGTGGCATGTCGTGAAGTTGCATTTAGGGTCTCTCCTCACTTGTATGTGATGGAAATAATTTCGTCACCATAGTTTTGCCAACTTGATTTTTAATTTAATAAAATTGCTTTTTTTTTCTCTCCTTCGTGCACTCTGATTGGAATTTAGAAGTTCCGGTTTTATGAATCAAGCTATATGAGTCTATAAGTTTTATTGTTCTTTCAGTACTAGGTGCATAGGCACCATGGCCCCCTGATCATTAAGGAAATCACAGGATATGAATGTTTTACTATTAGGTCCCTAGGCTCTCCCTCCTATGGGATTCCTCTGCCGAATCAGCAAAATCATATTCCTCTATGAAATAATTATTATGTGGGCCTTGCATTTTCTCCTATCATGATAACTACATCATGGCATTTAAGTTCCTTTAATTAGTTTGCAAGTTTAGTTTATGTTGTTATGAAAGATCAATTGTCTTATTCTCATATTGCATAAACTTGGTATTAGTATCAGGTATCACCATGTCAACTGTCATTTCTCAGTAATATTAATATCGACTATATAAGAAATATCAAAAGGCAATTACTGGACAAGTCGCCTGATGCATATTGGTATTGGCTGATATCTTGATATCATGTTTTTTCGCCTTTGTATAGAATCATATATGTTCTTAGTGAATTTTATGCATTATAACTTACTCCACTTTATTTTACATGCATGAAAAGAAAGCTACAAAACTTCAAATTGCTTATTTTGTTCATGGTTTGGATGGACTTGGAAACCAAAATTTCTCTCCAACAAAAGGATACTCAATCGATCAGTCTGCCGATGCTTATCTTGTTGAACAAGCTAACCTACACCCAAGAAAGGTACTGTAGTTGCACTTGGATCTTATTTGGATTATAAAATTTGATCTGATTTAAGTTGGATGGATTATTACACTATGAGATGTGTGACTTCACTGTTTAGCTCTCAGAGTTTGGGCTTGCAAAAATGGGGCTGAAGGCGAAGACACATGTTACTACTAGAGTGATGGGTACTCATGGCTATGCAGCTCAAGAGTATGTCATGATAGGTAATATAATTCAGCAATAACTAAATTGTTACCCAATAATTGCAGTAAGCTTAGTATTGTTATGCACATAACAAAACACCGATCTATAGGCTCTTATATGTAGAAGATAACAGTAAGTTGAAATTACATATGAATAAAAATAAAGGTAGAGAATATACTGGATTTTTTTCCTCAACCGTTGTTAATATTTTTGGAGCTGCCATTAATGAGTGATTTCTGTTTGTTGAGGGCACTTGCCATTAATGAATATACTAGATAAGGCCCTTCTCATATGGGCTCGTTGTCCAAACTGTTTATGACAATGGATCCGTCCTCAGTCCTGAAGGACCTTAGAGATCTTTGGTACATTGCATGCAAAATCTGTTCAACAAAAGTCAATATTGAAAATGATGAAGCTTATTGTCGAATTTGTAGTTTGAATAATATGGGTGTGCATGCAAATGTGTTTAGATAAAAATTTAAATATTTATGTGCACCAAGTCACGTGCACTTGGTGCACGGTAAATTTAAACTAGTAGATGAAAATACTACAATTCATTGTTATTTCCAATCATGGTTTTCCATTGATATCTCACTCGTAAATGTCTTGTTTTATACTCGTAGCTTTTTAGGTCTTTGATTGTTTGATTATTATTGACTCATGCTGTGTGAAATTTGATAAATCATTGAAGTTAAAATATTAGGTAGACAGAACAAAAAAAAAACCTAACGTTTTAATTTTTTAAAAAATTCCTTAACGTTTTGCTTAAGGCAAAAGACATCTCACCATTTAAAATATGACAATTTTACATTTTTCCCTTATAGGGTTAAAAGAAGGAAAAAAACCCTAATGTTTTTACAGCAATTCGCTATATGTCTAGGAATAATTCGTTGACTTTTAATTTTATTTAATATTTCTCGGAAAAATACTACAATCGCAAAGTTTTGATCAAAAGTGTAAAAGATGTTAGAGTTCCATGGTATATTGCATGCAAAGTCTGTTAAACAAAAGTCAGTATTGAAAGAGATGAGGTTTATTGTCAACGGTGTTAAAAGAATAATGTTGAATATGAGCTAAGATATACAAGTTTATTGAATATGAAGTTACGAGCAATTTTAAGTTAAGAAAGTTAAAGTTAATGATGATCGGTTTTCAACGTAGGGTCTGTCAAGACGATAGCTTGGATATGTTATAGGATGGGTAGGCTCGCTTAGGCAATTCCTTTTGCTCTCTCGCAGCTCGGTCGGTGTGATCTCTGTCCTTCGTGAGGGTAGAGTGCCGGCAAAGCCCTTATGAGAAATACATTCATATGAGTTTAGGATTTAGTAATTTGTTTTGTTTTTTAATTATTTTTTTATTGTATCTTTTATATTTTAGATGATACAATTATTTGCATGTTATTTTGTATTTGCTCATGACTGGATATAATATTTAGTGTCATTAAAATTAAAATTTTAAGTATTTTTTGTACATAATTAATATATAGTGATTATACTATATATTCATTTGAGATAAGAGAATTTTTGTGTGATTGATTTTCTCAATAGATTTTGTTTAAATATTCAACTGGCACGTCCACTAAGTCACGTGCACGACAAATCTCAACTAGTTAGCTTGAAATATTTATATAATTGATAATGAGGGATACATACCACTAGATTCGAGTTTGATAGAAAATCGGCTTGGTACAACCGGAACCCATCTCGGCGCAAACTCGGCTTGAAGGGTATGGATTTGGCAAACTATTAACCTGTTCGGGTACGGGTAAAAAAATGCCAGACATGCCCGACCCGGCCCATTTCAGGCCTACCTCCACATTCTCATTCTCGTTACGCATAGAATTAGATACAATCTCAGCTTTCATACATTCTCATTATGCATATTTTACAAACACATCAAAAAATAAAAGATATGCTCATAAATTCCTGATGTCTTAAGCACGGACGCCTTCAATTCTACCGGCAGACTCTGCTATATTAATAATTTGTGCTATATTAAAAATAAACATTCACAGGGCTTCTTGGCCATGTCTGGGCTTACCCTCCTGCTCGAGATGGCCAGTGCACTTACATCTCTTATCAAGATGGCCATGTCGGAGTTCGAGAAGAGGGGATGCTGGCACATTGAAGTGAATCATCTCAGGGAGCTCAGATTCAATGCCCTACCGGGAGCAAACACCGCGGTGCAGTTCGCCGGTCCTATGGGGGCGACGCTGGTCGTCACCGCTTCCCCTCATATCAACCCAGGAAACGAGCCCATAGAGAGGGTGTAACCCCTGTTTTCACTAATACGTATTTTAAAGTATTTTTCGTATTTAAATAATCAGTATCTTATAACTATTTTTCTCCAATTGATTTTTTTTATTATTTAAACTATTATTCTGAAACCCAATAGTTTGACTATTTATTAAAAGCCAAGTTTGTATTTTGATTTTTACTATTTAATTAATATGAGCCCATGTTGTATTTTGATTTTATTATTGGTTAATATGAAACCCAGTTGTTTAATTCTAAATCCAAACTTGTATTTTAATCTTATTTATTTATTTTAATTTGAGCCCAAAATAATTTAGCCCAACGACCCAAATGTCTTATTTAAATATTTTGAGCCAAATTATTAAAGCCCACTAACCCGGAACCTATATGCTTGTACAGATTAGTCCTACATCTATCCCTATAGAATTCTTTCCCGTATTCCCACTCTTGAATCCCGTACTCTAACTTCCCTCACTTTGCCTGCACATTTCCCCACTCTCCGTAACTACCCCCACCTTCTACTCTCACTGTATTATAATTATTATTATTTTAATATATATCTCTCTCTCCCCGTACACTCTCTTCCCTTATCTTCTCTGTTTAAACCAACAAAACAAAACCAACCAAAACGAATCAAAACCCAAAACACCCATCTCCTTCTTCCGCTCGCCTGCCATTGCCACCAGTGCCCACCTCCAATCGCACCGCCGCTGTCGCCTACCACTTCCCCGCCATTGCAGCTCGAATCCCATCATCTTCAACCTCGACTCCGTCGCGACCACAGTCGAAGCCCCTCGTCGTCAGTCCCACCGCTCCCCACCGTTCTCCTCCTCATCCTCGACACCGTCCTCTTCGTCCACACCCGTAGCCACTGCTCTTTCTGTCGTTGTATTCGTCGAAGCCCAGTCGTCTTCAACCTCGAAGCTTTCCCCCGTCGTCGTCCAGCCGTCGCCAACTCCGAGAACCACCCGCTCCTCTCCCGTCGCCTCACAGCACCCCGTCGCCTTCAACCCACTGCATCTCTCGCCGTTCGCCCAACTCCTCCCGCTCAAGCCCGAAGCCTCGCCAACCGTCGTCATTCCCCACCTCGCTGAGCCCTGTGCCTCCTCCACTCGTCATCGCAACACCGTCCGCCATCGTCGACTTCTCCTCTTGCCTCTCGCTGAACTCGCCCGGTCTCCGAGCGCCTCCCGCTCACCGCTCTCACTCTCGCCACCCAGTCGACAACTCCGTCGCCATCCAAGCTCGCCCTCCAACCATCGTCTTCCTCGAAGCGTCGTCCTCGCCTCCAGTCGTGCCCTGATCCCCGCCTTCCCCGTCACTCGAGCTCCGCCGTCAGCCCCTCCCGCAGTCGCCGTATCCCGAAGTCGCTGCCTCTTTTTCTCGCGCGCGCCCTCCCTCTCTGTGTGTGTGTTCGAAGTAGAAGAGAAGAACAGATCGGGTGCCTTGTTGCTATTTCGGGTATTGAGGACATTTGATTAGATGTATTGGGATTATTGATTTATACTGGTTGGAAGTATTGATTTACTGTGTGGGGTTTTACTGGTTGGAAGAAGGGAACAATACAATACTATTCATGTTGGTGTTGTGAAGTTGAGCTGGGTTGATTTGTAACTCTGTTTGGTGTTAAGGTTGGTTTGCATCTCTGTTTGGTGTTTGGGTATTACATTGGAAATGGAGTTGGTGAAGTGAAGTTGGGGTTATTGGTTTGCTCTTGGTGTGTGCTGCTGTTCACTGCCTGAGTTGCTGTTTATTGCTATTGGAGTTGTTATCTTGGATCTTGGCGTGGCTGCCACAAATATTTTGCACATATTTTACCGCCCGGGATTCTGATCCCGTTATTCTGGTGAATCTAATCTAATCGTCTACACTAACAGGCAAGTCCACTTGAACTCATTTAATTATTCTGGTTCAAGCTTATTGATCTCCTGCAAGTAGTTCCAATTTATTTATCGATAATTTTGCCTTGTGTCCCATCTTGTTAAGAGTATCGAGGGTTTACACGAGCTAACCCGACGTACTCTTGACCTCTAATAATTATCCATTGACTCAAACCTAAGCCTGCATACACAATTGAGATGAATAAAATGACTAGAATTGCATATAAAGAAAATGAATGGTGATTGAATACATTGATTGATTGAAATATCGTGACTTGAACAATGACATCGTGAATTGACTCGTACATTGCAAAATCCATTCTAATTGCTGTATAATAGTGTAATGCATTTCATGATACCATAGTATATTGATTATCGACTTGAATGAATATATACGTGATAGCTTTTATAATTCCTGCTGCCTTGTCTGTCTTGTATAGAGGTTTCGACCCAGTTATAATAGGCATCAATTAAAATAATATAAAGAAAATTGTTGTTTCAGATTTACTATTTCATGTTATTATTGTGCAATGCATCATGTTGCTGCATTCGTATTGTTCCCTTGACATCCTTATATGCACTTCATGGACATGAATGATTCAATAAAATACTAAACAAGCCGGAATTTATAAGGGTTGACCTAGTATTGGACAGTCTCAGAAAATGTACTCGGTAAGGCCTATATTGATATCGTATTGAAATGGAAAGAGAAGTAATGATTGTGAATGATTGATTGAGTAATTGGAAATTGATTGATTGTAAATGGTAAATGATTGTTATTGAAACCGAGTACACGCTCTGCAGATCCCACCACTATGTCTCAAACGAACACTGTTTTGCGTGCACCGAACCTGTAGTATGGGATGCAGTAGTACGTGCACTAGATAGGAGAAATGACACTCTAATGAACATAAATTGACATATATATTTATTTAAGACCGTTGTTTATTAATGCCATTATTGCCCTTGCAACTTTGATCTTGATTCATATTTTCTACACATACTTTACTCCTTTACTCTCTGCTTTTCACTACTTGCTGTCCGTACTTGCTCTAAGGACAAATTATTCTTTCTTTTTAGATAATCAAGTACAGGTGAGCCAAAGAGAATTTCTAGGAGGCATTGATGAGCAGATCTTCTACAATTAGAGCAGGAGTCTTTCGAGTTATTTGGTAAGTCTTTATATTCCAGAATTGGTTATTGAATTTCATTCTCGTTTATGTGATTATGATTCCTGTGTGGTTGTGGTTCATTTTTCTTATATTGTTGAGCTAAGACTGGTACAGCTTATGAATGATATGAGTTAGCGTACTTATATCATTCGCTGGACCTCAGTTACGTGCCTGTGTTTCCGTATTCCGGAAAGCGGGGCGTGACAGAGGGTCCTTTTACTGGCCAATTTCGATGTAAAAGGTACCCAATCAAAGACCATTGTCACCAACTGTGGGACAGGGGGGATCATCGGAGTTTTCGCAACGGCCATCAGACTCAGAAACAACAACAACAGCCTCAGACCTTTCCGACGCCTCTCACACAACCACTTCAACATACTTTCTCTCCCAATCTACCTTCTAACCACCTACATCAACCCCCACCCATCGTTTCAAACAATACTAAACTTTCCCCAACTTTTCAGCTTAGTCCTGCTATCATCTCCAACCTTACCATTAACACCAACCCCGCTCCAAAGCGGTCTGTTTCAAATGTGGGGATTTGGGTCAATACCGAAAAGCTTGCAATAAAGAGTTCCGATGCACCGTTTGCATGAAATGGAGCAATGCTTGCTTCAAGCGATTCATCATCGATAAGAAGGTGGAAGTAGAGGTGGTGCGTCTGGCAACAGCACCAACATCTTCCACATCACACATCGATCCCATAAAGGCTATCATCAGGGCACCTTTACAATCGAGTGGCTAAGATGGGGCATCGACCATAATGAATGGCCATGATCTCAGGGATTAGGTGGCTCAAAAGTCGCGCAAACCCCCAAAAAAATTTCAATCAAGGCTAGGGTTGTAAGACCCGGCAGGAGGTGCGCAAAAATCTAAAAAGGGGGCAACTTTGGGGTTTGTGACAGAGCAGGCAGGATTCGTAACAGAGAAGAAGACAAGGTACAAGACGACAAACACCTCAGATAGAGAAGAAGACATGGGGAAGAGGCTGATGGTTGAGGAACCAAGACAAGGTACAGTTGAGTGTCTTTCCACTGGGGATAAGAAGGTCTTGGCATTATGTGGGCCAAATGAGTGTTTTAGGCCCTGTAGAGAAGCTGAAGAAAGTGGTTTTGGGCAATTTTCATTTGAAGCTTGTCAGCAGTACATTAGTTACTGATAATCTAAAGGACATTGATAATGGCTTTGGGATGTTTGGACCTGGTTCTCTATTTTCTAGTAGGCCCAAGATGGGGACGGACAATCCGGGCGAGCCGACTAGTGATGAGGGCGATGAATCCTATTGGAAAACAGACTCAGAAACAGAAGAAGTGCTTCAAGGATACTCCTAAGATCGCTAAACCGTCAGACGTTTACCCTCCCTCATCCATCGAGTTGGCGGCATGCTCCTCCAATTCTGCTTGAGAGTCACAATCGAAGAACAGAGGTCTGCTTGTGCAGCAGATCTCAAAGAGGAGTCAGGACGAATCACTAGATGACTACCTGGAAAATGCTGCTGCTATCGCGATGGCTAAGTACAAAAGTGGCAGCTCGTTACCTTCCGTTTTCAATTTTATGACTGACGCTCAAATTTTCAATCTTGCTAATGTTTGTGGCCTGGCGGTTAACGATAGTGAACGAAATGCGATGTTCCTTAACAAGATTAGAGGGTGGGATTTATCTAGAGAGAATTTTGATTGATGGGAGATGCAACTCTGTTCCTCTGTCCTATTACTGGTGATGGATCCCCACTCCTCAGGATTTGTTGGGGGGATTTTGGTGTTGTTCCTTTGGTGGGAGCTTGCTTATGACTTTCTGTTTGTGTCTCACCCCCAATGTTGTGGGGAATCTATGTGTTATGTTTTATTTTGTTTAGTAGGACCTTGTATTTTGTTCAATACTCTGAATTTATTTTATTAACTTATTAATAAAATAGGGTGGCTGTTCTCCACCTTTTTCTTAAAAAAATTAAAAAAAAAAAAAAATCTCAACTTTCTTTCTAGGAAGTGCTACTTCTTTGCGGTTGTGAATGAATGTCCAAAGCTTTTCATGCCAACCTTCCCTTATACCCACCAACCCACCCATCCACCAATCGATTCAAAAATTAGTAAGAAAAATAATAAAACACAATGAATTACATACATATTATTGTCTAATGCACATAGAGTTGCTACCAGGTTTTATCGGGTTGGGCCCTTCACTATCTGAATCCGGTACCTTACGAGTCCAAAAATTAGATCCGGATCCGGACTTGCAAGAACCGGGTTCGAGTCCGGGTTGAAAAATTCTATCCGTCGGGTTCAATAGCGGTGAATAAATATTTGCATTTAAGTATTTTTTCATCCGATACCCTACGGTTTCTAACAATTTTTGCACTTAAGTATGTGAATAAACATTATATTTACATCTATCTTCAACAATTACTATTTACATGTATATCCCTATAATCCTATTATTAAAATTTCATATTTTTAGGGTATTTTTTAACGGGCCCGGGTTTGTGTTCGGGTATGTTCTATTTTGAGTGGATCCGATCAGGACTCGGAAGTGCATTGGGTCTCTTATTTTAGGACTCCGATTCGGATCCGTATAGATTGGGTCGGTTCCGGTTCAATGCCGGTTCCGGATTGGGTCCGGGTATCACGTAAATGTGATAGTACTATGCACCCGTAAATGTGATAGTACTATGCACCTGATATAATTAATATAGGAAACTATAATTATATTATAAATATTATTAAATCTACCAAAAGTAAAGTTTTGGATATTTTTTTAGCAATTAATTCGAGATCTCTAAGCTAATAATTGTCCAAACGCATGCACTTGCAAGAAGTAATGACTACCTAGGCATATTTATATTGATTTGGCAATTTATTCAAATATGGTTAGCAGTATTTAGGACAAATTTTTTCGAAACTATTTCCTCAACTAACTCACTTTCCAAACTTATTCCATGAGCGACTCGTTTTTAGATACGTAGCATAGGCCGCTGTTTGGGATTGCGACCTCTTTACAAACTTTTTTTTTCGAGGCACACAGTTATTCTCAGGTGTTGCCTCGGTTCATTTTTGGGTTAAAGAGACTTCGAGACTTAGACAAAAATTGCTAAGTTTAAATGTACTAAACTTTGACTGTTAAGATATAACAGAAATTGCAGTCCCCAGTTGCGGCATCTCTTATACTAAGAAGGAATTGCTATTGCGACCGCAGTCCTTAGAGAAGCCGCAGGGACATAAGGACTACAACCTCTGTTATATCGATTTCGCAAACAGCTATTGCGGTCTAAGTTTGACATATTTGAACTTAGCAATTTTTATCTAAGTCTCGAAAGTCTCTTTAACCCAAATATGAAATGAACTGATGCTATAGTAAGGAATAGCGGCTTTCAAAAAAAGTTTGTGAAGAGGTCGCAGTCCCCAATTGTGATCTATTGCTAATATATCTAAAAGTGGGTCATTCATGGAATTAGTTTTAGAAGTAAGTTAGTTGGGGAAATAGTTTCGAAAAAGTGGGTAAGTTTGGAAAAGAATTCTACTTGAGGCTGTTTTTGTAAGGGGGAATTTCATTCAGGGTAATGCTACACCTACTACCAATTTTACAACCTTTTCATCCACAACCTTAGGTGGCACATTAGTAGTGGAGGTTTTTGTAGAGTAGGTGTAGAGTAGGTGATAAAGATGTCCAATAGTAATGTGCCACCTAAGGTTGTAGATGAAAAGGTTGTAAAATTGGTAGTAGGTGTAGCATTACCCTTTCAGTAAACCATACACAGTTTTCGTGAGTTTGCAGAAAACCCTACTTGGATTTTTTTTTTGTGGTTTGGCATACTATGAGTCAAAAGTAGTTGTGATTTTGCCTTTCGCTAAATTCTTATGGGGATCATGCGCGCCTCTTAAGTTTAAAATCACGTCCTGGCTTGCTTTTAACAACAAATTACTCACGGTCGACAACCTCAACAAGAGGGATTTAGCGTGGGGGCAACTGTGCCCCCTGTGCTCGGAAGCCCACGAGGATGTCGATCACCTCTTTGTGAGCTGCCCTTTTATCCTTCCGCTTTGGAAGCTCAGCACCCTAGCTTGGGAATTCCCCTCGATTCCTCCCAACTTAACTGCGTGTTGGTCTACACCCTCTGTCCCTAAGTTTTCCAATGCCTGGTCCCTCTCAGTGCTAATTATCATCTGGATTTTGTGGAAGGAAAGGAATCAAAGGATTTTCAAGAACTGCACTTCAACTATCCATAAGTGTATCGAAGAATTCATGTTCCTGTTTAAGCTGTGGTCTTCAACTTTAAAATCTGAGGCTATTATCAGCTCTTTCTGTCGTCGTTTAGACGGGGCTATGAGTTGCCTTAGCAACCTGAATGCATTATAATCTATGATTACTATGTTTTTCCTGGGTTAAGTAAGTTTCTCTTCTCGCAGGTTTGAAAGCCCTTTAGGGTATTTTCTTTTGCCCGCATTATCCCCGGGGACCTTTTGGATGGGCTTCAACTGCCCTGTGCTCTAGCAACTCTGGACTAGCTCTTTGGGTTCCATTTTGTTTGTCTGTGCCTATATACTTTCTTTCTGAGGAGTCTGAGTGGGTGATTGCCTTCTGGGTTGCCATTTGATGCTCTTTTGAGCTATGCTTTTTACCCGGTTGGGTTCTGAGTGCCCTGGCAACCCCTCTTTGTCGTGGGCTTCAGTTTCGATGGAGGGCAGGGTTCTTGTTGTATTGAAAATGGAATGTACTCTATTTTGGTACACTAATGCTCTGTTAATTATGTTTGTGCTTCTCTAATTATGTTTTTGTGCTATCATTGGCGGTTGTCACTATGTCCCTTGGTGGTTTTCTTTTCTGTTGCTTGTATGTCTCTGTCTGATATTCCGGTATAGTTGGCTGTTGATTCTTCTTCTCGGTTGGTCTGTGGTTCTGCTTTGATGTTGAGGGCCTATCAGACGTCTTGGGGCTTCTCTCCCAAGCTTTCTTTTCTTTATCAGGAGGTGTATTTGTAGGTGTCTTATTCACAGGAGATTGTTTCCCTTTTTCTTCGCTGATGACTGACGTTGTTTTCGGGAGTGCTGGAGCGGTTTGTTAGCACTTCCGAGTGGCCGTTTGTCGGCCCTTACCCATCCGGCCGGTAGTCGCCTCAGCCGCTTGGCGGAAGTGGCCCTCCGATCTGTTCCGCGAGATTGGCTGATTTCCTTCGCATCGGGATCGTGTACCTCGCGGCCCCCTACTACCTTCCTACGCATGGCGCCTCGCTACGAGGTTTTGTTTCGCTTTAGTGCTAGATCTTTTTTCTGGTCGTTTGGACATTGGTGTGTTTGTTTTCGCATGACTGCTTCTCATTATTCTTTGTTTTACAGGCTGTAAAACCCTGTTGTAATCGACGTTATGATTTATATTATTTTTGGTATGGCTGGAGTCGACAGACTCTATCCGTTTTATCAAAAAAAAGGAGTTGTGATTTACTCTACTATTCGCTGATGCCGTTAATTTTATGTAAAATAACCATTTTTACCTTATTAAAGTTCACTAGGATATTTTTGCAAACTATTATATATATATATATATATATATATATATATATATATATATATATATATATATATATATACACACACACACATAATTTTTGGAAGTTTTATATTTCAAAATTAATGAATTTATTGGAAAAAAAATCTCTATGTTCATCACTTTTTAAAAAAATTATACCATTAGAAATCAGGGATAGAGTATGGTGAACCACAACTACTTTTGACCTAGTTTATGCGCCAAACCGCCAAAAAAAAAACATATGGGTAGGGTTATTTACAAACTCGTGAAAACTGGGTATGGTTTAGTGAAGGGTAAATTTCAGTAAACATAACCCAGGTTTCACTAGTTTGCAGATAACCTACACATTTTATTTTATTATTATTATTATTATTATTATTATTATTATTATTATTATTTTGGATCCAGTTTGACTACCAATTTGCCAAACTTGGTCGTGGTTTGGCAACCTCCTCCAAAATGCCCATTATTTCTTATTTTCTGACCATTTGACCCTTATACTTACTGATTTAATTATAGATTTTCTCTTACCTAATACATCTTACTAACAATTGATAATATTTAATAGTATTTTAATACATAATAAAAAATTAAATTCTTTAATTAGGATAAACTCAGAAAATTTAGGTTATTAATCCATTAATATTACATTAATAACTAGGGGTATTTTAGTAAAAAAAACTCACAAAGGCGACAAAAACAATCAGGTGCTATCACGTGATCTGTTTTCTAAGTGGAGGTAGTCAAGCCGCAACCAAGTTTGACAAATAAGTTGTCAAACTGCAAAGAAAAGTCATGGGGTGGATTATCTGTAAACTCGAAACCTGTGTAGGTTTACTGAAATTTACTCTTCAGTTAAATTTTACCCTTTTGTATATGGACGACAATGAATTTTTTCCCAAACTGTCCCACTTTTTGAAAGTTTTTCCCAAAGTGCCCTACTTTTTTTTTTTAAATTCCCGAACGGCCTCACTCGCTTTCTGAAAAAGCAAGTGCAGTTAATATCTCATCGCTTTTTCGGAAAGCGACTGTGAGGCTTTTGATTTTCGAAAGCCTACACTCGCTTTCTGAAAGACCGAGAAGGTTTTAACCATTGGGGCTTTTTAAGCTTCAGATCTCAATTTGGATCTCACTTTCTCTCATTTTTTACTCTTGCTTATCTCCCTTATTACTCTCTCCTTAACTCCGAAACCCAAAACTCTAGCTTCCCAAAATTAACCTCCTACCCACAAAATCTCCTCTAAATCTAAATATATTCACTTAATCTTTCCCAACCCTATCACCTTCCACTCTCAAAAATGAAACAATCACACATTTACACACCCCATACGAAATTGCATTACTTGATACATGTAACATTACAAAACATTAGAAAACAAGTTCACGACATTGAAAGAAACTTTCTTCCTACGAACTAATACAAACATTACATAATTAGTACCATGAACTTAGCTTCATGGATCGGGTGTGAAGAAGGTCGGAGGTCTCCTTTGCCTTTTACCCCGTTGTGGAGTGGCCTGTGTCACACCGGACATCGGAATCAGATCCTCTTCTTGTTGTTGTGTCCCCTCAACTTGTATCTCATCCCCTTCATCTTCTTTTTCGGAATTGTTTCTAGGACAAGGTGGGGGTTTGTGGACCACTTGCTTCCTACGAACACCACGAGCACTGGTTCGATGGGCAGGAGTAGTAAGTATAGCATCTAAGGTTGCTCCCTCACCCACAGCATCAGCTTGTGCACGACACGACGTCATCATCTCGCGTGCAAAGTCCTTCATCGGTGACGCGACGTTGCTATTTAACACAGTAGCACATTTTTTAGCCATAGTCCAAGTCTGAATCATCTATAAAACATGAGAAGTTGAAATATTAAATACAGTGAATGTATATGTAAACCAAGACACTAGAAAAACTTAAAAAAATACAACAAAACTTAAAAACTTACAATTGTGCGAAGAGTCGATGCCTTCGGTTGGAACATAGGCAAATCCATCGAATGTTGATCTGCTGGTTCGGCTGCTGGTTGATGAATCGGGACTACCACACCTGCAAGAGTCTGCACTGTCGGAGATATATAACATCTCGTCATCCTCTCGTATCAGGCCATGTAAGTCGCATGCACCGATCGATCAAACGGAGGAATGTCACCAATGATTTCGTCGAATCGGTGCTGATTCCATCTCTCAACATATGTAGAAAAGCTTGCGGCCCAATTATGTTCCAGTTGTCAACCCATTCCAGTAATAGAATGTATATCGATATTGAATGGTTCGGCAACAGGAATCATTTGAAGGAGACCAAATTGACGTAGCACTCTATTCACATAGTAGAATTCAACTGTACCAAAGTTGATTAGTGGTGCTTTTGTCAACCAGAGATCACGCCTGTACAAGCAAATAGGCGGTAGTCGAGCAACACGTGCCTCCGTGTAGGGCATCCACACGACGCAATCATCTGCCAACCTATCCAATTCATCACGGAAGTACGTCAGACATCTGTTGGTTTTGGCCGTCCATGTGAGATTGCCGACCAGTACACACCGAGTGGAGGTAACATGTGTTGGTCCTCGGGGAGATGGATCCAACAGGGTGATTGCCTCCGTACTACGGGCCGACCCACATGAATACGTTCCCAACTCCAAACTTGTAGTAAGATCATTGGTCCATTCATCTGCACTGAACCAAGACTGCACAAACACAAACTCCTGTACAGGGACGATAACGCGGCACTACCCCAACTGTACTGTCCGATTCTTCCCAGATTGGTAATCAGTGGGAGGTACATCAAGGAGACTGAATGACCAGTCGAATTTGGGAACATCATACCGCCAAATAATATAAGGATGTAGGCCCTGCAGTAGCACTGCACCTCCTCCTCAGTGGAATCTTCATTCAATTGATTCTTGAATGTGTCCTTCAACCACTTCAACTGAATAAATTTTCCATTTATTGCTCCGGTTTTCACTTCGACACCAAGGTACTTGTAATACCCTGAATTTTTATTAAATGGGAATTATTGATTTTTACGTGTTGTGTACACACAAATTTTGTATGTATATTTTCTTATAAAAATAGCATGAACAATTGTTTTCTTTCCTTGCATTGTTTTCTAAAAAGCCTATTTTATAAGTCTAAACTTGTTTATTAAATTAAGCCCACCCTAATAAATTAAAATATTTTATTAAATAGCCCATGGGACTAAAGCCCACTATTTTTGAAGCCCGCAAACTAATTAATCTTTTAATTGTCCTAACTTGTCATGTAGACACAATTAGTAGACAATTAATTAATTAATTATGTATAACTTAATAATAGGGGTACTAGAGGGGGCACGTGCACACGCTAGAGTGTGCATTGCACACCCTAGGAGTTGGCCGGTTGTGAGCAAAAGAGAGAGGGAGAGTGGAGGTGTAGTTGAGGGGTGGTTATGTGATCATGGAAGTTACTACAACTTCCCAATTCATCTTGGTCCTTAATCTCTAACTCCTTGATTAAATCTTAGCCTTCTATTCTCAACCTAAAAATGTATAAATAACCTCTAGCTATTCTTCTCATGAGTATACTAAACAATTTGTTAAGAGAAAAGACTAAGAGAGAAAAAGATAAGAGAGCAAAAGATTGAGGAGATTTATGAGCAAAAGATTAGAGAGTATTTTGTGTGTGTATTCCATCCTAGTAGAGGCTGGTGAATCACCAAGGAAGCAAGGAGGAGAGCTCGGGTTCCTAACAAGCACAAGGAGGAGGAGACAATTTGCAATACATTCTAGGAGGAGAAGGCTACTTTCTTGCATTCTAGGAGCTTTCATTCGTTTTTCTCCAATAGGTGGGTGTTTCTCATGCTTCTAAATATAGATGCCATGCTAGGAATGTTTTGATGAAATTATTAAAGGATAACTAGTTGAAATTAAACTCATGTTTGCTTAATTAGAGATGAGATGATAATTTAGAGGAGAATTGTTAAAATGATTGTTAGTTGATTTCTTGTGAATTAAAAGGCTAGAAAATATCATTGTTGCTATGCTAGATGTTTAAGAATCTTGTTGTATGAAGAAATCTAAGTTCATGAGACAAATTGAATGCTTGCATGCGAAATTAATTCGGTTAATATAAAGTAACTTTATTGTAGCAAATATGGAAGTGTTCTAAACTAATGTGAATGGTTGATAAAGGAAAGCATGAAGAAATAAAATATTTTGTAGAAATCTCTAGTTCAACTTGTGTGCAAATGTAACTTTTTTCTAAATGTTGGAATTATGGATATTAGAACATTATATGAGATAAAAAATGTATGTTTATTGGTAATTAATGATTTTAAAAATACTATTTTACTGTACTTGTATAAATATTAAGACCTGGAGATTTTTTAGTTTAAAAAGAAAAGAAAAAGGAATAAAAATCGTTTTGAAAGTTTAGAAATTAGAAAAGAACCGAGAGTTGAGTTATAAATAACTCAACCCAAACTGAGACAACTTGGTCTCTTAGACCAGTTGGTTAGTGGGGCTTGGGCGCTACTGTAGCGTGCGGGTGACCCATCAGGTCGCGGGTTTGAGTCTTAGTCTTGGACTTTTTAATTTTCACTGTTAATAAAATCCAAATCCGAGAACAAAATACTTATCCACTTGAACCCCTACATATATTGCCTGTGCACTCTAGCCTAGTGGCTTGCGGTTGCAGTTGGTTTCCCTCAGGTTGCAGGTTCGATTTTGGGCTTCGGCCTATATATATATATATATATATATATATATATATATATATATATATATATATATATACACACACACATATATATTTATATATATTTGATTTTGGAGTTTTTAAAATCTAATTTTGGCTTCTAAAAAATCCGAAAAAATATGTTGATTATTCTAAAATCATGTAAAGTTTATGAAAAATATTTGAGTATTAATTGACTAAAATCAAATTGAGTTAGAAGTAAAATTGTGTTGCAAATTATTGAATTCTAACTTTAGAGAAATATTAAAAGTGATTATTTTGATGAGAATTATACTAAGTGACAAAGAAGAAATTTCGAATGAAAGAAAAATCTAATTGTGTTTCTATGGATTATTATTGTTAAATTGAATTGGCATATGTATGAAAATACGACTTTGTGATTTTTTTTTGAATCAAAGAAATGAAATGAATTATATTATGAGAATTGAATAATTTGTAGAGATAAATTTGATTATGAGATACATGATTTGCAATTGAATTAATTGTAAGAGTTTTAATTCATAGAAAAGATTGATAATCATGTTAATTGAGAAAAGTGAATTTATGAGTATGAAAAACTCAATTATTGTAATTATGAGTTGAAATTGAAAACTAGGGTGTAGCTAAGCCTCATACTGGCAAAATGAAAGAATTGTTGAAATGATATTTGAAATGAAAAGACCAAGATTTGGGTCATGTGAAATGAATGAATAAGACTGATTTAGTGGGAGTGCTAACCCTAAGAGATTAATTTTGTTCATGATTCAATTAAATTAAGGACTAGTTACATAGTGAAGATGTGATGAAAGTAAGAGAAACACATTGAGTATGAGGGTCATTGGATTGGCGGCGTGAGAGTATTCACAGGATGTCTCATGATGCGTCATGAGTAGGACGTGGATACTGCTCCAGAGTACCGTTCCGATGGCAACGCTCGTGGGGTGTTTG
Source organism: Hemerocallis citrina (assembly GCA_017893485.1). Taxonomy (NCBI): domain Eukaryota; kingdom Viridiplantae; phylum Streptophyta; class Magnoliopsida; order Asparagales; family Asphodelaceae; genus Hemerocallis; species Hemerocallis citrina. The sequence continues at coordinate 95,380,615 of CM030358.1, read as the reverse complement.
GCGACTGCAGGTGGTGTCATGTCTATAGTAGGAGGTGAATTACCACAAGATGCCTGCATGATGAGTCATGTGTCAGTGCGTTGGGATTCTCTCCAGGGCGCCTAGACGTGAGTTCGTAGTTCGTAGAACATTTAGGATACTTACCGTAGTTACAGTAGTAGTTTAAGTCATGGCGAGGGATTGAACCCTACAAAATGAGGAACGGTTAAGGGGTTGCCCTCGGACCTATGTAGTATGTGCTGCATAGACTCTGAACAAGTGCGCATTAGTGTCATATAATAAATAATTGCATCAATGACTAAGTGCACATTCACAACACGATATCAATAGGATAGTCCTTTTAGCTTTGTTTGTGGACAAGTTTGTGATTTGTTAAGTATTAAGAATCGTTATATTGTTTCCGGCATAGAGAGGATGGTCGTGTATAATATTTTCGTCAGTTGAATGAACTGACGTGCCTACAGTTTTCCATGCAGGATAAATTACATGAAAAAAACTAAGGAGGAATTGATGCTTAAAGATTATTCAAGAGTTGTTGTATTTCTTTCATTTTGTAAAAATTGCTTCTGCTGTTTATGTGTAAATATAAATGTAACTCTGATGTAATAAATGTTTTATTTTCCTTGTAAAATTGTACAAAAAAGTGTAAAGATCCTGTAGAACTTCGAATTCAGTTGTATTTGGAATTCGGGGTGTTACGGTACTGTTCCACCTAGATATACTGGCTTGAAGTCCATTGTGCCGGTCACTGCCTGCCCATCAACTGGAAGACTGGTGAGTACAGAGACGTCCTGCAGTGTTACGGTCATCTCCCCAACTGACAGGTGAAAGGTGTGTGTTTCAGGCTGCCATCTCTCAAGCAGTGCGGTAAGAAGAGGCCGATCACATTTGATGGAGCTCATCAGTGCAATAGCATATTATCCACAGTCCCATAGGATCTCGTGAATTCGTGGGTGCATAGGCAGTGGATGACCCTCTCTAAATGTACATTCCTTGGATTCACCTTCCCACACATCCTTCGAACGGTGATGCGACTGGAGAGTAAGGAGTGTAGGGTCGAGGGGACCTGGACCTCCGGAAGGAATATAAGATGATGAAGGGGCTGAAGAAGAAGGACCCACCTCATTTGGATTAGTTGGGACCTATACAACAATAACATTTACATCAAAAGACCGATATTACATTTTATTATATGATAATCAAACTAATCAAATATAAACAATTATTCACTTACATTAGTACGCTCGGTACCACCACGACGACCACCGGAGGAGGTGGGCCAAAAGAAGTACGTGGTCCATCGCCGTAAGGAGGTCTACTACTCGATCCTTCCTCCACAGTTTAGTATTGTACTGTATAGCACCTGTTAGATGTTGTACTGTATTTAGTCCCATATTGGATATTTATCAATTTAGTGTTTGGTTCCCTCCTATATATAGGAGTCATTGTACACAGTTATATTCATCCTAATAATCCAATAATATTTTTCAATCTCTCTGTTAACCTTATCATGGTATCCAGCACAATTATACAAATTTTATTTTCTTAATTTCCCCATCAAAACCTTAAAATCCCAAGCATAAAAAAACAAAAAAAAAGAAACCGCAGCTCTCCCTCCTCGTCGTCATCATCATTGTCGACCCCTGCCGTCCACCCCAAAGTCATCGTCGACATCATCGTCAAAGCAGCTCTCCCTCCTCGTTGTCGACATCATCGTCGACCATCGTCGTCCTCCCCAAAGTCATCGACAGTCCTCTCCCCCACCCTTCCAACCTCCATCATCGACATCATCGTCGAAGCAGCTCTCCCTCCTCGTCGTCGACGGTCCTCTCCCCCGCCGTTCACCCCAAAGTCATTGACGGTCCTCTCCCCCACCCTTCCAACCTCCGCTGTCCACTCTAAAGTCATTGATGGTCCTCCGCCATCCACCCCTAAGTCATCGACGGTCCTCTCCCCCGCCCTTCCAACTTCCGCCGCTCCCTCCATCTCCAACACTAGCCGCCTATCTCCTTTCCCACCTCAAACCCTAACCCTACTTTTCTAGTTCTCTCTTCGATCCGACTCATTTTTTTCTGTGTAAAAATAAAAAAAATCAAAAAAATAAAATAAAATAAAAAGTTTGCAGGTACTCTTTCTTCTCCAATGGAACCTCAGTCTCACCGATTCAGACACATGTAGTGCCGCCATCATCTTGATTCCGGTCTCCTACCTCCTTCCATCATCATCTCTCACCGTGCACCACCACTGCTTTCGCACCCGATAGCATCATCCAGCTCTCAATCTCGATCCCGACACCAGCAGCTGTTCTGTCCACCTTTTGATCCCTGCCACAGCAACATCAATCTCATTCCTCCTCGCCGCACTTCTTTCCTTACTTCCTCGGCCATGACCGTTACTCCAGACTTGCCAACTCCTGCTAATTGGGCTAATCTCCAGCATCGTCTCGCTCAGCTGGAACTACACCTCTTGGGTCAATCTGTAACGCCCTTGCCCGTAGCTCAGACAATTTATACAATTTATATGACAAATTAAATACTATGTAGTACAACTGTCCACCACAGGCTGCCTCTCAAAAGGTGGTTAATCGATTAGGTGACTCTTGTTCATAGGCAGTTATATTTATATATTATTTAATCTTTATATCTTATCGATATGGGACAATTTCCCATACACTTACCTCTTTTCTCCTCTTTCGTGAGAAGACAATGGTGGGCCCCCTTGGCAATCCTTCCACGTCAGCCTATGGCTGACACCAACAAGCAAAGAGCAACAACATGCATATGCTTTTGCTGTTCTCTCCCACGTGGGGCCCCCTACATCAATCACTATTTCATTTTTCAATTATTACCAATATGCCATAGCGCAAATTACCAACAGCCAACATACTCCATATATATATATATTATATATATAATTATACTCTTGAAAATTACGGGGTGTTACGCAATCTATCACTGCTGGCCTCTCTGTCCCTGCATTCTCTGTTACTCCTGGTATGAATTCTTCCTGGATTTTAGATTCTATTGCTTCATATCATCTTACTCGTAATTATACACTGTTCATCACCAACACTACACTGCCCCCTCCTCTCCATCCTTACACACTGTCGATGGCTCACACCTTCTCACTATACACTCAGGGTCTATTAGCTCTCCCACTCTCACATTGCCCTATGTTCTGTATGCTCCTCACTTATCGATAAACCTTATTTCCATTAGTGCACTATGCGAGAATGGTCTTGTCGTTACATTTGATTCTTTCGGTTGTTCTATTACTGACTCGCATACAGGTCAGGAGTTTGGGCATGCTAGTCGGCAGGGTCGTCTATATCACTTAGATTTTCTTCATGCCCACAGATCTCATCACCATTTGGCTGGTGTTGTGCACTCTGATGCTGATCTCTGGTACAGACTGTCACGCCCCGCTTTCTAGAATACGGGAACACAGGCACGTAACTGAGGCCCGGCGAATGATACAAGTTTGTCAACTCATATCATCCATAAGCTGTTAATTTAACTCAACAATAAGATAACAATATCAACCACGCAAGCATGTTAAATCATAATAAGATAACAAAGTACATGACATATTACATGACATAATACAGGACATAACCAACAACTGGAAAGAAACATAGTTACGGGTCAAACACGTCCGGATTACAACAAGGATTACATGAATAAAACATGAATTAAAATAACATAAAATTAAACAAGACTAGAATCTCTGTTCAGCAACACCTTCAGGTAGTTCTCCATCTGGGCCTGCAAGTATATTATTACAAAGGAAAAGACAAAGAGATACCCGTTAATGCAAGTCACGGGCCGCAAGTGGACAAGCAACGGGACAATTATAGAATAAAACAAAAACAGGAAAGAACAAGGAATCAAGAATAGTGCAAATACAACATGCAACAGGATCAAGAACAAGACCTCATAGAACAAATAGCATGCATGTAAACAAGTAAATAATCCATAAGAACATGTAACATGTAAACGAGTAAGCAAGTAAACGTGTCAACATGAACGCGTAACATGTAAACAAGTAAACAAGTCATCATAACCATGTAACATGTAAACGGATCATGCAAGTGTACGTGTCAATGTCATGTCTTTTATTAACCTAACTAGGTAGCACTTCATGCATCCCATACCATATGGTTGCTATCCGCAATCAAGTAAACGTTTAAACTAGTGGTGGATTCTATAGGTCACGTACTCGGAAAACATATCCAGTCGAGTCAAGTTAAGTATATCTTGTATCAAGATACGTACAATGTGGATATAGTGTAACGTAACGTGAAACATAGAACATAAAGTTTGCAAATTTACAATTTGCAACTTACAAATTTGCATCGGGGAACCACGAGCCCCCGTCCGAGTACGCTCTTCTATATTGCCCACTACTAGATCTTTTTCCTTTATACCCCGGCTTGTTATCTTTTTAATTACAATTTAAACATGAACAATAACTATATGCAACAATAAGGACGGGTAACATGGCAAGGGTAACATGACAAGATCAAGTATCAAGACTCATACGAGGTAGAAAACATATTTCAGGGCTTATAAAACATGTGATGCAACTAATGACATGCATAACACTTAAACAAGAATAGAGATATTATAACAACATGCAACCTAGGAACAAACAATTCATGCACAACATCATGTATAATTATAGGAGTATATATGTGTGTATTAATTTTTGTGTTCGTGTCATGCATACGAGAACAAAGTATTCACGATCACATGTGAATACAGATCGACGGATTAGGTATGGAAACAAGTATCAATTCGACTTATGAATGCGAATTGGAGTCAAAAATAATATACTTGTGGTATTTTTACAAAGGCTTGTACTAGAACAAATAAAATTATACAAGAGACACTTGCCTGTTAGTTGACGACGATGAAATTAAAGATAGAATAACGGAATCAGTATCCCGGGCAGCAGAACACGTGTAAGGTGTGTGGCAGCCACGCCAAGTCAGCAACTCCTAGAATAGCAACTCCCAACTTTACTTCAACAATAACTCCTTCACAGCTCCAAAACAGCAAATACTCCAAACAGCAACTCTTCAAACAGTTAATTCCTTCACAATTTCCAAGACAGCAAACACTCCACTCCAATAACAACTTCAAACACTAACACCAACTTTACTTCTCCATCTCAGCAAACATTTCAACTCAATCTCCTACTCCACAACACCAAACACCCGTACAACACCAATACAGTAAAAACTTTACTCCTATCTCCTACTCCACAACACCAAACACCAACACCAATACAATAATCTAATAACTCCAATAATAATCCCCAAATCCAATTTCCTTCTTCTTTCAACACACACACACACACACACACAGAGAGAGAGAGAGAGAGCGAGAGCAGAAGAATGGGGCTGCGACTGGACGTGTGCGTCGCGCTCGAGGCTGGTGACCAAAGGCGGCGCGGTGACGGAAGGAAGGAGCAGCGACTGCGGGAGAAGGGTTCAGCTGGGGCGTTCGAGCGGAAAGAACGACGGCTGAGTGGCGGAGTTCGTTAAGGTCGGGGCTTGCGACGACTGGCGGAAGAGGAAGGAGGCGGCGACTGCACGATGGTTGGCGCGACTGGTGGACGACAGTGGAGGAAGGAGACGAACGGAGAGCGAGGGTGGAGCTCTGCTTCGGCAATGGCGGCGACGAGGGGGCTCGAACGGGGAAGACGACGGTGAGGACTGGCTCTTGGAGGTTGAAGACGACGCGGCTGAATCGTGCGGAGGAATGGAGGAGATGGAGCGCGAGGACGGCGAGAGCGCTCGAGGTTGATGACGACGGAGGTTGAGCGGCAACAATGGCGGTAGTGGAGGAGGTGAGCGGCGGTGTCGAGGTTCGGCAATGGTGGAGCTGACTGTGGGCGACGACGGGAGGAGATGCAACGGGCGAGCGGAACAGGCGATGGGGACGGCAACGCTGCTGAGGAAAGCTTCGACTGGAGGAGCGTCGACGGGGTGATGGCTGCGGTCAACTGGGGACGACGGGGACGACGAGGAGTGACGGTCGACTGTGGAGCTCGAGGCGAGCGACTAGCGGTTGTCGACTGTGGCGATGCTTCGGGAAGACGACGACGATGACTGGACGAAGAGGGACGGCAGTGACAGGGTTGAGCAGAAGGAATGCGGAGTGAGGGCGAACTCGACGGAGAAGACGAAGGGCAGCAGTGGTGAAGCTTCGGTGGTGATGGAGGTGGAAGAAGAGAGGAGAAGAGTTGGGTTCTGTTTGTATGGTTCTCTGTTTTGGGTAAAAGAAACAGAGAGGGAGCGATAGAGTGAACGGGAGGGATTGGGTTTTAGTATAATAATATAATAAGAAGTAAAGTGGTGGGGGTGAGAAGTGGGGTAGTTATGAAGAGAATGGGTGATGTGGTCTGCAAAGTGGGGGGTAGTTACTAGGTTATGGGGAAGTGCAAGTACGGGATCAAGAGTGGGGAAGGTAGGGAGAAATTGTATATGGGTAGATGTAGGGTTAATCTGTATAATATATGGGTTCTGGATTTGGGCTTGGTTCTTGGGTTCAAAAATATTTAGGACATTGGGCTAAAATATTTTGGACTCAAATTAATTTAATTAAACTCAAATACGAAATTGGGCTTCAATAATTGGGCTTATAACAAAATAAAATAATAATTAGGGTATTGGGCTAATCAATTGGGCTCATATTAAACATAATAATAAAATAAAATCAAAATATAGAATTGGGCTTAAAATAACAATTAAACAATTGGGCTTTGGATTAATTTAATAAAACCAAATACGGATTTGGGCTTAGAATAACAATTGGGTTTCAAAATAATACATAATAAAAATCAAAATACAACTTGGACTCATATTAATAATTAATAAAATCAAAATACAAACTTGGGTTTATAATAAATAGTCAAACTATTGGGTTCATTAAAATAGTTAAAATAATAAAATCAATTAAGAAAAAAACAGTTAAAAGATACCGAGGATTTAAATACGAAAAAAAATACTTTTAAAATACGTATTAATGAAAACAGGGGTTACACAGACGTTTAGAACATAATAGTGAGTCTCGTCTCAAGACTTTAGCCCGTAGTGGTGTCATTGGTTCTCTTTCTTTTACTCATTTGTCTGATTGTCAAGGTTGTCATTTGGCCAAACACATCGCACTGCCCTTTAATCACAAAAGTACCTCACAAACCACCCATCCTTTTCAACTTATTCACTTTGACATATGGCGACCATCTCCTACACCATCTTACAAAGGTTATCTCTATTATGTCTATTTCATCGATGACTTTACTTGATACACATGGGTGTTTCTTATGCGCTACCGCTCTGAGATACCTGATATTTACCAGTTCTTTACAAAAATGGTTCACACTCAGTTTGGTGTGCGTGTCAAAACCTTTTGCCGCGACGGTGCTCGTAAGTACACTTCCACTGCTATATAATCGATCCTTCAATCTCATGATACACTTTTTCAACAATCATGTCCTCACACACATGAATAGATTGGTGTAGCTGAACGCAAGCATCGTCACATTCTTAAGACGACTGGCGCTCTTCTATTCTCCTCTTCTGTTTCTCGTTCTTTCTGGGCTGAAGCTGTCATGATGTCTATCTGTCTCATTAACATCTCTCCATCGTCTGTCCTATCTGGCACATTATCTTATGAGGCTCTTCGTCACTCACCGTCGGACTACAGTATGCTTTGTACCTTTGGGTGCACATGTTATGTCCCTCTCCCTCCCTCTAAGCGCATGAAGAGCTACTAAGTGTGTTCATCTAGGTCTCAGTCCGGAACATAAATGTTACCGTTTTGATCCTGTAACGGGTTGTGTCCGTATTTTCCGACATGTCTCCTTTGTGGAAGACTCTCCCTACTACTTAACTTCTCCTAAGGATGCTAGTTTTCTTGACTCCCCTATTGTTGGGCCTCCTTCTGCGGCCAGACCTTCACACATTCCATTTGATCCCACTCCTCTTGCTCCCTTCCCATCTCATACTGACGTTCCACTTATTCTTCCTCCTTTGGAGACACCACCTGCATCCCCACCGCATCATGCCCCCTTACCACCTACATCCCCTCAGCTGCATAAACACATACAACCTATCTCACCTCCTCACCCTATTCCTCCACAATCGTTCCGTCAGTCAGCACGTTCTACCTCGGGCATCCCACCGGCTCGTTACACACCTGATGCCACTGGCTCTTCTGACCAGTTTAGTTTTGCCACCCTAGCCTCTTACTCTCCACAGTTTCATGCGTATCTCACTGTCATACACTCTACACGTGAGCCCAGAACCTACCAGAAAGCTATTCGATATCCTAAGTGGCGGGAAGTTATTGCAGAGGAGTTCAGTGCATTTGATCAGATTAGAACTTGGAATGTTGTTCCACTACCTCTGGGCATCCATCCTGTCAGCTGCAAATGGATTTTCAAGATCAAATATCAACCTGATGGCTCCATTGAGCGGCACAAGGCTCGCCTTGTTTCCAGAGGCTTTACTCAGGAGCATGGCATTGATTATGATGAGACTTTTGTCCCGATTGCACAGATGACTACAGTTCGCACTCTCCTTGCCGTTGCCGCCATTCATCAGTGGCCCGTTATACCAGATGGACGTGAAGAATGCTTTTCTTCATGGTATCTTATCTGAGGTTGTTTACATTCATCCTCCTCCTGGACTTACCACTCCTCGTCATGTTTGTCGTTTGCGTCGGGCTATATATGGTCTGAAACAGGCCCCTTGAGCCTGATTTGAGTGTTTTCGCCATGTTATCACCCAGGCTGACTTCAGTCAGATTTCACAAGACCATTCTATGTTTATGCGTTCATCATCGCAGAGGTGGGTAATTCAATTATTATATGTTGATGATATGATTATTACTGGGGATGATCCTGCAGGCATTGCCTCTACACAGAAGTATTTTCACTATCAGTTCCATATGAAAAATCTTGACAGATTACGCTACTTTCTGGGCCTAGAGATTGCCCATGTGTCTCGGAGGATACTTATTTCTCAACATAAATACACATCAAATATTTTCTCTGCTGCCTGTCTCTCTGATAGTCGATCGGTCGACACTCCCTTAGAGCTTCATGTGAAACTTCGTCCCACAGATGGTGAGCCCCTTTCTGACCCCACTAGATACAGACAGATTGTTGGACAACTTGTCTACTTATGCATGACCGACTCGATATTGCCTATGCAGTCAGTATTGTTGGCCTGTTTGTTTCCGCTCCTACATCAGTTCACTACGGTGCTCTTCTTCAGATCCTCAGATATCTTCGGGGTACTATCACTTGCTTATTATTCATGCCTTCCACATCCGCCTTAGAGCTCCGTGCATACTCTGGTTCAGATTGGCCGGGTGATCCTACTACCAAACGGTTTACCACATGCTTCTGTCTATTCCTTGGTGATTCATTGATCTCCTGGCGAAGCAAGAAACAGGTAGTTGTAGCATGTTCTTCAACCGAAGCTGAGTACAGAGTAATGACAGACACTACTAGAGAAATTGTTCATGTTCGTTGGTTATTATCAGATAAGAGTGTAACTTTCACATGCGCCACTCCTCTTCATTATGATAACCAGAGTGCATTGCACACTGCAAACAACCCGGTCTTTCATGAGCTAACAAAGCACATAGGGATAGATTGTCACTATGTTCGTGAGCGTTTTGAAGCAGGGACCCTTTCACTTTACTCTGTTACTTCTTCTCAGCAGATAGCAGACTTCTTCACCAAGTCTCATAATGTCCAGAGATATCGTTATTTGGTGGGCAAACTCACACTGTTCGACCCATTGTAAGTTTGAGAGGGGGTGTTAGATATTGTATTGTATTTAGTCCCATACTGGATATATATCAGTTTAATGTTTGGTTCCCTCCTATTTATAGGAGTCATTGTACACAGTTATATTCATCCTAATAATTCAATAATATTTTTCAATCTCTCTGTTAACCTTATCAGCACCAATAATTAGTTGAACTTTTGTGGAAAAATGACAATGACAACTTTACAAAACTATTAGTCCAATCTTTGTTCTCTACACATAATTCATCTTTCTTCATTCCGTTATGTTTGGAGTAATATTCTCCTTCTTAATTGTATCCCTCCAAGTCCAATTATATCTATCCTATCAGCTATTCCATCAACTCCTATTACTTCTTTAATTGATACCATATGATCATGACACATACACAAACATTTCATTTTCAAAATAGATAGTCCTTAAGAACAATGACATTAATTCCATTAAGAACTAACATATTTTCGATGATTTTCAATACGCATGAAAACCATTGATATAAAAGTATAGACGAACTTACTTCGAAACAAATAGGGCAGGTGTGGTGCATTGCTCTTTCCACACATGACACATTTATGTGACGACTCCAGTATTTGGTCATGGCAACATCCTGAATGTATATCAATAGTTTATCAAAATGAACCAAGTTAAATTTAAGCAAGAAACCAAGGTAAAATTGGTTAAATTTATGAAAGGAATTAGCAAAGAAATTCATATACCACTACGTCGCAATGGAAGTTCTCTTTCTCACCAGTATTGTAATAATGAACAAAAAGGCAGAATTAATCAGAGCCCATAGTATTACAAAAACAAAAGACAAGTGAAGATTTTCATACATTGAATTTGCTAAATACACACCTGCAAATTCCACATATATGACAATGGAATTGGCTTTTCGAGACCTTCAATTAATAAAAAAAAATGAATGGAAATATTTTGTTATCAACTTCCTTAGATGCAACTATAGCTAAAAATAACATCCAAATGAGAATTAGCTACCAAATAAACTTAAATCTTACGTTATCATCGAAAAACTTACATTTCTCGCAGAAGTACTTTCCCTTACAAACCTCACAATTTGAGCAAAAAGGTTCAATTTCCTACTGTTAGGGATTTCTACCGAAACCCCTCCTTAGGATCTTGTTGAGTTATTCAATGTAATCAATACAAACCACCAAGCACATATGAGATCATACCAAACACACCAAAGCACACACAAGTTTGTTCCGGTTGGGGCTTCGCCTTAATCCGGGGGAGAAGAAATCCAAAATGTTATTCAACTAGAGAAGATACACGAATATTACAATTCTCACCACGGCCCTATCTCAAGCCTCACCAGCAAGTACTAGTTGTTTACAATTAGAGAATCACTCAATCTCTCCTTCAATGAAGTACTCTCTCTCTCTTGGCTCTCAATGGAGGCCAATAACAACAATATATAGAGATATAGAGAAATCCTAGCTTGATATCTTGATACAATAGCCTTTGGATATTCCTGAAGAGATAATCCTACGATAAGAGCCGTCAGATCTGACTTGAAGAGCAAGTTAGGCTTCTCACGTATCACCAAGATCCGACCCAAATTATTCATCAGCGCCGCGTTCGGTCGACTGATCGTCCCCCTCTCGGGAACTTCTGCAGAGTTGGGCGGTCGACCGCACCCCATGTGCGGTCGACCGCAACTCCATCTACTGCTACAGTTGCTGACTGTTTCCCTTGCTTCCACTCCATCTTTGATCGTCTCGATTCTTCCATCGTCTCATCGTCTTCTTATCCAACATAGTATGGAAGACATAAAACCAGTAATTTTCACATTGGATTGCATACTCATGAATCCACACCTGTGTGATTTAAAATCTTCTAGACTCTTTTCATTCTCTTCTTGCAAACAACTCGTTTCAATGGCTTCCTCTGCTAGTTGAATATATCTCAACCTATTTTTCTCCCGCTGTATGCCCCCTCAAGGGCACACCCCAGTAGATGTAATCATGGAGGTGCCACCCTCCACACGAACTCCACTACCTCAAGGCTCTCTCTACCTTCTGACGATATTCGAACGTCGTAGTCTCGCTCGGATGATTCTAGTGACGATATACTAGATGATGCTTTAGGAACAATGGAGTTCGAAACACTTGCGCAAGTTTTTTTGTTCCTCCAAAGCTGGTAGAGGTTGTACTGACCCTGTTCAATCCCCCTCTCACCCTTCATCACCTTGCGATAACTTTCCCAAACTGAACGAACTCCACCTGGATCTGTATACCTGCAGTCCCGAGCTTCTAGAGTTCTCATGGAAATAAGGCTCCGCTTCATCAAAGGAATATACATGCCCTCCTCTAGTGTGTGTTCCCTTTCGTTTATCATCTTCGACTCATTTGTTTTCTCACCCCTTACTTCACAAGTCTTTTCAATCTTCGTTCCCACACTACGACATGAGGCAAACTTGTAAGTAGAAATCATTACTTTACAAATCTTATCAACCTTCGTTCCCACACAACGATATGATGCAAATTTGAAAGTAGAAACCATCTCCCTCTCGGAGCAAATTTGGGAAGAACTAACCGAATCAAAAGAACAACCGGAATTCACATCTAAAGAACTTGAAACAAAAGCACTGATTAAGCCATCACGTGATTCAGCGGCATTGAATTTGGCATCCCTCTGACTCAACTGCTTGCAACAGTCTCTTATGTAATGCTCAATTCCTTTGCACTGGTGGCCACAGACCTTACCCCTACATACACTTTCCCTTCCAATCAAAGTTAATCCACCTCCAAGCAACTCACAGAAGTTGACGCCGATTTCTGACTCTCCTTCCTAAGTGCATCCTCCTCCAACCCCTTGATCATACCAGCTATGAAAAACTTCTCCTTGGTAGATTTCTCATCTAGCACGGTTATCATGTTGGATGGATTTGGTGATGAATATACCGAGTTGGAAACCCTTAAATCATCTGTGTTGAACGCTGTCAGTTCAGATAACTCCATATTGAACTCCACTTCATGATCTAGAAGAGTGGTATTTTCCTTCATTGAGAAACCCCACAACTTTCTTCGCTAGTACATCCGACCCTGTGATGACGATCCCGAGTAGTCAATTCTGAAGATCCCGAGTAGTCAGTTCTGAATCTTGCCCAAAGACTCGTCGTGCTTCTCCTATACTTGACTTCGCTCGTCGATGACAACCGGATTAAACCCATGGCTTCTGAACATATCTTCTTCCACTTTTCCTGCTTTGTGCCAATTGGTCTCCCTTTATCTCCTTCTAGGACTAGATCCAAGTCCTGTTGAACCGATGCTTCATGCATGTCCACCTTCAAGAGATCAAAGGTGATCTTGCCTTTGACCCGCTTGATCTTCGTGATCTGATCTGCCATCATCTTCAATGAACTCGAACAAACCTTTTGAACCCGAAGCTTTGATACCAATTGTTATGGATTTCTACCGAAAACCCCCCTTAGGATCTTATTGAGTTATTCAATACAATCAATACAAACCACCAAGCACATATGAGAACATACCAAACATACTGAAGCACACACAAGTTTGTCCCGGTTGGGGCTTCGCCTTAATCCGGGGGAGAAGAAACCCAAGATGTTATTCAACTAGAGAAGATACAAGAATATTACAATTCTCACCACGATCCTCTCTCAAGCCTCACCAGCAAGTACTAGTTATTTACAATTAGAGAATCACTCAATCTCTCCTTCAATAAAGTGCTCTCTCTCTCTTGGCTCTCAATGGAGGCCAATAACAACAATATATAGAGATCTAGAGAAACCCTAGCTTGATATCTTGATACAATAGCCTTTGGATATTCTTGAACAGATGACCCCACGATAAGAGCCGTCAGATTTGACTTGAAGAGCAAGTTGGGATTCTCACGAATCACCAAGATCCGACCCAAATTATCCATCAGTGCTGCGTTCGGTCGACATCACCTCAAGGTCGGTCGACCGTCCCCCTCTCGAGAATTTCTACAGAGTTGGGCGGTCAACCGAACCCAATGTACGGTCGACCGCAACTCCATCTGCTGCTACAGAAGCTGACTGTTTCCCTTACTTCCACTCCGTCTTCGATCGTCTCGATTCCTCCATCGTCTTATTGTCTTCTTATCCAACATAGTGTGTAATATGGCTAAAGATGGGGTTAAATCGGAACCATCCAGATTGGGCGCGAATCTTGAAGCTCGAGGGTAAAATGGTAATTTCACATACAAGTGGAGCCAAAGCGGGTACTGGATCTCCTTCGCACAGATCCGATAGCCCACAAACGGATCCACACCAATTGGGTACGGGTCCCGACCTGAGGCGAACCCAGACCAACAAGAGACAAATCAGGGCCACTGATTGGACCAAGTCAACGGGCCTGATTTACTCTCACCGGGAATCAGGGTTAGTTTCCTAAACAGACTGTGAGGATTTTACTCCTAGCAGTTACACAGGGAATCAGGTCCCTAATCTCCCCTGGCGACTATAAAAACCTCCCCGCTACCACTGTGACCAGGTAATCACTATTTTTCCACCTTAAGCTCTTTTTTTAATCACCACTGGTTCTGACAAGAGCGTCAGAGGGTGCGTCGCTGGAATCAACCCCGGTGTCTCGCACTTCCTTGCAGGTTGCGACAGGAATCAGAAGGCTTGGATCTGCTGTTCCGGTTTTCTCGAACTCACAAATCTCATATGTTTACCCCCACACCGAAATCAGCGGTAACAGATTGGGGCCGTCTGTGGGAAAAACCACACGAACAGCCTCAGCCTCTTCCTTGTTGTCTTCTCCAACTATGCCTCCAAAGAAGGTCAGATCTAGAGGGTTCAACCGTGGGCCCAATCCCACCGATCCTACGGAGGAAGTCCCTCTCAATCCTATTCCACAGCCCGAACTTCCTCCACCGGCCCAGCAGGGCCAACCCCCTCTTCCCAAACAGCAACCCCCCAATGGCCCTTCCGACCATAACGGTCGGAGGCAGAAGCAGCCCCTCAACCCGGACCATGTTTCGGTTCATAATGAATCCTCGGATTCAATGGCTTCTCATCACCCCGACCTCCGCAACACAGTCCTGAACCGCCAAAAAGATGAGGACCTTCGCACCCACCTTGATGAAAGGCGGGCCCGAGAGGGAGCCTCCCGCCAGCATCATGGTAAGCGGTCGCCTTACCGCCGAGACGACAGACGGTCTCCGGACCGAAGGGGCCGAGCGGCATCTCCCGAGCGCCGAAGGAGGAGGCCGCATTCGACCGCGGATCGGCATCATCCGAGGAACAATGAGGCACCTATGACTCGTGTCGAGTTCCTGCAATTTCAGGAGACCGTGCTGCAGGCCCTTAACCTTCGACCCAACAACCAAAATGCCCAGAGGGTTCCAACACCCCCGAGGGTTCCCAGTCCTCGCCGCCGATCCAGAAGTCCTCTCCCGGCTCCCAGTCGCCAGCAGCAGCACTATAGTCCCCACCGATCCCAGGACTACCGGCGCCGCAGTCCTCGCTCCCCTTCCTATGAAGAAGAATCCCGGGGATCATTCGATTATCAGTGGAGGGACGATGCCCTCAACCGCCGCCTCCATAAGGTGGAAAGGCGCATCGGGCGCATGGACAGAGAGGAGGAGTCCAGAGCAGGGACCGTCCGTCCCAGCAGACCTCCCTTCTCTCGGACGATCATGGAGGCCCCCATACCGAGGGGTTTCAAACCTCCGCAGTTTGAAACATACTCAGGGGAGTCTGACCCAGTTAATCACGTCGAAAGCTTCAAAACCTTAATGCTGATCCATCAAGCTTCCGATGCCATGCTCTGCAAGACCTTCCCCGCCACCCTCAGGGGGTCGGCTCGGGAATGGTACTCTAGGCTCGTCCCCTCTTCCATCTTCTCATTCGAGCAGTTCGAAACGTTGTTCATAACTCACTTTGTGAGTAGCAGGCGAGCCGAGAAGACGAGCCTCTCCCTACTCAACCTGCGGCAAGAAAGGGGAGAGAAGCTGAGGGACTACGTGAAGAGATTCACTGCAGAAGTCAGGTCTATCGCCTCCTTAGACTAGTCAGTGGCGACTGTTGCGTTCCAGTCGAACGTCCTCAACTCCAACCTCCGGTCGTCCCTCGCCAAGAAGCCCCCGCACAACTTCGCCGACCTTCTCCTAAGGTGCGAGAAGTATATCCGGGCGGAAGAGGCAGAGTGCCTCGCGAACTTCGGAGGATCGACCTCCGGATCGAAAAGGAAGGCGACAGAGGAGGAGGGCTCGAAGAAGATGCAGAAGGACAACGGCGGTCAGCGCCGCCCTCCCCCTAGGTTCGAGAAGTTTACTCCATTCACCACCAATGTCTCCACCATCCTGATGGAAGTGGAGAAGGAGGGGGTCATCCCTCCGGCTCCGAGGATGAACACCCCAGCCAAGAGAAGGAATAAGGAGAAATTTTGCCGTTACCACCGAGACCACGGCCATGATACCAACGACTGCCGGGCATTGAAAAATGAAATAGAGGCCCTCATCCACAGGGGGCAACTGGCCAAATTTGTAAAGGCAAACGATCGGGCGGATCGCAGCACTCCTCCGCCTCGGGGGGCTAACAAGCGCTCCGAACGGCGCGAGGAGACGCCCGAGTTTGAGGAAGAACGGGTCCTGCACTTCATCCACGGAGGGCCTATGGGGGGCCCTCCAACTCCTCTCGGAAGGCCTTCGTCCGAGAGGTCAACTCAGTTCACAACGCCCCTCCTCCCAAAGGCCTCGGAGTCCCGGTGACCTTCTCCGATGAAGACCTCGAGGGGGTCCGAACTCCCCACTGCGACGCCCTCGTCATCGACCTTCGCATGGCAAACTTCAAGGTGCAGAGGGTCCTGGTAGATAACGGGAGCTCGGTGAACATCCTCTTTCTCTCGGCCTTCCGAGGCCTGCAGCTGTCTCGGGACCGTCTCAAGCCGGCCGGTTACACACTCCACGGGTTCACGGGGGTCCCAGTAACTGTCGAGGGAGTGATAACCCTAGACGTAACCACTGGAAAGATCCCTACTACCCGGACCGAGCCGATGGACTTCATGGTCGTCGACGTCCCGGCCGCGTATAATGTCATTCTAGGCCGACCCGGCCTAGCTGCCCTTGAGGTTGTCCCTCAGCGTACCACCTTAAAATGAAGTTCCCCACTCGGTCGGGAGTAGGGGAAGTCAGGGGAAGCCAAGAGACGGCTCGGAAGTGCTACATGACTTCCACTGGGGGACCGGTGCTCTCCCTCGAAACACTAGAAATCCCTGAGCCGAAAGTCCGACCCACGTCCGAGCCGGCGGACGAGCTGGAAGAAGTGCTCTTCTCAGACGAGGACCCGAGCCGGAAGTTCCTCATCAGCAAGTCCTTACCGACTGCGCTGTGCTCTGACTTGGTTAAATGCATCCGGGATAACCGCGACCTGTTTGCTTGGTCAGCTGCGGATATGCCTGGCATCTCCGAGGAGTTGCTAGTCCACCACCTAAGTGTCGAACCGGGATGCAAACCGGTTCAGCAGAGGAGACGAAAATTCGCTCCCGAGCGACAGCAGGCCATCAAGGAGGAGGTGGATAAACTTTTGAAGGCTAAGTTCATACAGGAGGTAAACTACCCCGAGTGGCTCTCCAATGTTGTAATGGTCAGGAAGTCCAACGGCTCTTGGAGAATATGCATCGACTTCACCGACCTGAATAAGGCGTGTCCGAAGGACCCATTCCCTCTTCCTAACATCGACACCCTCATTGATGCCACCTCGGGCCATGAGCTCCTCAGCTTCATGGACGCCTTCTCCGGCTATAATCAGATCCGAATGTTCCCTCCGGATATTCCGAAAACCTCCTTCATCACCGATCAGGGCCTCTACTGCTACCGGGTCATGCCGTTCGGGTTGAAGAACGCGAGCGCCACCTACCATCGCCTCGTCAACAAGGTCTTCCAGAGCCAGATAGGCCGGAACATGGAGGTGTACGTTGACGACATGCTCGTTAAGAGCATCCGAGGCACCGACCACGTGGCCGACCTCCAGGAGGCATTCGGCGTGTTGAGAAGGCACAGCATGCGGCTGAATCCGAACAAGTGTGCGTTCGGGGTCTCTTCAGGAAAGTTCCTCGGCTTCATGGTGAGCCAGCGAGGGATCGAAGCCAATCCCGAGAAGATCAAGGCCATATTGGACATGGCCCCGCCCCGAAACGTCAAGGAGGTGCAGAAGCTAACGGGTCGGCTCGCAGATATCAGCCGGTTCCTCTCGAAGTCTGGGGAAAAGTGCCTCCCCTTCTTCAAAGCACTCAGGAGGGCTAAGGGTTTTGAATGGGGCCAACCACAACAGGAATCGTTCGACCAACTGAATGCCTACTTGGTGAACCCCCCTCTGCTCAGCAAACCTGTCCCGGGGGAAACTCTCTTCATCTACTTGGCTGCTTCCGAGCAGACCCTAAGTGCTGTCTTGGTAAGAGAGGAGGACCGGGCCCAAAGGCCCATCTACTACGTGAGCAAGGTGCTTCGGGACGCCGAGCTCTGCTATCCGAAGATAGAGAAGATGGCCTACGCCCTGGTCATGGCGGCGAGGAAGCTCCGGCCGTACTTTCAATCCCACTCGGTCGTTGTCCTCACTGACCAACCTCTAAAGCAGATCCTCCACAAGCCCGAGACCTCGGGCCGGCTAATGAAGTGGTCCATAGAGCTGAGCCAACATGACATCTCCTACCAACCTCGGACGGCAATTAAAGCACAGGCCCTCGCCGACTTCATCGTAGAGTCCACCATCCCTGAAGTCAGCCACGTCCCGAATGGACCCCCCATTTGGACGGTCTTCGTGGACGGCTCCTCCTGTAGCGAAGGAAGCGGCGCCGGTTCATCCTGAACGGCCCTAACGACTTCGTCCTCCAGTATGCGATCCGTATGAACTTCAAGGCCTCCAACAATGAGGCGGAGTACGAAGCACTCATCGCAGGCCTCGGGCTTACCCAAAGTGCTGGGGCGCAGCGCCTCCGAATCCATAGCGACTCCCATCTTATCGTGAACCAAGTCTTGGGCGAGTACGAGGCCCGAGACGAGCGGATGGCGAAATACCTCGCTAAGGTTCGGACCCTCATGAGCCGGTTCGAAGAGGCCCTCATCCAACGGGTCCCTCGTGAGGAGAACTCTCAGGCCAATGCCCTCTCCAAGTTGGCCTCATCCTCCCTACAAGGTCTTGAACAGACCGTTCTGATCGAGGTCCTCTCTAGGCCGAGCATAGAAGACGAGACATCCGGCTCGGTGGAGTCGTTGCCGGTCATGTTGCAAGATAATTGGATGAAGCCGTTGGTGGAATTCTTGAGGGACGGGGTCCTGCCCGAGGATCCCAAAGAAGCACGCCGAGTCAAAACCCGGGCCGAGCGGTATGTCTTGATCGAGGGTACCTTATACAAACGCTCCTTCTCTCAAATAGACGGCCGACCATACCTAAGGTGCCTCTCTCCAGAACAGGCCGACTATACCCTACAAGAGCTCCACGAGGGCATCGGCGGGGCACACTCAGGATCCAGGTCCTTGGCCCGGAAAGCTTTGAATTATGGATACTTCTGGCCAACCCTCCTTCAAGATGCCGAATGAGACGTTCGGTAATGTAACTCTTGTCAGAGACACTCCAGCATCCGTCACCTCCCTCAAGCCAACCTCGCCTCCCTATCAAGTCCTATCCCCTTCGCAATGTGGGGGATGGATTTACTAGGGCCTTTCCCTCCGGCTCCGGGTCAGTTCAAGTTCTTGGTCGTAGCCATCGACTACTTCTCGAAGTGGGTCGAAGCCGAGCCCCTCGCCACTATAACCGAGAACAAGGTGGTTCAATTTTTCTGGAAGAACATCATCTGCAGATTCGGCGTCCCCCGTGTCCTCGTGACGGACAACGGGACTCAGTTCACTGGCGCAGCATTCCGAGCTCTGTGCGACGACCTTGCCATCCAGCTGCGCTTCTCGTCCGTCTCACACCCTCAGTCGAACGGACAGGCAGAAAATGCTAATCGGCAGATCCTCACAGGCATCAAGAAAAGGCTGGACAAATGTTCCAAAGGCTTATGGGTCGACCAACTCCCCAACGTCCTATGGAACTACCGCACGAGCAAGCGGACCCCCACAGGAGAGTCCCCTTTCAACCTCACCTATGGGTCCGAGGCGGTGATCCCCCTCGAGGTCGGAATACCTTCCCCTCGGCTTGCAGCCTACGACGAGGAACAGAATGCCAGGGACCTCAGGGCAGACTTAGATCTGATAGATGAGCTGAGGGAAAGAGCGTCGATTCGGCAGCAGAATACCGAAGAAGGGTCGAGTTGGCATACAACAAGAAGGTCCGACCCACCAACCTTAAGCAAGGGGATTTAGTCTTGAGAAAACTGGCCATATTCTTCCCCAATCAGAAGAGCAAGCTGGCTCCGAACTGGGAAGGGCCGTACAAGATTACAAGGGTAGTTCGGCCCGGAGCATATCGCCTGGAAGATCTAGAGGGCAGAGAGATTCCGAGGACCTGGAATGCCGACCACCTCCTAAAATACCAAGAAAGCGTCCCGGTGCCACTCTAAGTATCACAGGATATCGAACCATTCCTCTCCTCTAACTTGTAACCTATTTTCATAAATTGTAATATGTAAAACGGTTCGCCGTCGATTATCAATGAAGAAAGCTCTTTCATACTTATAAATTTGCATGCCTCTGTCCGCCCTTATCATCTGTTTTTTAAATTTAGATTTCAACCAATGGTTCGGAGTCCATGTCCGGCTCGACTTTACCTCCCCGGCTCGTCCCCGGACGAGCCAGAGGTAGATCGCCGTTCGGAACTGCTCCCACAACCGTTGAACTACACCGATGGTTCGGAGTCCAACACTCGGCTCGACTTTACCTCCCCGGCTCGTCCCCGGACGAGCCAGAGGTAGATCGCCGTTCGGAACTGCTCCCACAACCATTTAACTACACCGATGGTTCGGAGTCCAACACTCGGCTCGACTTTACCTCCTCGGCTCGTCCCCAGACGAGCCAGAGGTAGATCGCCGTTCGGAACTGCTCCCACAACCGTTGAACTACACCGATGGTTCGGAGTCCAACACTCGGCTCGACTTTACCTCCTCGGCTCATCCCCAGACGAGCCAGAGGTAGATCGCCGTTCGGAACTGCTCCCACAACCGTTGAACTACACCGATGGTTCGAAGTCCAACACTCGGCTCGACTTTACCTCCTCGGCTCGTCCCCAGACGAGCCAGAGGTAGATCGCCGTTCGGAACTGCTCCCACAACCGTTGAACTACACCGATGGTTCGGAGTCCAACACTCGGCTCGACTTTACCTCCCCGGCTCGTCCCCGGACGAGCCAGAGGTAGATCGCCGTTCGAAACTGCTCCCACAATCGTTGAACTACACCGATGGTTCCGGAGTCCAACACTTGGTTCAATTCCACTCCCCAAACTTGCTCCGCGGCGAGTTAGGAGTAGGTCACCATTCGGAATTGCTCCCACAACCGTCGAACATTCGCTACGACCGGCGAACTTCACCCTGGAAAGGAGCTCGGGTCCCCCCTCGACTTCGCAAGAAGAGGGAGACGGAAGCCCCAAAAAGAAGGGTCGGATCACGTTGCCTTCGGTCGGCTGGCCGAGCAAGTGCCTTTCCGATCCTGCAAACAGAGAAAACTCGCTTTCCCCTCAACTTTCGCGTAGGATCCCGATCAGACGGCCAGGATCTTGCCAGCGACGCTAGACGACAAGATAACGTTTTCTTGGGAACAGAGCCGCCTCGAGATTCGTACCAAAATCTAACGGCCCAGATCTTGTCGACGCCGCCAACGACAAGATAGCGTTCCCGTACAAACTGGCCCACCACGAGATTCTTGCCGACGCCACTATGCGCTCGGCTCGTAAATCTCGGCATGACCAACACACTCACAAGCAAAATAAGTACGCAGAGCCATAAAGGAATTTCATTAATAATCGGGACACAATACAAAGCAGTCTTTCCATAGTTACAAAGTATTAGAAAACAAAAAATACAGCGCCGACCCATTACACTTGGTCCTCAAACAGAAATATCTTCACTGTCCTCTTCGGTCTCCAGCCCTTCCACTTCAGCTGCTAGCTCCTCCGCCTCCTTCCGAAGCTTCGCCTCCACAGTCTGTAAGTGATGGATCTCGGAGAGCAAATCGTCCCGCTCGGCTAATATCTTCGACTGATTGTGCCGAATACACTGAATCCGAAGAGCGTTGCTAAAAGCTGTCTGCGAGTCGTCGTCCTCCCCTACGGGGGTCGCCTCGATAATCCTACTCTCCAGACGTTGGATCTCGGCGTCTCGTTGGCCGAGGACGGACTGAAGGTGGGCCCCCTCGCTCTCAGCTCGACGTAACTCCAGCTCCACTCCACGACGCCGCTCTCGGCACTTCATCGAGCGCGACTTCGTCGCCCCTGAGGTCACCTCAGCATCAACTTCATTGTCCGAACCGTTGGGATCGGTGTATTGGTCTGACACCACGAGCTGAAAAGAAGGGAAAATGAATAGCAAGATTTCAATACACTTCCGAGGCGCAACACTTGAAGAATTTTCCAATCAAACTTTCAAACTCATATTCAGATATAATAGCTCCACATACAACAAGACCGACTGTACTACAAAGTTTTGCAACAATCAGAAGAAACACAAAACGACATGATCAGGGTCTCCTCGGAAGGGGAACGCTTCGATTCAAGGAAACGCGAGGACGACGAGGCCTCGCCTCCGAGCTCGATCCCAAACCAACGAAGCGTGACCCCCCTTCGCCACTGACCCTGACTGTGGCACCGACCGAGGCGCCACTCGACGACATGGCCACGCTACTCTGAGCATCGGCAGGGCTCCGCCTAGCCACAGGCAAACGTGTCGCAAGTTCATAAAAGGAAATCCCTCTCTCGCTCTCTTCGCGAGTGCACGATGTACTGCGGACGTTGGCCCTCTCTGGCAGGGGCTTGAGTGATGCGACCTCCTCCTCCAATTCGATGATCCTGTCTCTCAAAGCGTCGTCCTTCGCCAACTTTTTCAAACGAGGAGGCCTTGACGAGCCCGAAACGTTGGCACTATCGGTAGCGAGCCGTCGGAAGTGGGTGACCTCGATCTCCCTATCTATCGTGATCCTCCTAAGCCTGTCGACCTCGGCTAACAACCTCTTGCGCTCGGACGATGCCTTCTCCAGCTCGGAAGCGAGCTTCTCTTCCGCCGACGAGCGTTCTCTATCCGCTAACTCCAAGTGTCGGATCTCGGCCAAGAGCTAGTCACTCTTCTGCTCGGCGACGGCAAGCTCTCTACGAAGCCGCTCGACCTCACCTTCGGAACAAGGAGCTTGGGGTTGCTTCTGCAGTTGCCACAACTCGCGACAATACTTCCGCACAGCTACCTTCGTCTCCTCCAGCTTCAAGAGCATGAGAAACCGCCTCTGTCGGCTATTCGAGAGCTCATCCTTCGTTTTGGCCAGCTCCTTACGAAGGTGTGCAACCTCCGTAATCGGACCGAACCTTACCTGAAAATCAGAGATAAATCCGAGACCCAACACTTGGAGAATTCTACGCCAAATCAAACACAAAATCCGAGACTCAACACTTGGATAAATTTTGGCCAAACAAACTGTTTTCATTCAAAACCGAGGAGAAAGTTTTACAAGAGCGGTGGCCAGTCCGCAGTTAGGCTTACAGAAAGAAACAAAACGACAAAAAAAACTAAAGAGGCAACCGAGTCAGGGGTCGACCTTTTTGTCGTTCGGGTCCGTCGACCCCTCGGCCTTGTCCTCGTCCTCGTCCTCGTCTTCGTCTTCACTCCCACTCTCCTCCTCGGAGTTGCCATCCTCCCCGTCCTCGGCCTCGGTCCCGCCCGGGCCTTCGACACCGTCCGTCTGTCCCTCGGGGTCGAGCATCCCCGGGGGAACCTCCTCCTCTCCCTCCACGGGGTCATAGAAATGGTAGGAGGACGTGTCGAAACCCGGATTCCTAGCGGCGACGTGGAGCAAGGCTCGACCGTATGCATCCTCCATGTTCTTGAACATGTGTTGCACGGCCTCCTCCTGCACGGCCTTCTTCACCTTCTTCACCTTCCTCCGGTGTTTGGCCATGATCTTCTCAGCCCTCTTCCGAGCCCTTTCTGCTTCCGACCGAGCATTGACCAGCTCCTCCTTCAGTTCGGCGGCCTCCTTCTCCGAAGCCTCGAGCTTGGCCGCTGTATCCTTCGACAGCTGAATGGCGTCGGCCAGCTACTTCTCCAGCCCGGCCACTTCGGCACCCCTTTTTGCCGAGAGAAGTTGCTCGGCATCAAGCAGCTTCGTAGCCTTGACCCGCTCCACTCTCTCCCGCTCATACTCCTGTTCCTTGCTCGCAAACTCCTCGAGCAGGAAGTTGAAGTGGCAGAGGGCCTGAAAAGAGAACAACCCATCAGAATCCGAACCCAAGAACTTGGAAAAAATCAGAAATAGTTTCGATGAGAAAGAGTTCGGTCCACTTACCGACATTGTGTTCCGAGCGATCTGCATCGTGGCGTCTCCTGCCAGCCCGGCCTTTAGGGCCGCTCGATCCTTCGGGGTCGGCAGGTGCCTCACTGCCTCCATGCAGATGTTGTCGTCGCCCAAGAAGCCGTCGACATTCATCACCTGCCAGTCGGGGACGAAGATCTGCTTATGCCGCTCGGTCAAGATCTTCTCTGCCTCGGAAGTGAGGGGTGGAACTTGGAGGGACAACACCTCCTTCACGCCGAACGCACCGCTCGACGAACCGGCCACATCCACCTCCACCGTTGGCGCCGGCGCATCGGAAGCTGGCGGATCCGCAGCCGCGGACTTCTCCTGCTCGGGGCCGGTCCCCAGAGCAACCGCCTCCTGCGGGTCGCTTTTCTTCCCGACCGACGGCATCTTCGAGGCTCGGCCACCCTGAGGCCCTGCCGAAGGCCTCTTCTTCCTCGACTCCTGCTCCGTCGCTCTGGCCTTCGCCATCAAAGCCTTATAATCCAGCTTCATTGTCTCTGCACAAGCCGAATGAAAAGACTTAGAAATTTTTTCATGAACTTTAAGCAAAGAATATAAATACCAGAAGTGTACTAGGGTCGATCGGACTGAGACCCCCTCGGAACAGAGCCTCCTCGGTAATATCTTTCCAGCTTAGCGCTGGCAGAGCGATGAGCTTCTTGTGAACCTCTGTTTCCTCGTCATTCAGCACCGGCTCCTTCTTGGCTCGTTTGGGCAGCCCATCCTTCGCCCAAACTATCGGTATCGTCCATGGCGTGGGGGCTCGGATGATAAAATACTTCTCCTTCCAGTGTTTGATCGAGTCCGGGTTCTCGACCAACTTCACGCCCGTCCGTGGCGAAAGATAGAACCTCTGTTCGTTTCGGCTTGGCTGACAAGGTCGGTAGAGGCTCCGAAAGAGAAACATGCTCGGCGTAGCACCGACCTCTTGGCACCGGAGGACAAACACCATGACGTGCCTCCAGGTGTTCGGCATCAGCTGGGCGGGGCTCAAACCGTACCAGTTCAAAATGTCAACTACGAACGGATGAAGGGGAAAGCGGAGTCCGGCGATGAGAGAGTCGACCGGAAAGACGCACACATCTGTCGAAGACTTCGTATTGGCTCGGAAGCCTGGCCCGGGGAGGAGTAGCCCGTACTCGGCGGGGATCCGGAATCCCATTCGAATCAGATGTAGATCGGCCTCCATAAGAGACGAGATGGTATGGTCCACCTCTGACAGCTCTCTCGGTTCATTCTCCTCCACCGACTTGGCCGTGCCTTGGGTCACCTTCTCCAAGATATCCTCAGCATAGTCCCGAACGCCTCCTACGCTCGACAGGGCAATGGGCTGCCGACCGAACGCCCCTGCCGTCTTCGGCGTCTCGACGATCGTGACTACCGTTTTACCCTTTTGAGACGCCGCCGCGACCACCTGAGGTAGTTCGGCTACTTCACCCTCTCTGTCCGGCCGAACGATACTCTGATCGGTCGGCTCCACTATCTCCTTTCCTTTGCCCGCTTGGCCTACGGCTTGCTCCGAGGCGGGGGTCTCATCCGAGGAAATAATCTTAACCATTTTCTAAAGAAAGGGGAAGGAGACTGACCTTGAAGTGACAGCTACGGTCGGAAAAATTCACCGGAGACAGAGAACGCCTCGCCGCGACAGCTAGCACCACCACCAGGGAGCTAAAAACTTCGAAGGTGAAAGTAAAAACTGGAGAGAGAGAATAAAAGTGAATAATAAGACTTGGATTAAGAGGGGGTGAAGATTTATAGTAAAAAAGGAACGTCCCTTGGACTTCCAAACGAAAGAGCGCGACTCTTGGGCCGCTCTCGAAACGTCGCGAAGGCCCAACACAACTCTGTCTTCTTCACCAAGTCAACTAGCTCGGCACAAGGGAATCTGAATCCGAACTACACGCAATCCGAGTTCGCTTGCAAAGAGCCCGGTCGGCCGCCGAGCAGGTGCCATTCCGAGGCTGCAAACGGAGAAAACTCACTTTCTCCTCAACTTTCGCGTACGATCCCGATCAGACGGCTCAGATCTCGCCAGCGACACTAAGCGACAAGATAGCGTTTTCTTGGGAACTGAGCCCGCCTTGAGATTCTCCGCAACATCTAACGACTAAGATTGCGCCACTTCGCTCGGATAATCGTACCCTCGGGCGTCCCGAGTCTATCTAAAGGAGCCAGAAAAAATTTAGATTTAAAGTTTTAAGGCACCGCCCTCGGCGAGCCCCCCAGGCCCCAGGTCTCGGTCGGTGTTCTGCCGACCCATGGGGCCCGGTCAGAAGCAGATCGGCACACCCCCCATCTCTAACTCCTTCGGGCTGGCAACCATCGGAAGCCATCAGCCCGGAAGGAAGACAGAGATGGGAAGAGACCCATCATTCCGAAGCTACTGCAGTCCCTCGGATACGGACTTGGGTCATCACCTCTTCTACCATGACCTTCCCCGACCCTGACACCCACATTGGAGCACTCAGAATCGGGAGAAGATCATAGTGGAAGAACGACCACCCGTCCTCCCAAAGCAAACTCGACCCTCGGATCCGGACTTGGGTCATCACCTCTTCTACCATAACCTTCCCCGACCCTGACACCCACATCGGAGCACTCAGAATCGGGTGAAGATTATGGTGGAAGAACGACCACCCGTCCTACCGAGGCAGATCGCCCCTCGAATCCGGATTTCGGCAGTCAACCCCTCTGCCAAGATCTCCCCTGATCCTGACACCTCCACCCGGGCCGTCAGAGTCAGGAGAAGATTTTGGCGGAAGAGCGACTCCCCGTCCTTCTGAAACACATGGTCCCTCGAATCCGGACTTTGATCATCACTTCTTCCACCATGATCTCCCCCGACCCTGACATCCACTTCGGGGCCATCAGAGTCAGGAGAAGACCATGGTAGAAGAACGACCACCCATCCTTCAAAAGAGCAACCACCCGAAGCAGATGCCTCCGAGGGCTAGAACTCTACATTGTTGCGATTGAAATGACAAAGGGAGTGGGATACTTATAAGCTCTCCTCCAAGATCCGGCCATTATGACCCTCGAAAGTTGAAACGCCACGCATTAATTGAGGGAACCATCCTTAATGACCCCGAGAAGGTGGAACGCCGCACAAACCCCAGGGGACCATTAAGGCCCTTGGGAACAGGATCGTCTCGAAACTCAGTGCGCCACGTCGCTCAGACTGCCGAGACCCCATGCCTTCGGTCGGCTGCCGAGCAGGTGCCTTCCCGATCCTGCAAACGGAGAAAACTCACTTTCTCCTCAACTTTCGTGTAAGATCTCGATCAGACGGCCCAGATCTCGCCGAGGACACTAAACGACAAGATAGTGTTTTCTTGAGAAATGTGCCCGTCTTGAGATGCGCGTCGTCATCCAACGGTTCAGATTGCGCCACGTCGTTCGGACAGCCGAAACCCCCTGCCTTCGGTCGGCTGCCGTGCGAGCGCCTTTCCGAGCTTGAACTTGCCCCACGTCATCCGACCGAAGCTACGAGCACGTCGCTCGGACTGCCGAAACCCCATGCCTTCGGTCGGCTGCCGAGCAAGTGTCTTTCCGATCCCGCAAACGGAGAAAAAAGACACCGAGCTACTACGACCGTTGGATCTCTCAGAAATTCGTGCTTCTAATGATGGACGGTCCAGATTGCGCCACGTGCGCTAAAAGACAAGATAGCATTTTCTTGGGATTCACACCATCATCCGACGGCTCAGATTGCGCCACGTCGCTCGGCCTGCCGAGCCCCTATCCCTCCGGTCGGCGGCCGAGCAAGTGCCTTTCCGAGCTCGCAAACGGAGAAAAAAGTTTCCGAGCGATAACAACCGATGGATCTCTCAAAAATTCGCGCCCGTCTATGATCAACGGCCCAGATCGATCCACGTCATGAATTGGTATTTAAAATTATTTTTTATTTATTTAAATCGTTTTATTCATTTAAAAAATTGCGAAAAAATTGCTAAAAATTCGGAAAAATTAATTAAAAATTCTAGAAAATAATTAAAAATTCGGGGGTATATTTTTGAACCCCTGAGCGAACAATTATTGCCTAGAATGTACTGTTAAGGCCCCCGAACGATTAGTAAACACATCGCAAAATTAAATAAATAATCCGGAAAAAAATAAATAAAAGCTATCAAAATACTCGATATGGCTAGAGAACAGCACATGGCATCAAAAAATCACCTCACTACCCCCTTCGAGATTCAAACTCCTCCATTTGGACTCCGATACAACTCCACTAGCCACCAAAACAGTTAAACTACTCCTCAAAGGCTGATCACGCTCAGTCTTTAGGAGTGGGGGGCTCGTGATATGGCTAAAGATGGGGTTAAATCGGAACCATCCAGATTGGGCGCGAATCTTGAAGCTCGGGGGTAAAATGGTAATTTCACATACAAGTGGAGCCAAAGCGGGTACTAGATCTCCTTCGCACAGATCCGATAGCCCACAAACGGATCCACACCAATTGGGTACGGGTCCCGACCCGAGGCGAACCCAGACCAACAAGAGACAAATCAGGGCCACTGATTTGACCAAGTCAACGGGCCTGATTTACTTTCACCGGGAATCAGGGTTAGTTTCCTAAACAGACTGTGAGGATTTTACTCCTAGCAGTTACACAGAGAATCAGGTCCCTAATTACTCCCCTGGCGACTATAAATACCTCCCCGCTTCCACTATGACCAGGTAATCACTCTTTTTCCACCTTAAGCTCTTTCTTTAATCACCACTGGTTACTGACAAGAGCGTCGGAGGGTGCGTCGTCGGAATCAACCCCGGTGTCTCGCACTTCCTTGCAGGTTGCGGCAGGAATCAGAAGGCTTGGATCTGCTGTTCAGGTTTTCTCGAACTCACAAATCTCATATGTTTACCCCCACACCGAAATCAGCGATAACAGTATGTAAGACATAAACCCAATACCTACCTCATTATAATGTTAATACAATCCATAATTCAAACGACACAAAACAATGAAATTTAGTGCAATGCTAAATAACACCCAAATCTTACCTCTTGCTTTGTCTCACACAGGGAACAAATCACCTGAACAACCATAAACAAAACATCATGAAATATTAATGATAAAGGTAATCAACTTTCTACTTATCATAAGATTATGTTCTTCTATTAAACAAATATAAAAAATAACAAGATCTAAAAGATTAATTAAATATAATAGCAACTAATAAAAATAATTAGTGTAATTCAAGTTGCAACTACTGAATTAGGATTCACCTGAAATTGCAGGAAAAGGTGGAGTCTATGTGAATCGCAATCAATGACCATCAGTGTTTTAATCGAACATCCGTTATTTTCTCTTTTTTCAAATGTATTCAGCTTCCCTAAAAGTGTAATCTAATCTTTTTCTTAACATAAAACAAAAAGTAAATCCAATCCAATAAATTAAATAAAAAATAAAAAAACACATGCTGTCCGGATTTTCAACTATCCAATCCAATAAATAAAAGAAAAAATAAAAAAACACATGCTGCTCGGATCTTCAACTATCCTGAAAGAGAGAGAGCAAGAGAGAGCGAGAGAGAGAGAGACACCTAGATCAGAGCTAGGATTTGAAAGAGGGAGGAAGACGATGGAGATCAAACTAGGGTTTGAGATATGGCTAGGAGAGCACGACGGCGGTGAGAGGAGGGGGATTTGGAGATCGGGTTTGGTGAGAGATGGAGAAAGGAGTTTTTTTTAGGGAGAAATGAAATATTGGGGTGAACAGGAAATTTGTGTGTGTGTGTGGGGGGGGGGGGGGGGGGGGCGGTGTTGGGCGCTATCTCGGCATTTTTACAAAAAAATGCCGAGATAGACCCGGGATAGGGTGGATTGAAAATAGGACTACTCTATCCCGGCGTTTCGTATAAACGCCGGGAAAAAAAAGTCGAGATTGATGTTGCAGTTTGTAGTGTATATGGTTAAAATTATAGCACCATGGTCGGACCTGGTAAGTGTCGGGTTTTATGTCTTGCATACTTATTTGGTGTCAAGAAAAGATGATGATACAAATAGAGGGTTCGAAGCGAATGATCGAAAAAGAAGGAAACCGTCAGCAGCAATAGCAGTGACACAGAGACAACATGCGACTGTGTGGTCGACTGCCCCTTCCTCGGGTTGGAAGATTGGGAGTTGTAATCGGCCGCCCGCGGCGCTGATGGATTTTTTGGGTATGTTCTGGTTGATTCGTGAGAAGAAACCTTCATCTACTGGTTAGATCATACTGCTCTAATTGTATGTTTATCTTTTTAGTATACATCAGATGACTATTGTATCAAGACATCTAACTAGGGTTTCTCTAGATCTCTATGTATGGTTGTTATTGGCCACCATTGAGAGCCAAAAGAGAAAGTACTTCATTGAAGGCGTAGGTTGATAGGTTCTCCAATTGTAGACAATTAGTACTTGCTGGTGAGGCTTGTGAGAGGGTCATGTTGAGAATTGTAACGTTCTTGTATCTTTTCTAGTTGAATAATATCTTGGATTTTTTCTTCCTCGGATTAAGGCGAAAGCTCCAACCGAGATAAACTTATGTGTGCTTTGGTGTGTTTGGTATGATCTAGTATGTGCTGGGTTGTTTGTGTTGATTGCATTGTATAACTCAATAAGATCCTCAAAATGGAAGAGTTCCGCTAATTCTCTAATAAGTTGTGGTGTTGTACTGCTTGTGTCCCCAACAGCTTGGACTCATTCAAAACCCTAATCCGGACTTATTTTTAAACGGGTCAAGTTTGATTGCCCTACCATTCCCACTATTTTATAGGGCCAAGGCCGGATCGGGAATTTATTGGGCGAGTTCAGAGCTGCAAGAGCCAGTCTTAACCCATTATCATCCCTACTAGTGACTTCAACTTTGGATTCTTGATCCCGCTCCAAATTGTCTATGATTTATGCTTTTTGATTTTGCTGCCAATGTTCCATGATTGATACTGTTGATTGGTTGCTAGTTGTTGATAAACAAGTGAGAGCCTACATAGACAAGGTATTTATAGACCCAATTAAAAGTTGCCATAACCTGAAACAATTCAACCCTTAACATGAGTGTTAATAATTTTGCTCACACAAGATTTGATTATTTCATTCATTTTGTCCGCTGAGATTACGTGCCAATTGTGCCCTTTTATTGGTTAAGATTTCCTCTGCCGAATGAAGATAAATGATAATATGTCATCTCCAATTTCAACTTTTCGTCAAAGATTTGGTCCACTTATGTAGTGTCAACGTCAATGACATCTTGTCGAAGTACTGAAGAAATATGGCAAAGCCAACACTAGAAAGATTATCTACTCCAAAAAAAAACAGTGCACCCTAAAACAACACTCCGAACATGTTTAATATTATTTTGTTTTATAAATCATTTTTCATGACACAAGAAGTCCAAGAAATATGTTATAAACTTATAATAGAAATATCAGTTAGTAGGTAAACAATTTGAAGCATATTTTTTTTTTTTTTGGATAAAAGATGACACAGTCATCGTTTCATTAATGCACCATCAAAGAAATAAAGTAGGACTACATACATAATTTGAAGGATATTAATTTTTGCAAAATTAGTATCAGGCATCAAATGAATAGTGAATCTGTATAATTAGATTTAAGTTGGAAATATAAGGAAATTGACCCACATTGCAATGATAAATTGCTTCTTTGAGAATGTTCACAAGAGTGATCAACAAAGGAGATCAGATAGATACAAAAGAAAAAGCTCGAGTTATCAAACCAAAACATATATAAAATTAGGAATAAAAAGCTTTGTATAAAGTACAAACTGATCGAAAAGAAAAATACTAAGAAAACAGATGAGATAAATGCAAGAGAAACAGAGCTGGAAGCATCTTCAGAAAGCCACCATCTTGAAAAATCTTGTTCAAGTACAGCATCATAGCTGCAAAAGAAGGTAACAAGCTTAGCATCCCAACAGAACATTGCCGGATCTATTCCTTTCCCTAAAACAAAATAAAATAAAATAAAATAAAATAAAATAAAATGTTGGGTTCTATTAAACTTAATTAGAACAACAATTTTATGTTTTTTTACTTTTGCTAATCTAATTTTGGGTGGTTAACCCACTTTCCAATCTTAGTAAGCAAATCCCCCATGCATGTACAATCATCATTCAGCCATTGTTATCG
The DNA here is from genome assembly GCA_017893485.1 of Hemerocallis citrina. Taxonomy (NCBI): domain Eukaryota; kingdom Viridiplantae; phylum Streptophyta; class Magnoliopsida; order Asparagales; family Asphodelaceae; genus Hemerocallis; species Hemerocallis citrina. The sequence continues at coordinate 95,348,216 of CM030358.1, read as the reverse complement.
GCGAGACAATTTCTATTATTACGCTCAGGCCTTCTGGGAACGTAGCGATCTCATCAGCCCATATTGACAAGAAGTGTACATCTTCATCACGGGGCAGTGGAAAAGGGTAGACCCTAAGTTCTCCTTTAGACATTAGACACACTTGATCTTCGAAAAAGGTAAATGGGAAGAAAGTTCCCACGGGCGGGATCTCAAGCCTGAAAACATCAAAAATGAAAGAAGAAAAACCATAGATACAAATGATTGAAAATTTATATCAAATTGTGGTACTTACATTAGCCAATTCTGGCTGATTGCTTCACCCTTTCGTGCCGGGCTGGGGTTCTGTTCAATAGTGATCTCTAAACCTTGCCGTCCTCCCCCACCATGGACCGCACCGTTGGAAACTCCATTGGGCACTGAACCATTCATGCTGAAAATTTTCAGGATTAACTGATGTCGAGGAAGTTCTCACGAATGCAGGATTACATAAGAGAATGGGAATGAATTACATACCTACTTTTAGCACCAAAGAAGGGGAAGGAGATCATCCTCAATTTGGTCATAATATCCTTCAAGACCCTCTGCATACGTCCGCGGCAATTTTTCATTTTCTGCAGTGTATGACAAAAGTATGACACAAGTGTGAAGAAAGGATGGGTGGATATATATTTGGTACTTAAGTAGTACAAGTACACTCTCAGATGAATTCCTTAGGTATACATAGAATGATAGAAATATTAATCATTCCCAATCAAACAAAACATGAGAAAAAGCACAAAGGTAATATAGACATGATGAATAGATCATGTATTTCATTGAAATGCTGGTGAGTTGTACAATAGAAGATAATCCTAGAATGCACACGCTATTCATTAGCAGAGTTTAAAAAAACTCGTGGATGAAAAAATTGAAATAAAATAAAATAAAAACTATTCATCAACTACCCACTTGATCTGTTTCTTTAAGTGCAATTCATGTGACCGCACGCAAACCTTAAATGTCCTTCATGTTACTATAATTTGCCTCACTTAAATGCTCTTCATGAGTTCCTAAAATATTTATGCGCAATTCATGTTGCCATAAGGCCCATAACAAGCAAATCTTAAAGTAAATGTTGTTCATGTTACTATATCCGTAAAAAAATTTCACGAGTTCATAATTTATAGGGTAGATCATTTATTGCATGTGCAACACACATTTATTGGGTATTGATATCCGTGTGTATTGATATCCATGTGTTTGATTATTATACCAACATATCAGATATATTAATGTTCATGTTGTGCACTTATAAATTGTTAGGGAATTAAGCGCGGCGGTGGGTGTTGTAAAGAGGTGATAACTCATCGCAACGAACAACCAAGCAAGTAGACCAAACTTAAAACACAAAACACACAATTTTTTCTAGGTTCGGGCGAGCCTAATCTGGGGGAGAAATAAACTAGAGAGGATACAAGAGTTACAATCACTTTCACGAAGAACATATCTATCTCTCAAGCCTTATTAGAAGATAGTCTGTTGTTTACAATGAAAAACTCGCAGATAAAATGCTATTTCTCAATGGAGGACATTAGATTGTTATATAGAGATTTAGAGAAATCCTAGTTTGTAGTCTTGATCACCGTCCGATATACTCTGAATAGTAAGTCATATGATAGGAGTCTTACAATCTAACTTGCAGAAGCAGTTGGGCTCAAAATGATCACAAAGGTTAGGCCCATCTACTGTTGTTGTGCTGCTATCAATCGACTGCTCTTCCTAAGAGTAGTCAACTGTCATAAAAGTTGAGACTTGCTCTACCTGGTTGCAGTCGACTGTCACCCCCTTCTCAGCCCGCACAGAAACAACAACTCCTCTATTCTCCACCTTCGCTTCGAACCTTTTCTCGCTTCACCCGTTTCTCTTCACATCGAACCTAATATGCAAGACATAAACCCAACAATCTCTATCTTGAATTGCATATTCATGCTTCCACACCAGTGTGATTAATTGCTTCTTGACTCTTCCCTTTATCCTTTTGCAAATGATTCAGTGGCTTCTACTGCTAATCGAATTTATCGCTACCTTTTATTTCTCCAATCATATGCTCCCTCAAGGGCATAACCCCATTAGGCATCAAAACGAAGGCCCCACCCTCCGCACGAACTCCACTTACCTCAAGGCATCCTCCACCTCCCGACGATATTCGAATGTCGTGATCTCGCTTTAGTGATTCTAGTGACAGCTAGGGCTGCAAACGAGCCGAGTCGAGCCAAGTATCTTGAGACTCGAGCTCGGCTCGTTAACGAATCAAGCTCGAGCTCGTCTCGAGCCGAGTTTTGACCGAGTTCGAGCCTAGTAGCTCCGAGCATAGCCTAAAATCACAAAAAGCCCAAGCTCGAGCTCGGCTCGTTAAGCTATCGAGCTCGTCTCGAGTCGAACTTTGACCGAGCTTTGACCGAGCTCGAACCGAGTAGCTCGCGAGTAGCTCGGTTCGTTTGCAGCTCTAGTGGCAGCGGACTAGATAATGTTATAGGTATGCTGGGCTTAGAAACACTTATGTAAGATTTTCATTCCCATAAAGTATGTAGAGGTTGTACTGAACACCCTTCCTTCCCTTCATTACCTTATGACAATCTTCCCAAACTGATAGAACTCCACCTCGAGCTGTGTACATGTAGCTCTGTGCTTTTAGAGTCCTCATGGATAATAGATTATGTTTCAGCAAAGGAATATGCATAACATTCTCCAATGTGAATCCTTTTCTATCTGGCATCTCCAACTCAGCTGTTCTCTCACCCACTACGTCACAATCTCTCCCGTCCCCGTTCTCACACAATGACATGTTGTAAACTTGTAAGTAGAAAATATCTCCCTTTCGGAGCAAATATGAGAAGAACTACCATAATAAAAAAACTAGTCAAAATCCACATCTACTGAAATAAGAAGACAGTCGAAGTTATCAACTGATTCAGTAGCACTGACTATGTTGGCACCCTTTGATTCAACCATTTGCGACAATCCCTGTTGTAATGTCTAATCTATCTGCAATGATGGCAACAAAGCACACTCTTACGCTCTCGTTATACGTTCAAATTGAAGTCTCATCCACCACCAAGCAACCCATAGAAGTATACATTGATTTCTGAGTTCCTAAGTGCAGTCTCCTTCAAGCCTTTGAATACCGGCTACCGAAAGCTTCTCCTTGGCACATTTTCCATGTAGCATGATAGTTATGAAATGCTCATATTAATCTGGTAGTGAATATATCAAGTTGAAAGTTTTATCCTCTTTGCTTAGATCATATTTGTTTATCGCCCTCAATTCAGATAACACCTAATTGAATTTCGCTATATGACCTTGAATAATTATACCTTCTTTCATTGGGAAATGAAATAATTTTCTCTTCCAGTACATTTGATCTAGTAATGGCGCTCCACTTTTCTCTTCCAGTATATCTGATTCATTAATGACGATCCCGAGTAGTCAATTCTGAGTCTCGCCCATAGACTCGTCCCGCTTTTCTCCTAAAAAAAGTTGCACTTAACTTCGTCTATCAAAGACAGCTGCATTAAACTCAATACTTTTAAACAATTCTCATCCCACTTAGCCTCCCTTTACCTCCTTCTAGGGTAAGATGTAAGCCCTTTTGAACAAATTTTACTGTTGAACAACTTGATCTTCGTTAAACTCTGATATGTCATCTTCACCAAGGTTCCAATTGTTTGGTGGTGGGGGGGGGGGGAGAGATATGATAATCGATCACAACTAACAACTAAGCAAGTAGACCTAACCAAATACTCAAAGCACACAATTTTATCTCGGTTAGGGCGAACAAAATCCAATTGAGAAATAATTATTATATTATTCAACTAGAGAAGATACAAAAGTTACAATCACTATCACCAATAACCTATCTATCTTGTAAGCCTCACTAGAAGATACTCTGTTGTTAATGGTGGAAATTTCTCAGATGAAGTACTACATCTCAATAGAGGCTATTACATTGTTATATAGAGGTCTAGAGAAACCCTTGGTTGTATTCTTGATACAATCACTGTCCGATATAACATGAAGAGAAAGTCACATAATAGGAGCCGTACGATCTAACTTGGATAAGAAGTTGGGCCCAAGACAAATTACCAAGTTCATGCCAATCTGATGTTGTTGTGCCATTGTCGGTCGACTGCAATCGACTGCCATAAAAGTCGAGACCTGCTCTGCCTAGTTGCAGTCAACTGCTAATATAAGTAGTCTACTATCACCCCCTTCTCAGCCTGCACAGAAACAGCAACTCTTATGTTCTCCATTTTTGCTTCATCCGTTTCTCTTCACATCAAACCTAGTATGCAAGACATAAACCCAACATAATTCACAACATATTTCATGCCAAAGTAGTACAGTACTTCTCTGGCGAAAAGACAACCTGAAATAAGACAAGCATAAACCTAAAATCCAGGTTTTGTGGTCAAATTGGGTTCCATGCATATTTAGTCAGTTGATCTGGCTACACTGTCCAGTCTGATCGAGCTTCGCCGCTTGCCACTCCTAACAAGTTGAGGAACAAGAACTCTTTCAAAGAAAGAGAAGTTGAAGAGTTCAATTAGCTAAAGCACTTACAGGATTTGAGAATTTAATATAATTTTCTATTAGGATATGCAAATATAAAATAATTCTCTATTCCTAGATAATAAGGCTACTACGGAGAATACAAAATGAATGATTATCGTCAATTAATTTTGTGAAGGACTACGTTCTTCTCCTAAGCCTTCTCTCATTCAAAATGAGGCCAGCTAAAGTAGCACAAGTCTCCGTGGAAGAGACTATAAATTATTGACCTCACACTAAACTACAAAATTTTTGGACGACATAACTGTAGGTAGATAATATCTTCAGTTGCTCCAAGCCTACTATTTGGTGTAACCATACTCATTTGACTTAAAATAGATTCAATGATGATAATTTTAATGTATTATCTTGTTTTGGGCCAGAAATTATGTTTGCATCATCCTCATCCAAGCATTTTCCCATCAAATTGGAAGTCAGCTTTTGAGCAGTTCCCTATATTTAGAACGACATGCTGGTGTCGTTCCCTATATTTTCAAAATTTGAAAATAAATGAATAATAGTCGTCTCTATTTGTGATGGGAAAAAAGAGGTATGAGCAACTTGCTCATTTAGTAAATAAGCAATTGATGATGTGGCATACATGTAGTTGGAAAATCATTTAAAGGGTTAGTTGTCCAATGTATCACGTGCATGCCACATGATCAATTGCTTATTTACTAAATGAGCAAGTTGCTCATATCCCTTTTACCCTTTGTGAGGAGATACAGAAAATTCTCAAATATAGGAATCGCAAGATCATCTTGCGTCCGTTCTAAAAAAAATGACACGGACACAAGATTATCTTGCGTTAGAAGAATAAATTAATTAAAAAAAACAAGTCGGACGAAAGATGATCTTGCATCCGATCAATTTTTTTTTAAAAAAAAATGTGTCGGACGTAAAATCATTTTGCGTCTGACAAAAATAAAATAAAATTGCCGAATCAATCGGACGCAAGAAGATCTTGCGTCCGATCAAAAAAATAAAAAAAGGAAAAAGCCACGGACGCAACATCTTGTTGCGTCCCAAAAATTTTGCTCCCATTTTGTAATTTTAATTTCTATGAATAGAGACTATAGGATTATTTTTGCATATAAAGTTAATTTAAGATTGGTTTGATTATTTGATCGTCGGATGAAATGGAATGGACCTATAGGAATTATATGTGTGAGTATGCGTACAATTTTTCATCTCCCCTAATTTTATATTTTTTGACTATTCTGCCTTTATAGTAATCTCTCTCTTCTGCATAATATCTCTTTTTTATACAGTTAATATTTGGGTAATATTTTTAATTAGAAATAGATTAATCCTTTAAATAGGGTCAAAATAATTAGGATTAGATTAATTATATAATAATTATGGGCATTTTAGAAAAAATCCATCCCAAAGGCAACAGAAACGGTCTACCTCCCGCCGCGCGTGAGTTTTCTACGCATAAATGGATTATCTGCAACATATTTGTTAAATAAGTCCGAAACTACAATATATATATATATATATATATATATATATATATATATACTAGTAAATACACGTGCAATGCACGTTCGAACAATATACTTTTGTAATTCTATTTATCTGTATTATAATGGGAGAAGCACGTGCGGAACACGTAAAATAATAGACTGACATTCACTGTTAATGATCCGTCTCCCACAGGACAGGTGCAGAGAGAGGGAGATGAAGAGGGTAGGGTTTTTACTTTTTTTGAGAGATAGGGAGAGGATAATAAATTTGAACGTGTACTGTACGTATTTTATTGGTTTATATTATAGAGATTAATTAAACGTGCAATGCACGGGTTGGGATATGGACAAATTACACTAAGGCCTTCTTCCATTATAGTAGTAGAGATATATGAGGTGGGTTTTCTGCAAAACATAGAGCAAAACATAGAACGACTTTACTCAATTTTACCTTAATAATGCTATTATACCATTGTTTTTGTACTTCTTTATATTTTTGTATTTGACACTCTTCTGGGATTAAAAGCGATCTCAAAGATTAACCTAGAAATAGTATCAATATCAAAGAAACTAAAATAATTCAATCAACAACAATCAAAATTTAAAAACTTTTAAATTTATGAATTGTTGGGGTCCTTTTGAGAAAAGGACAACCCTCCTAAAAGTGGGGTATGCTACTGTAATGTGGCAAACACACGGTACTCTATAGTAAAAGGCGAAAGAATAGTTCGCTCTGTGCCCACCATGCAGCTGCTTGGTTTCTTAAAGCCTAATTGGTCACTTATTTATACACGAGCTCTCACCTCTACTTGGTAATACCGACAGGTGCGGGACTAAACAAAATCAGTGTTTAGTGTTTTTTTAATTTTCTTTTTGGGCCTTTGAAATGTGATTGGGCCACATATAATGCAACAGTTTAGTCCAATAAAACAGCTCAAAGATTATATAGCACGTGCAAAGAATGTGGTCTATTTTATCTCAATTCATAATACATTTGGTGAACGTACAACGAATAATTGCTCACACTCAAACTGTAGGTTTATAAGAAATTCTGGAAGTCATGAACTCATGCTAACTGCTACATGCCGATCTCTTTCAAAAAAAATCATGATTTGATAACATTGAACTTGTACATATTTGAAAACAGAAAGAACAAAGAAAGCCATCAAGTAGAACACAGATACATCCTCAAGAAGCTGTAATGGATGATACAAATAGTATAGACATTCTCACATATGATCAATGCACAAAAAAAGAAACAATATTAAATGAAGAGTATCATACACCGAAAGGGCTTCCTTCCTTTGTGAGAACAAACAAGCCACCGTCACTTCTTCAGATACAGAAATCTTCAATCAAGGTAAGTTGTCAAGAACCAAAGAGCTGAGAGATCTCCGAGGATTGGAACCTTGGCAGGTGGCTATCCGGAAATACTTTGTGCTCTGTTAGCTACAGCCTCTTGAAGAGGATTCAGAGACTGCTGAGTAGGGGAGAGGTTGATTTTCTAGCTAAAGACTTGGACATTTTCAGGTAGATTTATGTTGGATGAAATTTCTGGAGGCTGAACAACCCCTTCCTTTGACAATGACGTTGTTGGAAGGTGGGTTTGAACTGCTTATGCCAATAAGCAATTTTTGGGACCATAACTTGTTGTGCTTGATAGAGCGTAGTCAGAGGCTACTTGTCACTTTTGGGTTGATGCAAGGGGATGATGTCTTTGGTTGTGTACCCATTTGTATTTGACGACTAGGTGTATTTTGAGTTATTTTGAGTGATTATGTATCTTGGATGTATCCTTGATGTAACTGTTTGAGCAATTTATATGATTTCCGATGGCAACTCTCATGCCATCTTTATCTCAACAAAAAAAACTTGTTGTGCTTGAAAACTTTGAATTTCTGTATTGGCTTGTGTTACTTTCCTGGAGCATAGTTGTTGAATTTATAACACACTTTCAACAACTAATCCCTCAACTATAGGATTGTTACAGATATAACAGTTTCAACAACTTATCCCTAAACTATAGGTTTGTTACAAATAGCCTCCTATCTTCAGTTTCAACAACTTATCCCTAAATAGATAGACTCTTATCTTCAGCTGCTGGATCTGTTGTTGTTGTTGCCAAGACTTGGTCTTCCTCTTGACTTGTTCTAACACCTCCCCGCAAGTTAAGCGTCAGATGCTGATGGTTAACTTGTCTCGAAGATACTGGAATCGCGGAGTGCTTAAACCTTTGGTAAATATATCAGCAATTTGATCTTTGGTAGAGATAAACCTGACATCTAGTAGACGTGATGCTACTCGCTCTCGCACGAAATGGTAATCAACCTCTATATGTTTTGTGCGGGCATGAAACACTGGATTAGCAGTGAGGTATGTGGCACCCAAATTATCACACCAAAGAATTGGTGGAGAAGATGTACGAAGACCGAGTTCCTTCATCAAGGATTCAATCCACATAAGTTCAGTTGTGGCAATCGCAATCCCTCGATATTCGGCTTCAGTGCTTGATCTTGAGACAGTTTTCTGTTTGCGTGCACTCCAAGAGATTAAATTCTGACCAAGGAATATGCAATAGCCACTGGTAGATCTGTGATCGTCTGGGCAACCAGCCTAATCCGAATCAGAGTAGGCATGGAGATGAAGATTGCCGGAGCGTTTAAGATATAACCCATAGGTGGAGGTCTGCTTCAGGTAGCGTAGAATGCACTTGACAGCTATCCAGTGAGCCTCTGTGGGATTGTGCATATATTGACAGACTTTATTGACTGCAATAGAGATGTCAGGTCGAGTGAATGTCAAATACTGTAGAGCTCCAACAGTACTGCGAAAAAGTATAGCATCTGAGAACTTTGTGGTGCCAAACTGAGATAATTGAGTTTGAGGAGCCAAGGGGCTATGTACTGGCTTTGCCCCATCCATCTTGGACCTTGTTAAAAGGTCAATAATGTATTTCCTTTGCGAAAGAAATATACCTTCTGGTTGATGTATTGCTTCAATACCCAGAAAGTAACTGAGGATGCCAAGATCTTTAATGGCAAAGACTGAGCCCAACTGAGTAATGAACTCATTAACATGATGTTGAGATGAACCTGTGACAATTATGTCATCAACATATATGAGTATATAGATTGTGTACCCATCTGTGACTTTGAGGAAGAGAGATGTATCGGCTTTGGATGCAGTGAAGCCGAGTTGTTGGATAAGATATGTGCTTAATCGGAAGTTCCAAGCTCAAGGGGCTTGCTTTAATCCGTACAATGACTTGTGTAGACGGCACACATGAGAAGGAAAGCGAGAGTCAACATACCCCGGTGGCTGCTTCATATACACCTCTTCATGAAGTACACCATGTAAGAATGCATTTTGTACATCCAACTGACGAATGCACCACTGCTGATTGATGGCAACTGTCAGTATCAATCGAATTGTGCAAGGCTTGACCACTAGACTGAACGTCTCACTATAGTCAATGCCTTCTTGTTGGTTAAAACCTTCTGCCACCAAACGAGCCTTGTAGCGATCCAACAAGCCATCTGCCTTGTGCTTAAGTCAAAAACCCATTTGCAGCCAACAATGTTCATGTTTGGTTGAGAAGGAACCAATGTCCATGTGGCATTTCGAATTAGGGCATTGATCTCTTCGTCCATTGCCTGTCTCCAATGTGGATTGCCTGATGCTTTGGAGTGACAGGTAGGTTCTGTGATATCTGTAGCTTGCAAAGGATGATTAGTCGCATTTAAACATAATCTTTGGATGGGTTTCCTGATGTCGTCGCGTGCTCGGGTGAGCATATGGTGTTGTGGTGGATTGGGTAAGATGGATTCAGTGGTGGTTTGGGAGTTATCGAGTGTTGGAGGAGATGGAATAGGCTGTGCTGGAGATGTTGGTGCATCAGTAGGAATAGTGGTTGAGGATGGTACAGTGGGTTGAATTGGAGTAATGGGTGGTATTATGGATGTTGTAGTAGGTTGTGGTGGGGGGGATTGGAGTTGATGATAAGCATTTGTTGTGATGATGTTACCTGGTGCATCAGTATTTCTGAAGTCAATTGAGTAGGGAAAGGAGTTATCCACAAAGACGACATGCCGAGATATGCAGACTCGATTAGAGGGTGGATGAATGCATAGATATCCCTTGTGAGCACGGCTGTAACCAATAAATACACAAGTAAGTGAGCGACAGATGAGTTTATGCTGACTATATGGTCGTAAGTATGGGTAGCACAAAGAGCCAAAGACTTTTAAGGATGTATAATCTGGTTTTTGAGAGAATAATAATTCTAATGGAGATTTGGAAGACATTTTGGATGATGGAAGTCTATTTATCAGATAACAGCTAGTTTCAAAAGCTTCTACCAAAACGAAAGTGGAACACGAGCATGATTCAACAAGGACAAACCAGACTCAACAATATGGCGGTGTCGTCTTTCGGCAATCCCATTTTGGGCAGAGGTATGGGGGCAAGAGAATCGATGAAAAACCCTTTGAGTTTCAAGGTATGAAGTAAATTTTCGGTATTCACTGCCATTGTCAGATTGAAAGATTTTAATTTTGTGGTTCAATAGATTTTCAATTTTTGTTTTGAAAGCTATGAAAGTGGGTAAAGCATCTGATTTATTTGCCAACGGAAATATCCAGGTAAAATTGTTGATTCTTGATTTTGATGATCACAACACAAGTGCAACATGTGTCTATGTTATACAGCTAACATTGCAGGTTGTACATACAAAAGACTATTTCAGCTGAACAAATGAACAAGCTCAAAGGATACATTTATAGACTTCACTCAGACAAGATTCAAGACTTCACTCAAGACAAGACTCAAGACTCAAGACCTTTAGCTCAATTGTGTCAAAATTAAAGTGTCTTGTAAAAACATTGTATCTTACTTTCTGTTGAGTCTTAGTCTGATGTAAAGCCTTGTCACACACACACACACTCAAAATTTCATAATGTGTGTCTCTTAAAAACTCCCCAAAAAGAGTCAAAACAGTTTGAAGTAATTTAACTTTTGAGTACCAGTCGACTTAAGCATCTGCCAGTCGACTGATAGTACAAAACTGTTTAAATTTATTCAAACTCTGATCAGTCGACTCATATGGCAACCCAGTCGACAGTTCGAGAGCTTTTGACCATTTTCTGTTTTTCAAAATCGAATTTTTCAAACTCAAAAGCTTAGATCCGTTGGTTGACAGTTGGAGTAACTGTCTCCCAACGTCCAGGAGATCAAACTCTTAAAGTAGAGTTCAGATCTCTCTGAAAAGATCTACAGAACTTTCTTTGCAATCCGAGCATCCTTGAAAAAATTCTAAGTGATATTTTTGAGAAACAAAGCTTTCAAGTTCATACTCTTTGGTTCTCTACATTCAGTCCAGTATAGCAACGAATTCGCTCTGGACTGAGTATAGAAGTCAACCTTGTCTTTTAGCCACGTGCATCAACACAAACACCAACAAGGCTATAGGTTGACTGTAAAGTATTTCTTGTTCTTTTGCTCTCGGTTGGAGAGTGTTTTTGACTCTAGGTTGTAGAGTCGGTTTGTTTCACTCTTGGTAGTAGAGTGGGTCTGCTTTCTCTGGTTAAGAGAAAGGACTACGGGTTAGACAAGGTTGTTGTCGTAACGCCGTAGGGTATTCTTGTAATCTTTTTCAAGAATAGTGAAAATCTCAAGTGGGTTGCTTGGGGACTGGATGTAGGTCGGGAGGACCGAACCAGGATATATCTTGTGTACTCTGTGATTGGTTGTCTTGATTTTGCATTTACTCTTGTTTATTTAAGTTCTGCAAAAAAAGTGTCTGGACAGTCGACTCCTTGCACTATCAGTCGACTGGTCAGTGTCGTTTGTAGTTGTAGTTTCATTGTGTCTTCAGTCGTCTATCTTATCCATCAGTCGACTGCACAGAGTTATTGTTTTGCTTTATTTGGTTTATATCAGTCGACTGGTTCATAACCAAGTCGACTGCACCGAGAAAATTTCCGCAGTTTTTTATTAACACTATTCACCCCCCCCCCCCCCTCTAGTGTTTGTTGTCTCGCCTACAGGATCCAACACTTGGTATCAGAGCGAGGTTACAGGCTATGGAAACTACTTCAAATACAAATCAGTACCTTGAAGGCCAATCTACACAACGGCCACCGCAATTTGATGGAACGAACTACAATTATTGGAAGTGCCGAATGAGAATCTACCTCCAATCAATCAACTACGAGATATGGCAAATGACAGAGACGGAATACACTGTTCCTACCATTCCATATGCACAATGGAATGATGATCAAAAGAATCAGACTATGAACAATGCTAAAGCAATGAATGCCTTATTTTGTGCACTCACAAAGGAAGAATTCAACCGTGTATCCAATGCTACAACTGCACATCAAATTTGGCATACACTCGAGGTAACACATTAAGGAACAAATAAAGTAAAAGAGTCTAAAATTTCTGTTCTTGTCCACAGGTTTGAGATGTTCAGAATGAAGGACAATGAGACTGTGTCCGAGATGATTACCAGATTCACAGACATCACAAACTCTCTTGTGGCGCTTGGAAAGACTTACACTCAAGCAGAGATGGTTAGAAAAGTCTTACTGTCACGCCCCGCTTCCCAAAATACGAAAATACGGCACGTAACCGAGGCCCAGCGAATGATGCAGGTACATCATTCATAAGCTGTAAATTTAACTCAACAACAAGATAACAATTCAACCACGATAACATATAAAATCACAACAGGATAACAAAGTACATGAATATTACATGAACCAACAACTGGAAAGAAACATAGTTACGGGTCAAACACGCCCGGATTACAACAAAGATTACATGAATAAAACATAAACTAAAATAACATGAAATTAAACAAGACTAGAATCTCTGTTCAGCAACACCTTCAGGTAGTTCTCCATCTGGGCCTGCAAGTATATTATTACAAGGAAGAAACAAGTGGTACCCGTTAATGCAAGTCACGGGCCGCAAGTGGTACAAGCAACGGGACAAATATAAAATGAAACAAAAGCAGGAAAGAACAGAGAATCAAGAATCATATGATAGAGCAAATACAACATGCAACAGAAACAAGAACAAGATATCGTGGAACAAATAGCATGCATGTGAACAAGTAAATAATCCATAAGAACATGTAACATGTAAACGAGTAAGCAAGTAAACGTGTCAACATGAACGCGTAACATGTAAACAAGTAAACAAGTCATCATAACCATGTAACATGTAAACGGATCATACAAGTGTACGTGTCATGTCATGTCTTTTATTAACCTAACTAGGTAGCACTTCATGCATCCCATACTACATGGTTGCTATCCACAAACAAGTGAACGTTTAGACCGTGGTGGATTCTATAGGTCACGTACTCGGGAATCATGTCATGTCATGTCATGTCAAGTCGAGTCAAGTCAAGTATATCTTGTATCAAGATACGTGCAATGTGGAACATGTAGTTAGTGTGTCTTGTAACGTGCACATGTAAACCTGTAATTTAGCAAACTTGTAACTTGTAACTTACAAATTTGCAGCGAGGAACCACGAGCCCCCGACCGAGTACGCTCTTCTATATTGTCCACTACTAAATCTTTTCCCTTTATACTCCGGCTTGTTATCTTTTTAATTTAATCAAACATGAACAAAAACTACATGCAAGAACAAGAACGGGTAACATGGCAAGAGTAACATGACAAGATCAAGTATCAAGACTTATACGAGGCAGGAAACATATTTCAGGACTTATAACATATGATGCAACTAATGACATGCATAACACTTAATCAAGAATAAAAGATATTATAACAACATGCAACCTAGTAACAAGCAATTCATGCACAATATCATGTATAATAGTATATATGTGTATCGTGTTCATGCAAGGGACATGGCAACAAAGTATTCGTGATCTTGTACGAATACGGGATACGGAACATGTATGGAAACGGTTATCAATTCGACTTATGAATGCGAATTGGAGTCAAATAATAATATACTTGCGGTATTTTTACAAAGGCTTGTACTAGAACAATAAAATTGTACAAGAGACACTTGCCTGGTAGTCGACGACGAGAAATTTAAAGATAGAATAACGGGATCAGTATCCCGGGCAGCCGAACAAGTGCGAGATGTTTGGCAGCCACACCAAAATAGCAACTCCAATAATCCAAAGAGCAATCAAGTGAATCTCCTTTCTCCCAAACAGTAGCAGCTCCTTCACAAACTTCAAGACAGAGCAACTCAAACACCAGTATCATACTCCACACAATCCCCAATACAACCCAACACCAATATAATAAACCCAACACCAATCAAATCAACCCGACTCCCACAACAGCAACAATCCCAAACTCCTGTTCTTCTACTTCTTCACTTCTTCTTCTTCGATCTCAGAACAGAGGGAGAGAGAGATAGAAAAGAGAGAGCGCGGGATGAGGGCGGCGCGCGACGAAGACGAGCGGGAGGGGGAAACAGCGACGGGGTTCGGCAGCGAGATGAGCGATCTGAGGTGGTCGCGGCGGTGAACGACGGCGACTGTGGACTGGCTCGACTGGAGGACGAACGAGGAAGACGACGGAGTTCAAGCAAGGAGACGGAGAGGGCTTCGGGGTGGATGGCGTCGACGAGGGTGAAGACGATGGCTGGCTAGAGCGGCGGAAGCGGCGGGGTGCGGCGCTGGCAATGGCGGCAGCGAAGCTTCGAGGTTGAAGACGGTGACGAGGAGAACTCAGGCACGGCGCGCGACTGGGCGGAAGCGGCGAGAAGGCGTGCTGCGACTGGACTGGAGCGGAGTGGGCGGTGGTTGAAGGAAGGGATGTCGACGAGGGATACGACGGAGTCTGGTGGCGAGATGGCGGAGACAGCGGGGTTCGAAGCTTGAGCGGAGGAAGAAGACGCTGGAGGGACGGCGAGCGACAGCAGTGGCGATGTGATGTCGAGGGGGCGCGTCGGTGGTTCTCGGAGCAGGGACGAGGAGGCAGCGCTGGTTGAGAGAGGGATGTTGACGATGATGCGGCACGGAGGAGAGCGGTACAGCACGGCGAGGAGTCGACGTCTTGCGGTGAAGAAGACGATGGCGACGGGATGGATGGCGAGCGGCAGGTGATGCGGGAGGAGATGAAGTGGAGATGACGAAGCGGAAGGAGGGAGAGATGGGTTCTGTTTTGCTCTGTTGGTTTCTTTGTTTTGGTTGAAGAACAGAGGGGAGAAGAAACGGGGAGAGAGAGAGTGGTAACGGGGAAGATAGAGAACGGGGTAGGGGGATTCTTATAATGGAATAAATAAAGAATAAATATTGTATGGGGATAGGTGTATGACAAATCTATACAATTAATGGGTTCTGGGTTTATTGGATGGGCTTGGGCTTGGGCTAAAAATGGGTTTAAAATATTTAAATAAAAACAAATAGGATGTTGGGCTAAATTTTTGGGCTTAAATTAATTTAATAAAATCAAAACACGAAATTGGGCTTTAGAATAAATAATTGGGTTTCAGAATAATAAAATCTAGATACAACTTGGGCACAATAAAATCAATAATATAACTTTGGGCTTAGAATAACAATTGGGTTTCAAAATACAATAAAATCAAAATACAATTTGGGCTCACATTAATTAGATAATAAAATCAAAATGTAAACTTGGGCTCATATTAATAATTAATAAAACCAAAATACAACTTGGGATTATAATAAAGAATTGGGCTCAAAAAAATAGTTTAAACAATAAAATCAATTATGGAAAATAATTATAATATACTGAGAATTTAAATACGGAAAAATACTTTAAAAATACGTATTAATGAAAACAGGGGTTACACTTACGTGCACTCACTCCAGAATGGGAGAAGAAGACCACAGCAATAGAGGAAGCAAATGACTTGTCACAATTTTCTCTCGTAAATCTTGTTGGCAATCTCATGGCATATGAGGTCCAACTTGAAGATCGAAAGAAGGATACAGAATCACACCAAGAAAAGAAGAAATCATTGGCTTTTAAAGCCATGACAGACTCAGAAGATGAGGAAGAAGATGAAGAAGAGATAGCAATGTTCACTCGAAGATTCAAGAAGTTCTTAAAGAAGGGTAAGTTTAATTCTAA
This sequence comes from Hemerocallis citrina, assembly GCA_017893485.1. NCBI lineage: Eukaryota > Viridiplantae > Streptophyta > Magnoliopsida > Asparagales > Asphodelaceae > Hemerocallis > Hemerocallis citrina. The sequence continues at coordinate 95,332,078 of CM030358.1, read as the reverse complement.
AGTTAGAGATTCTAATGACCCTCCTACATATTTCAGGTGCAATAAAATAGGTCACATGAAGAAGGATTGTCCCTTAGAAAATGCAAAGAATAAGGAAAAATCATCCAACTTCAAGAAGGACAAATATTCAAAGAACAAATTTGCCAAGAACAAGAAGGCCTATCAAGCCACATGGGATGATAGTGATTCGTCTTCCGAAGAAGAAACGGATGAAAATAACGAAGTGGCAAATGTGTGTTTCATGGCTGCACAGGAACATGTAAGTAATGATTATGATTCCGAAGATCTTCTTCATGCTTTTAATGAAATATTCTAAGAGTTAAAGAAAGAAAAGATTAGAGTTAAGAATCTTGAGAAAGTGAATCAAACACTTAATCAAGAAAATCTTAACCTTGATAAGGAAGTAAAATCCTTAAATTCTCGCATTGCAAGTTTAGATACTGATCTTGAAACTCTCAAAAAGAATTATGAAGAGATTTCAAAGAACGTATCTAAGTTTAACAAAGGCAAAGAGAATTTAAATGATATGCTTCATCATCAAGTAAAATCTAGTCAAAAATATGGACTTGGTTTTAAAAATTCTTCTGTAAAAGAATCTCCTGTTGTAAACACTAGTAAAAATAAATCAGCATCTATTTCTAGTGTTACACACAAGTTATATGATTTCTTTGAAAAGTCTAAGGTTGATAAAAGCAAGACTACCATTCGGTTAAGTCGACTGAACCATACAACCAGTCGTCTGTCCAGAGGTATTGGATCTTATTCAACGAGATCAAAACCTCTTATAAGTCGACCTAGTGTATCAGCCAGTCGACTGATGTACACTAACAGTCGACTGAAGGACACTGTTAAGTCGACTGGACAGAACAAGTTAGTATGGGTTCCAGTCAGTCTAAATCAGAATGATAGAATTGCTTATATTAACTCATATATGTTAAATGTGTGTAATTCTATTTATTATATTCCTGCTTATGGAGGAAGATCAAACTCTTCATGGGTTTGGTTTTCCCCAAACTAATGTGTTTTGGACCCAATAAAAAGGGTACCATATTTACCTTAAACTTTTTATAGGTACCCAAGAAAGAACGCTGGATATTAGACAGCGGATGTTCAAAACACATGACAGGACATGCCAACCTACTATCCACCATTCAAAGCTTAGATGGAGGAACCGTCACCTTTGGAGATAACAACAAAGGCAAAGTCATAGGTATTGGCATGGTCGGTAAAACTTCTAACCCAACCATAGAAAATGTGTTATTAGTTAGTGGTTTAAAGCATAATCTTTTAAGCATTAGTCAATTATGTGATAAAGGATATAAAATAGTTTTTGAAAAAGATGCATGCTTGATTTATGATTCCACTTTGCAAAATGTTGTTTTTCAAGGTTTTCGTAAAAATAATATTTATGAATTGTGTTTAAATGCAATTGATTTTTCAAATGATTTTTGTTTAATAGCCTCTAACAATGAATCTTGGCTATGGCATGGAAGATTTGGACATGTGAACATGAAAAATCTCTCAAAATTATGTAAATATAACCTAGTTAAAGGACTGCCAAAACTATCCTTTAAAAAGGATAAGTTATGTGATGCATGTCAACTAGGAAAACAAATCAAATCCACTTTTAAAACAAAAGAAGTAATTTCTACTAGTAGGCCGCTCGAATTAATTCATATGGATTTATTTGGCCCTACTAGAGTTGCTTCTTTAAATAAAAGTAGATATGTGTTTGTTTTAGTAGATGATTTTTCAAGATTCACTTGGACATTCTTTTTAAAACATAAAAATGATGCTTTTGAGGAATTTGCACACTTTTGTAAATGTATTCAAAATCAAAGATCTCTAACCATAGTCACTATTAGAAGTGATCATGGTGGAGAATTTGAAAATGAAACATTTACAGAATATTGCAACAAGAATGGTATAACACATTCATTTGCATTTCCTAGAGCTTCACCACAAAATGGAGTGGTTGAAAGGAAAAATAGGACTTTGCAAGAATGCGCACGTACTATGCTTGTTGAAAGAAATTTACCAAAGCATTTTTGGGCTGAAGCTGTTGCTACAGCTTGTTATGTTTTAAATAGAATTCTTCTAAGACCTAAGTTAAAGAAGACTTGTTATGAGTTATTTTTTAACAAAATTCCTAAAGTCTCTTACTTTAAGACATTTGGTTGTAAGTGTTTTATTCTAAACACAAAAGATAATTTAGACAAATTTGATCCTAGATCTAATGAGGGTATCTTTTTAGGATACTCAAATAGGAGTAAAGTATATAGAATTTTCAATAAGTCTACAATGACTATTGAAGAATCAATGCATGTTACATTCGATGAATCTTTACCTTCATCAACCTTAAATAAAGATGATAAAACTGATTTATCACCTTTAGATAATGTGATTAAATTCTTAGAACAAACTAATCTGACTGATAAGTCGACTGATAAGGACTACCAGTCGACTGAAGTAAAGCAGTCGACTGATGAACAAGTCAAGTCGACTGATCCGATTGTGATATCTTCAACTTTACCAAAGTCATTTGTTGAAGTTAAAGATCATCCTCATGACTTAATAATTGGTGACATCTCCCATGGTATTCAGACACGATCTCATGTTAATATGATCTCTCATACAGCATTCTTGTCGGATTTTGAACCGAAAAATATACAAGAAGCTTGTGAGAATGAATATTGGATGAATGCCATGCAAGATGAATTAAACCAATTTATAAGGAATGATGTATGGGATTTAGTTCCTCGACCTCCTGATCAGACTATTATTGGTACCAAATGGGTATTTAAAAATAAGTTAGATGAATCAGGACAAGTTGTAAGGAACAAGGCTAGATTAGTTGCTCAAGGATATAATCAAAAAGAAGGTATAGATTTTGATGAAACATATGCTCCTGTTGCTAGACTAGAATCTATTCGTATTTTATTATCTTTTGCTTGTTTCATGAATTTTATACTTTATCAAATGGATGTTAAAAGTGCCTTTCTTAATGGGTTTATTAAGAAAAATGTTTATGTTAAACAACCACCAGGTTTTGAACATGAACAATTTCCAGATCATGTTTATAAATTGAAAAAGGCTTTATACGGTCTTAAACAAGCACCTCGTGCTTGGTATGATCGTCTGAAAACTTTTCTTTTAGAAACAGGATTTGAAATAGGTAAAGTAGACACTACTTTGTTTATCAAAAGAGTTAAGAATGATATCTTAATCATACAAATATATGTTGATGATATAATTTTTGGTTCTACTAATAATAATCTATGTCAAGAATTTGCTAATACCATGAAAAATGAATTTGAGATGAGTCACATGGGTGAACTCAATTATTTCCTTGGACTCCAAATTAAACAGTCCTCAAATGGCATATTTATCAATCAAGGCAAATATGCAAAGGAACTACTCAAACGTTTTAACATGGATAGTACTAGTAGTAAATCCACACCTATGGCTACTACTACTACTCTTGACAAAGATTTATTAGGTAAGAGTTTTGATCAAAAACTCTATCGAGGTATGATTGGTTCACTCTTATATATCACTGCAAGTAGACCAGATATTATGTTCAGCGTATATTTATGTGCTAGATATCAATCTAGTCCTAAAGAGTCTCATTTAAAAGCAGTGAAACGAATTTTAAGATATATTAAAGGCACATCTGAATATGGTTTATTTTATCCACGCACCGATAATTTTCAACTTCTGTCATATAGCGATGCTGATTTTGCTGGAAGCAAAACTGATCGCAAGAGTACTAGTGGTACATGTCACTTTTTGGGACATTCCCTAGTCTTGGTGCAGTAAAAAGCAAAACTCCGTATCTCTATCAACCACAGAAGCTGAGTATATCGCAGCAAGTTTGGCATGTGCACAAATTTTGAGGATGGAACAAACTTTATTAGACTATGGTATTTTATTTGAGAAACCCTCAATTATGTGTGATAATACCAGTACAATTAATTTATCTAAAAATCCGATTCAACATTCACGTACGAAACATATTGATATTCGACATCATTTTCTACGTGATCATGTTTTAAAAGGAGATATATCTTTAGGCTTTATCTCTACTGATAAACAAGTAGCAGATATATTTACCAAGCCCCTTAAAGAAGATACTTTCATTAAATTAAGGAGAGAACTTGGAATTTGTGATTTTATTGATATTTGTTGAAATTTGTTTCTGTTAAGTCGACTGTATTCTTGAGTAAGTCGACTGTACTGGTCTTTAAACATATCAATTTTTTATCTGACCAGTCGCCTGGTTCCTATACCAGTCGACTGTCGCGAGCTCAATCGTCTTCAGCGACTATTCATTGCGTCTTTTGAGATGAAATTCACCTCTCTTTTCACCCGTGATCACTAATCTCTACCGTCGATTTCTTCTCTCTTTGATCTCAGCCATTTATTCGCAGTTAAAACCCCTTTACCAGCCGTTTTTCTCACTCTTACCGATCTCAAATTTTTCACCCAATCTCAAACCCTAGTTTGTGAAGAAGAAGGTAGTCGACTCCCAAGTTGCTGCTTGTTCTCGCCTCTGGTCTGCTCTTTCCTTCTCTTTGGTAAAATCCTTTCCCCTTTCTTTTCATGGCACCTAAAAGATCCAAGAGATCTCATGAGGGTAGTTCTTCATCTCAAGACTATACTTAATTTCTTCTTATTCCCGATCTCATTGAACAATGGTATCTTATTTGTACCATTACAATCTTCCCTGGAAGATTTGTTAACTTCAATGACCTTGATCGTTTTAATCTTATTCCCTTGTTCCAAAATAGTAGTCTTTATGATTTTCTCTCTTTATCTAATCAACCCAACTATTATCCCCAACTCATCTATTTGTTTTACACAAATATGAGAGTTGTACAAAAACCCGATGGGGATGTAGTTATCCGTTCGTCGGTAAAGAATGTCAAAATGACACTCACACCGACTAGAATCAATCAAATATTGGGTATTGATGACGGAGGATTATATCTTGATGATATTGTTTTAGATGATGCCTCTGTTTTATCTAAAATCTTTTTACCCAATCATGGCCCTCCAATGACAAGCAAAAATATTAAACCCATTGCTAAGCTTGTAGCTAGAATACTAGTCTATAACATCCTTCCCAAAAAGGGTAGTTATGACCAGTATTCTCTAGAACTACAAAAAGCTGTGTATGCTATTTTTGGTAAAATTGCTGTCAATTGGGGTCGTGTAATCTTTTCTAAACTTAATCAAAACCACACTCACTTTCTACCTTTTGGAGGTCTTCTTACTAGAGTCTTTATAGCTTTTGGTATTGATCTCGATTCCGAGACCAATGTTGTTACTCATTATGAGTGTTTCGATCGTGCTAGTTTGGCACGAATGAAACTTCTTGATCCTCCTTCTAGATCACCCCCTAGGTCTCCTCCACTATCTCAAGCTCCTTTAGGTTATACTTCTAGACCCTCTAGACCTTCCACCTCTACTGATCCACCTATTCTTCAAGCCAACTACGATGATCCTCGTACTTTATATGACTGTGTCTCCTATCTACTGAAGCATTCAGCCACTGTAGATACCCAACTTCATAACCTAGATTCCAAACTAGACCACATTGATACCAAACTTGACAACCTCACTCATCTCTTCAACTCTCAATTTCTTCCTCCTTCTCAAGGTGACGATGAAGACTCCGATGAAGAAGATTGAAAACTTTTTATTTTATTTTCTATTATGTAATTTTCTTTTTAATGCACTTATTTCTGTATGAAACTTTATCTTAGTTTCTTTTCAATGCAAAAGATTGTTATTTTGTGCTTTTTGATGATAACAAAGGGGGAGAGATATCTGTGCTTGCTTTATTCTCTGTGTTTGATATGTTTCATGATATCCTCTTGCTTGTCAAACTTGTTAACTTTGTTCTATTTCTGGGTATTGGAAAACTCTCTGGTCAGTCGACTGCCTAAAAGCATATAAGTCGACTGCTGCTGCTGCATCTGTACTTATATTGTTTTCTGCTTATGATTTTTTCTATGTATGGTTTCCTAATCAGTCGCCTGCAATTTTGATAAGTCGACTGATACAAGTTACATTCTTTATGACAATGCATTCTGTGTTTTTAATAGGGGGAGCATGTCTTTACTATGCTTGTATATTATCTGTTATTATCAGCTATTGTGTTGTCATCATCAAAAAGGGGGAGAATGTTGATTCTTGATTTTGATGATCACAACACAAGTGCAACATGTGTCTATGTTATACAGCTAACATTGCAGGTTGTACATACAAAAGACTATTTCAGCTGAACAAATGAACAAGCTCAAAGGATACATTTATAGACTTCACTCAGACAAGATTCAAGACTTCACTCAAGACAAGACTCAAGACTCAAGACCTTTAGCTCAATTGTGTCAAAATTGAAGTGTCTTGTAAAAATATTGTATCTTACTTTCTGTTGAGTCTTAGTCTGATGTAAAGCCTTGTCACACACACACACACTCAAAATTTCATACTGTGTGTCTCTTAAAAACTCCCCAAAAAGAGTCAAAACAGTTTGAAGTAATTTAACTTTTGAGTACCAGTCGACTTAAGCATCTGCCAGTCGACTGATAGTACAAAACTGTTTAAATTTATTCAAACTCTGATCAGTCGACTCATATGGCAACCCAGTCGACTGTTCGAGAGCTTTTGACCGTTTTCTGTTTTTCAAAATCGAATTTTTCAAACTCAAAAGCTTAGATACGTTGGTTGACAGTTGGAGTAACTGTCTCCCAACGTCCAGGAGATCAAACTCTTTAAGTAGAGTTCAGATCTCTCTGAAAAGATCTACAGAACTTTCTTTGCAATCCGAGCATCCTTGAAAAAATTCTAAGTGATATTTTTGAGAAACAAAGCTTTCAAGTTCATACTCTTTGGTTCTCTACATTCAGTCCAGTATAGCAATGAATTCGCTCTGGACTGAGTATAGAAGTCAACCTTATCTTTTAGCCACGTGCATCAACACAAATACCAACAAGGCTATAGGTTGACTGTAAAGTATTTCTTGTTCTTTTGCTCTCGGTTGGAGAGTATTTTTGACTCTAGGTTGTAGAGTCGGTTTGTTTCACTCTTGGTAGTAGAGTGGGTCTGCTTTCTCTGGTTAAGAGAAAGGACTACGGGTTAGACAAGGTTGTTGTCGTAACGCCGTAGGGTATTCTCGTAATCTTTTTCAAGAATAGTGGAAATCTCAAGTGGGTTGCTTGGGGACTGGATGTAGGTCGGGAGGACCGAACCAGGATATATCTTGTGTACTCTGTGATTGGTTGTCTTGATTTTGCATTTACTCTTGTTTATTTAAGTTCTGCAAAAAAGTGTCTGGACAGTCGACTCCTTGCACTATCAGTCGACTGGTCAGTGTCGTTTGTAGTTGTAGTTTCATTGTGTCTTCAGTCGTCTATCTTATCCATCAGTCGACTGCACAGAGTTATTGTTTTGCTTTATTTGGTTTATATCAGTCGAGTGGTTCATAACCAAGTCGACTGCACCGAGAAAATTTCCGCAGTTTTTTATTAACACTATTCACCCCCCCCCCTCTAGTGTTTGTTGTCTCGCCTACAGAATCCAACAAAAATGACTAAACACGTCCATTAATAAAAAATAATATCGAAATCCATTTCGAGAAACAACAGGGGCAGGACCCCAGAGATCAGACACAACTAGACTCAATGGTTGATCATACCTAGTGGTACTGGAGGAAAAAGGTAGTTTTCGACTCTTGCTTACATTACATGCATGGCAAGGGAAAACTTCTTTATTTGAGACAGAAAGATTATTTGAATCCACAATGCTTTTGACAGTTCGAAGCATTGGGTGACCAAGACGCTGGTGCCATAAAGAAAGCGACTCAGTGGCAAATGTCAATGGTGGTGAGCTTGGGATATTTGGAACATCGTCAAAGCGGTAAAGTCCTCCCCTATTCCTGCCTTGCAGAAGTACCTTCGCCGTTAAACGATCCTTCACATGAAAAAAGGTGGGGTGAAATTCAAAATACACATCATTGTCTTTGGAGAATTGGGAAACAGAAAGTAAATTTGCAGAAATAGTAGGAACATGATAGAGTTTGTTTAATTGAAAAGTGCGATGAGGTGTAGAGATGCAGGCATTACCAGTATGAGCTATAGGTAGGGTATTACCGTTACCAACACGGATCCGGTCAGGTCCATCATACTCGGAACGAAGGTGAAGGTTGTTCAGATCAGCCGTAAGATGCTGCGTTGCTCTACTGTCTGGGATCCACTCATTAACAACAAGGGAATCAGGTGTAGCAATGTATGCCTTGGATGTTGTGGCATGAGGATAAAAGGTTTTATCAAACCGGAACCAGCAATTAGCAACAATGTAGTTCTTTCGACCACATAACTGGCAAGGTCCAGAGGCATTGGCAACAGGTTGAGTCCGATTCTGAGATCGATATGATCCACGATTGTTTCCAGTCTGATGATTGGATTGGGACAAATGAGACCGATTATTGCTGCCTTGTTTGTGTGGGTTGGAGCGTTGATAGGAAGCAACGTTGGTCACTGGTTGCTGTTGAAGGATGGATTGCTGAGCCTCAACTCTCATGTCAAAGGCAAGGAGGTGGGCATAAAAGTCTTCCATCTCAATGTCATCGACCGTTGCTGTGAGGGCCGTGACTATGGTGTCATACGCAGAATCGAGACCTTGAAGAATAATCTGCTAAAGGTCAGATGTACTCAAGGAATTTCCTGATGCAGCGAGACTATCAGAGAGTTGCTTGGCATGGGGGAAATATTGAGACATTGTCTTCGAGCCTTTTCGCATGGTTTGAAGTTCGCGTCGAATTTGCATAGTTCGAGCACGGGATTTTGAAGCAAATTGCTTCACAAGTGCCGCCCATACATCACGGGAGGATTCAAGACCAACAACGTGGGCAAGAGTGCTTTCAGATAGCGATGAGAGAAGCCATCCGAGCAGTATTTGGTCCTGTTTCTGCTAGGCCAGGAACTCAGGATTGATTGTTGGTTCGCCACCGGTGATGGTGAGATTACGAGGAGGACATATTTTGGTCCCGTCAACGTAACCTTCAAGTTCATATCCCTTCAAGAAATGTTTGAACTGGGCACGCCATAGCAGATAATTAGTCTGATCGAGTTTAACAGAGATCAGGTGGTGAATGTGGGTCATTTGTAAGGGTGAAGAGGTGGTTGATGTGGCTAATGAGTTGATAGAGGTAGATGATGTCAATGAGGTTGAAGAGGTTGTGATAGCCATTGTGTAGGATTCAAATGCTCTGATACCATGAAAAGTTTGAATTTCTGTATTGGCTTGTGTTACTTTCCTGGAGCATAGTTGTTGAATTTATAACACACTTTCAACAACTAATCCCTCAACTATAGGATTGTTACAGATATAATAGTTTCAACAACTTATCCCTAAACTATGGGTTTGTTACAGATAGACTCCTATATTCAGTTTCAACAACTTATCCCTAAACAGATAGACTCTTATCTTCAGCTGCTGGATCTGTTGTTGTTGTTGCCAAGACTTGGTATCCTCTTGACTTGTTCTAACAGTGCTTGATGCGGTCATGAATCGAGCTCGAATGCTCGATGTACTGGTTGGCATCTATGCATGGCATGTTGGTTTATCAAAATGCACTCATACCACAATCAATCAAATACTTTACCGATTGTAATGCTCATCTCCGGTGCTACCTTTGTCTTGCTCTGTCGGCGTTTTCTTTGCGTTCAACTATACTGGAGGTCCTTTTTTTGTGGTTGATTGCTGTGTTTTTGCTGTCTGTGGCGCTTCTATTCTGCCGAGATTATTTCCATTATTTCACTCTTTGGCAATACTTGTATTATTATTATTATTATTTTGTACTGTTCGATTTGGCTGATGTTGCTTTGGGTTTTGTTGATGTGTTCAATCTATTATGCATCCAACATCCTTGATGTAAATTATTTGTGTGTGTGTGTATATATATATATATTGGTTGGGAGTCCCCTCGAGTCCTATCCAATCCGAAAAAAATGATTAAAAATCAATCAATCAAATACTTTCATAGATGAATAATCAAATCATCAGGAGGAATGCAAAGGCAAATACATTATTTATAAATAAACCGGCAAGAAACAACACTATAATATTCAGTGCAAGTGTTATGGTTAGGGTAAGATTTTCTGTTTTGATTTGTGTTGGTGTGGGAGAGTCTGGTTGGGTATGTACATACTTGTAGATAACCTGGTAATGAGACGGTTTTAGTCTCCATTTTTGCTTAAGTTTCGCAGACCAATTTAGCCCCGTTCTAAATGTGAAGTGGATAATTTCTTCAAAGATTGCCTAATCAATCACGACATGCCCTTAATTTTAAACACCACGTTGTCTTTCGACACCATATAGATTCTGTCCAAAGTTTTAATTTCATATGAATAAACATCTCACAAACTTGCTGAAATAAATCATCCACTTGAGATTGGCTGTGGGATGAACACGAAATCGTGACATAAGATGCATTAGACATGCTTTCCTTTCCAACCGAGTGTTTTGCAAAAACATAAAAAGACATTCAGTATCTAGGATTACCTAATTCCTTGGATGGCACTTTAATAGCCATAACATATTCTAGAGAGATAAAGATGTGAGTATCCATATGCGAGCGACATATAATATGTTGTGTTAGTGTTTGAAGACCATCAACGCCGGTATCAAAATTTTCATTACCGGCCTAGCTAAGACTAGTTAGATACATTGTGAACTATTTCTACATTTCCAGGTATGATGCAGAATAACATCACATGGACAATTCCATTTTCAGTGACATCAGAATAGCACTGAAGAAAATAATCATTAAGTGAACTTTACTTGAAACCAACTACCAGCACTATAATGTGTTAGAAAATAGGTGTTTGAACACCATTTTTATGAACCAGTTTTTAGGCCATTTGTGTTCGCCTAGCACTACAATTTGTTATTTTTTTCCTTTTTTTTTTTGTTTTTTGTTTTGTGTGTGTGTGGGGGGGGGGGAGTGGGGATTGTTTGCGGGCGCATGCCCTGCGGACACGAATGCCATTTTTCCAACCACAAAACACGGGTAACGACGGGACGAAACGTTTTTGTTTGCCATTCACATTCATACATTTCAAACTGACAGAATGATTTTGTTAGGCATCTTCCTCTCATTCCGCAACCGTTCTATCCTGGGAGACAAATGCCACTGCATTCCTCCAGAATCGGGCGAGGGCACAAATCTGTTTTAAGGACATTATGTGACGCACAAGACTCGGTTTGGTGTTCATTTCTTTTTACTTTATATTTTCGCACAATTTTTCAACCTCCTCTTCTCATTCTCTATTTTTGTACCTCTCGATCAATATATTTTTACTGCATTTTTTCCTAGAAACTTGAAACATATTTGATTTTTCTTCTTTACTTATTTCGATGCACTATTTTTCTTCTTTCAAAACTGAAAGCTTACATTTTCATTGTGTGTTTTCAGAAATTACCACTGCATCAGACAATGTTGTAGTGGCTGAACCGGCCTGTTGCGGTCTTTTTCGTGGGGTGTGGGAGCAATAGATAATGTGAGTTCTTAGATTCGAGAAAAATGCAGTGATCCTCTCCTTCACTCTAGTTCCGGTAGAGTATTGAATGAGTTTGATGATGGATGGCGCTTCGCAGACCTGCAAAATGAAGCCTGAAACATTGGGAGTATTCCCGGTGACAGACCCTCTGATGCTTAAGTCAGAAGACAACTATTTAGTGGAGGAGATTCAATAGCAAAAGAGACCTTACCTGTTACAATACAGACCATGCTGTGTTTATAGGTTCGGTGAGAAATCCGTTATCTCCCAGATCCTAGGGTGGTATAGAAATCCCTTTAATCTCGAATCTAAGATTGATTATTCCCTTGATTTTAGGGAGTGCGGTTATGGCGTAACCGATGGAGCATCCGGAATGGTGGGAGATTCTTTCGAGCGCGTGACTGGGCTTGCGGAAGGTTTGTAGATTTATCTGGCCTAGGCCAGTAGAGAGGTTGGTGTTGAGCCTAATTTGATGCTTCAAGATTTGTGCCAGAATTATCAGTGGGGATCTCTCACTTTTTTCCCACATCATAAGGCCCCCACTCTCAAAAATGTATCGTTGGTCATTTTCGAGGAGTAGATAACTCGTGGAAAAAGCGCCGGCATGACAATCGTGTCAGATTGCCGGGTCATTGCTCCGGAAGGGGAAACCGAAGAGGTGTTCGGTGTGAATCCGTGCTATGAGCTTAGTAGTTATTGTGTTCGGCAAGAAGCTCAGGGTTGGTTGGAGTCAAGGTACCGGGATATTCCCAGGCAGGGCTTCCTATCCACTTGGCCTCTTGTCAAGTCAGTTCTCGTGGAATTCGAGGAGTCGACACATGACATCGGTCATTCGAAGGGCTGTTAATCATGAAATTCTAAGGGGCGGCACGTGCCGATAGTTCGAGAGTCAATCGTCCCCGATAATTTGCTTCCCCCTTCAGCATAATGAGGGGCTATTTTTTGGACTCATTGGATCTCTCTCTTCAAGATCATAATCCGAGATATGTCGGTTGTAGAAATCAGTATCTCGTCTTCTTTCGGTGACCATGGTGGATCATAAGAAAGTTCTTTCGGGAGCGAGTCGGCCACCCGTTCGCTAAGCCGATCCGCTTCAAGGGGAAGCGGTTCTGAGAATTCGAGATCACCACACGCTATCTCATCGGAATCGGAGGTGGATATCATTGGAGTCTCTAATCCCGAAGGAGAGGACCATAGCCGGTCCGGAGATAAGGCCATGTCTAGTGGCACTGGGGTGGTCTAGTGAGGGAAATTGGGAGCCGCTCGAAGTGTCAGAAGGTGGAGGCGACGGGGGGGGGGGGGGGGGGGGGGGAGATTGGTTTGAGGCAGTCGAGGGGAGATTCGCTAGCATTCTTGACGGGGTAGTACCGGAGGTTGCTCCTCCCCAGGAGCAGGGATCGTTAAAATCAGAGGGGGATTAGCTCGGGCTTGACCAGGCTCTCGTGCGAACGAAGCCCATCCGAATGTACCTTGAAGATCTGAAGGGTGAGCATGGTTTCGATGTTTTCCCTCCGTCCAACAGGTCGATAGCGGACGTCAATAAGGTGAAGAGTGTCTTGGCTGGGAGTGAACTTGAGTCGCTTCGAGTTGTTTATCACATTCCTCCCCGGTTCGAATTGATGCTCCCTAACTCCGGTCTTGAACAGAACGCCAACCTTCCGGGGCCGCTGTGCATTATGAATATCGACATGTTCCATTCTGATTTGTGTCTCCCCCTCCATCCCTTTATAAAGGAGGTGTTGAATTAGGCTGGTCTGAGCCCATGCAATATGCGCCGAATTCATGGAAGCAGCTGACGTGCTTCATCATGATTTTCCATGAGAAAGGGGTCCCGCTCCGCCTCAAATATTTTCAGATGTGTTTGGGCTTTAGAGCGTTGCTGGGTCACCCCTACCGGTGGTATGTCTTGCCGCGTCGGGGGTACAAAGTGGTGTACGGCCATCCTAACTCTATTAAGGGCTGGAAGGGGAGATATTTTGTTATCCGGAGTAACGAACCCTGGGATGTTCCTACCAGGTTGTCGTATGAGGGCCTGCCAAAGGTGGATCCCCTGTTGCCTCATGATCTCGGCTGAGAGGAGAGTACTGAGTTTCAGAAACTCTTTAGGGAAGGTGCTAGTGTTGACTAGCAGCAAGTATTGAAGAGCGGATGGTCGATGCTGGTTTAAGCTTTGTTAGCTCATGTAGGTTCTTTTACCCTCGGCTCATATTACTGGTACTTTGCTTTATCTGATATATGTTTTTTTTGCATGTATTGGTGTGACGGTTGCCTTGTCATCAGAACCTCGGGAGGTTCCGAAGGTTGACCGTAAGGGCAAGCAGAAGATCGAAGTGCCCGCCTTGGGGCACTTACCAAAGAAGCTTAAGGCCTTGAAGGTCCGTAACCTGGAGGGGGCTCCAAGGGAGCGACCGGTTGATAGGTTGTTGAGGACCGCTGAAGAGACTGTGGGGCGTTCCACATAGGACCAGCCCATAGGGGAGTTGGGCTCCGTCGTGGAGTTGGGAATGGCTCGAGAAACAATGGAGAATCTTCCTCGTCCGAGAGATTAGGATGCCCTCGCCCAAGAGACCACTACTTCGTGTTTCCATCGCTTTTCCCAAGGGGTTGTACATGTGAGTATTTTTTTGCCATGTTCTGTCCACATAATTATTCCTTATTGGCATTCCATGTTTTTTCTGCAGGCTACTCTCTATGGTAGTGAAGTGAATAGGCGGTATGAGCATTTGCTTGACCTAGTGGTTCAGAAGGCGGAGCAGTACAGGTAGAGCTGCGAAGGAGAGCATGAACGTGCTGAAGCCTTGGAGGAGAGGGTGAAGGATTTGTAGAAGAGGTCGGAGGGAGATCCGGGCGAGGGGCAATCTACCTATAAGGTGCTGTTGAATGAGATGGACGCGCTAGAGCGCTAATTGGCACAAACATGATCAGAATTAGTGGGGGCTACAGACGAGATCGTTGAAGGTGAGGAGCGTGTCTTTAGACAAGCCGTCGAGCGTATCAGGCGGGAGTACCCCAATCTCGACCTTAGTTCTCTTGAGTACGATCCGGAACTTGTCACTTCTCCTGCGACTCCCCTCTCGATTCCTTCCGACCTGGGGGTAAGTACTGACCCTGCTCTCGGGACTTTCAGTGGTGTAGGCGATGGACGTGCTCGTCCGCCTTCGCCAAGGGTTTCACCCACGACCCCGGCCGAGCTTCCTTCGGAGTCAGGATCGGATGCCGGGTCTATTCCTGAGGCTGCTGGGGGGAGCCCCCTCTTTCCTTAGCTTTTGATGTTTTTTTATGTTTTGCCGAACGCGGACTGGCCACCGCCCCTTGTATCTAATTATTTTTTGTGGAATGATAATGATTTTTTGTATTGTTGAGTCTTAATTTCGCTGCGAATTCCAAAAATTTCTGATGACCCTTTGGGGTCGGGTTGATTTCTACGACTAATTCTGTAGGAGGGCAGCACCCATGAAATTCGAAGAGTCCTATTAGAGAGGAAGCCAAGTGTCAAGGGACCCATGCGTCTCAAGCTTGCCACATTAGTGCACAGTATTCGATGTACCCTTCGTGCTTATATATTACTTTCCTCTGCCTGTTCTTTCTTCACTTTCTCCCTTCATTGTCTTTGCTTCTCCCTTTCGTTGAGTTTGTTCTTCCTTTGATCATGGTTTTCGACTTGATTATGATGGAAAGGCGTTTGGCCTGTAAGGTGGTAATGAAGGCGGCCGAAGCTAAGGCCAAGGCTGAAGCCGAGGTTGACCTTTGGGCTGAGGGTAGTGCGAAGGCCGAGACGGACGTGGGGAGGAAGTCGGCCAAGGGAAAGGCCAAGGTAGGGGGTGAGACAATTGGGGTATCCGAGGACCCCAAGGGAAAGAAAGTACAAGGGGGAACTTTGAAGCGTACTCTTTCTCCCCATTCTGCTACGTCTCCGGGGAGGAAGAAAGGCAATGATGTCGACCCTCCGTTCATTATGAAGATGCCAGTCTCCGCAGAGGGGACTCCACGGATGGCACCGGAGGTGCTATTGCTGTCAAAAGCATGGAACCCCCTTGGACCATCACGGAGGTGGATTTGACGATGGACAACGCGAATGCGGCTCATGTGGTGGAAAACCTGGCCACTCCTAGAGAGCTAGTGTCCCTGAAGAGGGAGGCCCAAGGCGACGTCTACGCCCGTTGGGCTCAGGATTCAGTCATGGTAAGTCGCCCTGAAGAGGGTCTGTTGCTTGTAGTTAGTGCTGTCCTTGAGTTTCAATATCTAATTTTCTTGATAACATTCCATTCCTGCAGGTCACTGTCGTTGGGGCTGAGCTGAAGCGAAGGCTGGATGCGATGCTTGCATGGGCCTTGAAGTCTGAGGAGAGTGGTAGGGAATTGGTGCATTAGAACCAAGAACTCTGGCGGGGTATCAAGGATGTTGAGAAGGCAATGGAGGGGAGAAAAGCGATCGGCAGGGGGTTGCTGACTGAAAAAGAGAAATAGGCCGAGGAGCGGCTGGCGTGGCAAGCCGAGGAGAAGAAATTATGGGGTTGCTGGATGAGGTGGCTTAGCGCGCGGTTAAGGACAACCAGGAGTTGGATATAACGGTGCTGCAGGTACTCGACGCCCAAGATGCGGGGTACGGTAAGGCTCTTACGCACATGAAGATCCAGTACCCACACCTCTCGCTCGAAGGTTTGGCCTTTGATGCAAGCGAAGAGGATTTGCACCGGATGGCCGAGCTAGAGGCTACGGCTTGCAAGAAAAGGTCGGCCCCCATCAGCAAGAAAGGACTGGCACTGAAGCATTGTTAATGAGTTGCTTGTACCCCAGCCATTTTTGTGGACTGGCAACAACCTTTATAATCATCTTTCGAGTAATAAAATTATTCTTTTCTTTTTTTGTTGAGATTTGGGATGTTGACCTTTTGGTAGCAGAGGAGTCCGTGTTGATCGTGACACTCAGAGTCAAGGTGCTCTTTTGAGGCACTTCTTCTAAGGTTTAGGTTTAGCAGTGAGACCCGCGCAAGACTTAAAGAGGCACTATTTCCGAGGTTTAGGTTTAGCAGAGAGCATTGCACAAGTCTCAGAGTTGAGGTGCTCTTTCGAGACCCTATTTTCGATGTTTAGACTTAGCAGTAAGGACTGCGTAAGATTCAGAGTCGAGGTGCTCTTTCGAGGCACTCTCTCCGAGGTTTAGGTTTAGTAGTGAGAACTGCATGAGACTCAGAGTCAAAGTGCTCTTTTGAGGCACTCTTTCCGAGGTTTAGACTTAGCAGTGAGGATTACGCAAGACTCAGAGTCGAAATGCTCTTTCGAGGCACTCTTTTCGAGTTTTTAACTTAGCAGTGAAGACTGCATAAGACTCAGAGTCAAGGTGTTCTTTCGAGGCACTCTTTCCAAAGTTTCGGTTTAGTAGTGAGAACTGTGCAAGACCCAGAGTTAAAGTGCTCTTTCGAGGAACTCTTTCAGAGGTTTGGACTTAGTAGTGAGAACTACGTAAGACTCTGAGTCAAAGTGATCTTTCGAGGCACTATTTCCGAGGTTTAGACTTAGCAGTGAGGACTGTGTAAGACTCAGAGTCGACGTGCTCTTTCGAGGCACTCTTTCTGAGGTTTAGACTTAGCAGTGAGGACTGCGTAAGACTCAGAGTCGAGGTGCTCTTTCGAGGCACTTTTTTCGAGGTTTAGACCTAACTTGTCACAGTTGAAGCACTTGCCTTAAAACTTCGACTTCTTGGAGATTCCTCACTTAGGCCCCAACTTGAACCCCTTGTCTTTATTGTTGTACTTCTTGGACTGTTGCCTCCAAACTTTTCATATCCTCTGTTGTTTTCTTCAATACGTAGCCTGGCAATCAGATCCTCAATTTCCATTTTCTTTCACTTGTGTTTCAGGTAATTTTTGAAGTCTTTCCAACTTGTTGGCAATTTTTCAATAATACAAGCAACTTGAAAACTTTCACTTAAGTTAATACCTCAACCATGTATCTCATGCAAGATCAGTTGAATTTCTTGAACTTGAATGATCACTAATTTGGAGTCCACCATTTTGTAATATAGGAAGCGGCCCACAATGAATTTCTTGGTGCCGGTATCCTCAGTTTTATATTTATGGTCTAAGGATTTCCAAAGTTCTTTAGCTGTTCTTTTGTCAATATAAACATTATACAAAGAATCGGCTAATCTGTTCATTATGTAGTTTCTACACAGGTAATCAACACTTTTCCAAGCAACTACAGTGGCGATGACTTGGTAATCTTGCTCATCTTTTTGAAGATTTTGAGCTTCTTCGTTGAAGAATCTTGTGAGATTCAAAGTGGTCAAGTAGAATATCATTTTCTGTTGCCACCTCTTGAAATTCTATCCGTTCAACTTCTCAGGTTTCTCCCCATGGGAGACTAAGACAGGTACAACGGCAGGCACTGGCACTTGTGCCACAGCAACAGTTGGCACTTGTGCCGCATTAGCAGTCGGTACTTGGACCGTTCAACTACAACAACATTCTTCGATGTAGTTACCATTTCGAGTCTGAAAACACATAACACAAGTGTAAATTTTCCGATTGAAAAGAAAATAAAAGGAGTGCCTCATAATCAGAGAAGTAAAATGAAGAAATCTGTTTTAAGTTTGTTATACAACTTTTAAGATAATCTTTTGATGGAGATGCACAAAAGTAGAGAAAGAGAAGAGGAGAATCGAAAACTGCACAAATAGAAAACTGTACAAATGTAATAAAAATAAATAAATAAATAAACGAATAGGAAATGAAACCAAACCGAGTAGTAACCGAGTCACTGTATCACATGGAGTCCTTAAAACAGATTCGCCGCCTCACCGATATTGGAGAAACGTAGTGGCGTCTGTCTCCCGAAATGAAACAATCGTCAAGTGTCAACAGCAACACAACGCTAGAATGCTACACTCCAGATCTGATTGATGTGTTGAAAATCTATCACCAACACAGCCGAACAGAAGAACAGAACAGGGTAGGGAAGAAGAGAATTTCTAGTGTATAGAAAGTGGATAGAGGGGTCTCAATTTATAGGGAATGGGGTAGACAGGTGAATGAATGCACAGGTTGTAACGGCAGACAAAGCCGTTTATCGGTTTAAAAACGTGCGAATAAATGCAGCAAACAAAACGTGTATGCATTGCTTTCTTACAATGTCAAGAAAGAGTTTATTATATATACCCTTCTAATTCTTATGATTTTTCGATATGGGACTAAAGTCCCTCAACCCATTTTCAGACATCAAGTGTCTCACTTTGGGAGACAATTTTTCATTCACTCCATAACCGTTTTGAGCAAGTAAATATATGATTTTATGTACTCACGAAGGAGGACAGAAATCCATAAATATCTTTCACTAATTCATAGTGGATCTTACTCAAAAAATTGCCTCAAAACTGGTTCATAAAATGGTGTTAAAACACCCATTTTCTAATAGATACATAGGGAACAAATATTGGAAATTATCACGTAGTTGGATATGTTTTTGGGATAGAGCTCTTAATGTTGAAGAAGGTCGTCACATTGACCTTGTGGTCAAGGTCAAAAATAAAGGGAATGATTGATACAGTTCTACCAAAAAACCGTATCTTTAAATATTTGTCTTTATGATTCTCATATTAGTCCTTTAGTTATTATCTTTAGTTTTAAGTGTTTTCTACAAAAGAGTTAGGAGTTTTGTAATAAAGTTTCAATCATTTGCTTGCACGAGCTATGCACGGGCTTATGTGTTTCAATCTCTATTAATAGCTCACTATAATCCCATCTTTTTATTATGAATGAATTGATATTAAGTTTTTTTAGTTTCCACTTCTTCTTCCTTGCTTTTTTTTGTTCAATTTTATTTCAAATCATGGTTGCCACCGCTGGTTACAATGAAAGTTGCAACGATCCACCACCGGGTTGGACCGGGATCATAACAGTTTACCACGATTCCTACCCCCGTACCTTCCCCGGAGATTACGCCAAGGACATTTGGTGAAGCCACACTCGACACAAATATCCTTGTGATCCTCATAAGTGATCTCAAAATTGTTCTTACCCAATGAATCCTTTTCTGTCAGCACCATTGGCGAATCGTGCCTGGGTTTCCCAATGGGCACACTAACGAGCACTCCGACCGGCCAAGCATGATAATCTCTTCTTATCACGGGTCCCACCAGCAACCTTGTGGCTTCAGCCACAGGCCCACAGCATTGTGCGTCCCAACACTTGGGTGGCCTCAACCCCTAAATTGTAACCCACAGCAGGATTGACGATACCCGATGTATCAAAAGCACAGGCGAAACCAAGTGGAGTTCAAGAGAATTCGGATGTGCTCGTGTTATTTGCCAAAGTGGAAGACGAGGTGGTTGTGGGAGTACCAACCGAAGCGGATGTCTTGGGATTTCCAGTGGTTGACGACGATGAGGTCGGTGATGGCAACGGTGGAGGGAAGAGGATATGAGCTGAAGAGGGTGTCGTCAGATCTCATCCATCTTGTCGGCGTCTAGTTTTTCAGTTGGTGGGGAAGAAGGTGTTTTGGTAATTTTTTCCATTTTTAAAGCAATATAGCCGCCTAAAATAGAGTGAGTACTAAGGCAGAAATGGGGTTGTGCGTTTCCGTAATAAGATTCATAAAGAAAACATTGCTTTCATGTATTAACTCTCATATAAAAGGGCTGATGTGGTCTGGTCTGGGCTGGGCTGGGCTCTACTATCATATAATCTTTAATTTGTTTTAGTTTTAGCTTGTACCCACAAAGTGATCAATTAGCTATTGTTGCCTCTACCCCCAGTCTTATAAGAACGTGTGGATAGGATCCAAGTTTGCTAACGAGAGAGACGAGATGAAGGAAACGTGTATATTGTCGTCGCCACAACGACCTGGGTTTTATGGTTTGACAAAAATTACTTTTACTTTCGTGAGAGTTGTAATAGTATTTCTAATTCTCTAACTCATATTATGCATCGTATTTCTTTTTTGGGTCATAACTGCGGCAACGAGACCGAGATGGAGGATCGACAGAGCCTTCCAGTGGACGAGTACGATGACGAGGTGCTTGTGATTGGACATACCCTTGACTGGGTAGAGTGTCATGGGCCAGATTCCCACCCTCCAGGGTTTTGTTGGAGGATGTTCGTACTCGTTATGTTGTACTATGCTTATATTTTCCCACCCTCCCATGCTTGTTGGAGATTTTATGTTTTTTCCTGTTCTGTAGCTTTTGTACATTCACCCAGTATTCTGGGTTTGTTTTGTTAATTTCTTATTAATTAAACAGGGTGACCATACACCACATTTTCCATTAAAATAAAATAGCTACATTGTTTTATTAATGAGAATATATGGTTAAACTACAAGTCTAGAGAAGTCCAAATGTAGCACAGGTTCCCTAAATCACTGCAAGTCCGACGGTTTTATTGTCAACTAATTAACTCAAGAATAATATCTAGGCTCTGTTTGGTTCAAAAGAGAGGAGGGGAGCGGAGGGATTTTATTGGAGGATGGGGGGGGGGGGGGGGGGGGGGAAAGGGAGAGGAGGGATTTAATGAAGATTCTGTTTGGTTCAAAGGAGGGGAGGGGAGGGAAAATAATTATCTTCTTGTTTGGTTCACAATGGGAGGGAATGGATTTTATAATAAAATTACTTTTATACCCTTCACAATTGCATTCCCTAATTGCATTCCAGATTGTTTGGTACAAGTGAGTTTTCTTTAAACAATGAATGCAAATAAGTTGCAAGTCAAATTGAGTAATATTTACTAAGTTTATTTGCAGTTACAACATATCTTGCTAACTTGCCCAATTACTGTAATTGCAATTGTAGCTGCAACAACAAGGTTAGTTTTTTTAAAGATTTATGTATATTTTTAAAATTAATTAGAAAATTTTTCTTTTGTGCAAAATATTTAAATTTTATGTAACTAAACTTTGTTAATCATCGTAATCGCCAAGTTAACAAACATTTCATAATCACTGTGGTTCTTAAAACCACAATGACAACTACAGGATATCTTTCGAATTGCAGATACTTCATGGGGTTAAAGATATATTACGAATTATAAAGCTGGTTTTAATGGGAAGCTTCCGATAGCATGGTGTTGATTGATCAATATAACAGAAGTGTATCCTATTGATTGATCAAGAAAGCTGAAGTGTATCATGACGAGATTAATCTAAGCAGTCCAATACAAGGCATCACCGTATTCGATGAGTGCCAAAGCTTGTAAAATTAGAATAATTTTTTAAGGTCGGTTAATGTTGCCCATAACTTGATGATAAACCAATAAAGAAAATAAGATAATATTTGTTCGAAGTAATATTGTTTGGAGTTTTTCATAAAGGATTTGAAATGACCTGATGCATTGTAAGTGCTTTGAAATTAGGGGGAAGCCACTAATTTTTAATGCTTGTTATCTAATCACGAAGAACATCTTAGGGGTGGAGAAATATCAATGAGAACTAACTAAAAGAACAATTTAGTTCATTCACATTAAAAAATTAGACATAATTTCTCTCCCCTCCAAATCTCCTCACTTTTAGAGGAGAGTCAAAATTAGCTCAAGAGAGGTGTTGCACCCCACGACCCCACCATTAGGGGGAAACTCTGCATTTGCACATCTATATCTTATATAGGAAAAATTATTACATTTAGTTTGAGATTACATCTCCGGTCACAGTTATTTTTAATTAGATTATTGAAAGATCAAATTTGTCATGATAGAAAAGGACAACAATGAGAGAAGGTAGTCGGTAACCGACATCTTCCTAGCATTTCATAGTAGCATAGATAATAAGAGTCGTACAATTTAAAGTGTTCCAAACATCATCAACATCAACTATAGAGGTTTTTTTTTTTTTTTTTTTTTCCGTTAAACGGTGGGTAAAGATCCCCGCGTTTCATTAAAGAGAATTTAACAAAATATACAACCAAAAATAAGATTTATGAAGTTCAGATCCCAACAGGCTGAATTCTGGAACTCATACACCTCAACCAACAAACAAAAAATACAACAAAATCTAGTCTTACTGATTGGCCGCCCCTGTCAGAATAAATTTCTCGTGCCAATTTGGGCTCACTCTCTCACTCAGACCCTCGCTTGTACACCGTTTATCCTCTCCAACTATCGTACGTTCTCCCTCGTCGCCCCCTGCAGTGACCAAAACGACAAGTGTAAGTACCATATTAGAGACACCGCAGACACTCCGTCAATCTGACATCTCCATGTCTAGATTGAGTCCTCGATCTCATTCCCTCGCTTCACCCTCGATGGTTCTCACTGCAACCTCGCAACGAGGGTAGACGTCGCACCTGACCCCTGCGAGCCTTCTGACATGAAAGAAACCAAAGACACCCCACTTTGACCAACCAAGGTCAAAGTAGAGCCCAAACAATAAATTTGTCTGACAACCGTCGCCCACACCAACTATGGTACATTTTATTGCTAGTTGTGAATCGGTTGTAATTTGGATATTAGGGAAGACATCAACTATAGAGGTTACAAGTTAGAAAACATATATAAGAGGCCGAAAATGAAACCTACATTAAAGTTTGGGTTCCGAAATAACAATCGCGTCAACAGAGACAGAAACTAAAGCCTGTGCTTAGTTTTGGTTCCCGCATATACATAAATATTCTGCGTAAACATGGACAAAAACAAAAGCATCAAACGACAAAAGAGAACATCTTGGTGGTTTAGAATTATGACGCATGGTAAACCTCATCCACCTTTTCTTATGCATCAGAAATGCCTACCAAAAACGTTGGGTTGAGGAGGGTCCAATTCAATTGAACTAACAAGTCAGAAAGAGATGCAATTAATTTCCCAGTGCAATTCCCAATTTTTAACTTCAATTCCCATTTCGATCCTTACACATTAAAAGAATGAGCTCCCGAAAATCCGGAACTCCCCTCCTCTCCTCCAAAACCAAAAACCTTACCCTAACCTCTTCCTCTCCGTCATCCACCACCACCACCACCACCCCCCTCCTCTTCTTAAGCTCCGTCAGCTTCTCCAGAGTATCCCCCTCCACCCTCCTCTCTCCCAACCCTTCGACCTTAGAATATCCGTCTCCTTCCACTGTCTCCTCCTTCTATGGATCCAAGTTCGAGAAAGGCTGTCAGACCCAAGCCGCATGTTGGGAAGGCGCAGGAAGTCGTCCGCGCTCCCAAGAGGACTCCGGGGCCTCTCCGCTTCCACAGCGAGGTCCCTCGCAAGGCGGCGGTAGTACCCATCGTCTCTTTCAAGGAACAACAGCTTACGGTCCATGCCAGCATGGATGTGGACTCGGATGGGCTCGAGCGGCAAGACCGGCGAACCATTTCCATTTCAACCGAGCGAGGATCCCGCCCTGTTTCTGAAGACGTCGCGGGACCCGAAAAAGCTCGAGTTTTAGAGGGTGAGGCCATTAAGCCAGTGTCTTCTCCGGTGGAGGGTCGTCCAGCTCATCCCAGGGGCAAGCTTGTTTATGTTGAACATGATGGGTGGAAGACGCAAACGCGCGTGCCTAGCCCCAAGCAACAGCGGCTGATGGACGGCTCGAGCGTGCCGAAGGGCTTCCGTCGTAAGGAGGATGGTGGCCTTGAGCCAAAGTTTTATAACTGTGGGGTTTGGGGTCATTGGAAAGCTGAATGCAAGGAGCTATCTACGTGCTTCTTGTGCAAGAGAAGGGGCCATCTCTCTTCGGCGTGCTCCTTGCGGCGAGGGGAGGAGAACCTTTCCCACGGTAGTGGTACTGGCCCCACGCAAATAGACGCGCAGCGCAGGCCTTCCCCTGATCTTGTCTCTACGCCCGCACTCTTGCTGACAGGGGCTGGGGCTAAGGGGGGGCTACGCTGGTCTCAGTCGCGGCGAAGAGCTACGCCGACGCGGTTGGGGGCCAGTTGAGCAAGGCAGAGATGGTTTCGGAGGCGGTGCGGGTTGTCATTCCCCCCACGGTGGAGATGGAGGAGCGCGAGAACAGTTTGCGTCTCAGCGTCGTCGCGGTGGCCACGTTCGGGCAGCCCAACGAACGCAGCATCAAGCACCAGCTGTTACAGCGATGGCCGAATTCTATTATTGGGAATGGTCGGTTAAGCGACTCCGTGAGGATGCCTTCTTAATTCCTTGCTCGACCGAGGAGAGGGTGCGAATGGTGTTGAGTAAACATGCGTTCTCCGGCGAGGGATTTTCCGTCGCTCTCTCGAGGTGGACGCGTCAGGATGGAGAGTTTAGAAGTGGGGAGCTTAAGTCCGTTTGGGTATTAATCTCCAACTTCCCCCTCGTTTGTTGGAGTAAAGAGGGTTTTCAAGGGCTTGTTCAATCGTTTGGGTGGGTTGAGGAGATGGACCAGGCGACGAAGTTCCGTAACAAGGTGGACGTGGCGCGTATCCGAGTTTCCGTTCTCAACGGAACCAAGATACCGTCGACGGTGTTCGCCATTTTCAAAGGGGTGAGTTTCAAGGTTGGGTTGTGTTCGGAAGTGAGGCGGTTCGTTCCAAACAGGGCAGCGGAGGCAGTGTTGGGGGCCTCGTCGGAATTTGTGAAGGTTGCTGCGCCTTCACACCTGGTTTCGAACGTGCATGGTTGCATGATTCTGGAGGTTGAAGACATCTCATCACCGTTGGATGCGTTTCAATCTAAGGGTGGAGAGGATGTTAAGGGGGGCCCCAGTGTGAAGGGTACTTTTACACAGTTGGACCATGATGGATTGGAGAAGGGGTGTACCTCTGCGTACAGTTCGGATGGGATGGTTTGGAGAGAGGGTGCGGGTCCTATCGGCCAGCTCAGTGGGCTTCCTCATCGAGTCGTGTGCGCTTCTCAGAAGTTACCTGTAGTCCCTCTACACTCATCCGAGGTCGCAGGGGTCAAGGGGGGCAGGTTCGATGGTGATGGGACTTATGCTGAGGGTGTAGGAGCTGTCATATCAGACTGTGTGCAAAAATCTATGCAAGAAGCTTTTGTCCAATTTTTAAGAGGAGATGTGAGCTCTCTCTCTTGTGATCAAATTGACTCTTGGGCTAGCTTATTGAGAGCTTATTCTTATGGGCCCTCCAAGCCCATTAGAGATCTATCTATTTATGGCGGTCCAACATTTAAAAGTGTTGAGCCGGAGTCTGAGGAGGCTGCGGAGACAGGTTCCAAAGGGGTTCTGCAGTCCGGGGCTAGAAAGAGGCAGTTTCAGTGTGTCGAAGAGGGAGGTAGTAATTTCTCAGACCAGGAGTACCAGAGTGGCGGAGAAAAAGCAAGCTTCGATTCTCCAAATGATGATGATTTGATCGACGCGCTTAAAAACATAGAGGACACTTCTCCACTGTCGATGGCTGCTAAAATCTGGGACATTGAAAAAGAGGACAGAGTTGAGAATTCTCCTGTCAGATTTGGTGCCTCTAGGAAAGGCAAGGAGGTGGTCGTAGAGGTCCCCCGGCGCAGTTCTCGCCAAAGGGAGAGACATGGGTGTCGCCCTCTGTCCAAAGATGATCTGATTGCTTCGGCGGTCAAACTTAAAGCCCCCAGCTCTGCTATTGAAGGTCAGCCTATTGCTATTATTGATTTCATTCCGGATGCTTTATTAATTAGTCTAGCCAAGGTGTGCCGTATTAATCTGGGGCCTGAGATGTCTTCCCGAGTAGATTGTGCTAGGAGTATTAGAGAGTGGGTTAATCAGCCTAGTAGTCTGTAATTAGGCTACCTTAGTGAGAGACCTCTATTGTGTATCCCAATGGAATACGCCTTTTGGAATGTTAGGGGATTGAATAGTAGTAAGAAGCGAAGGGTTATCACGGAGACGTTGTGCTATCAACGTCCTTCTGTTGTTGGTCTGTGTGAGACTAAGATGGAACATCCATCAACGGATATGCTTGATCGGATGGTTCCTGGTCGGGAGTGGGGGTGGTGTTTTAAACCATCTCTAGGTCAATCTGGTGGTATCATTGTCGGTTTCAACAAGGACGTTTTTGAGTGTTTAGACGTCTTCATTGGAGAGTTCACGGTTTCTGTTAACCTTAGAGCTAAGTCCGACCGTCACATCCAAGTTTTCTCCATGGTGTATGGGCCTCATTCCCCAGCCGCACGCGCCGTGTTCTGGGACGAACTCATATCTATTTTTCATTTGTGGGAGAAAACTTGGGTTGTTGGGGGAGATTTCAATATTACCCGTTTTTCGGACGAGCACTTGGGGCATGGATGTAGCCAGGTCGAGAAAGATAATTTCAATAGGATTATCAACTTTTTAGAGTTAAGAGAGATTATTGTTCCCGACCGGAAATTCACATGGTCCAATATGCAGGCTAAGCCTATTTTGGCCAAGCTTGATAGGATCTTTGTGTCTGAGGATTGGGAAACTCTTTTCCCACTCGCTACGGCTTCTTCGACATATCGGAACCCGTCAGACCACATTCCGCTGCTGCTGTCTACTGGGGGTGACAGGCGTAGGCGGTCTAAGATCTTCCCATTTGAAAAAGCCTGGCTCCGCAATGAGAACCTCCGTGCCATCGTCGATGAATCTTGGAATGCTCCTCCACGGAGGAGGACTGGGGAGCCAGGGGATGCTGTGTCCGTCTGGAACTCCAAGATTCGGAGGCTTAGAGGTACGCTCAGACTTTGGGCTGGACAGGAGAGGAGGCGGGCTAACGCGGATAAGGTTAGAATTATGGAACAAATTCAGACCTTAGAGATTTTGGAGGAGGCTAGAGACCTGTCCTGTAACGAGTTGTCAGATCTTCTTAAGTGCAGAATTGAACTTGATCAGATTTTCAAGGTGGAGGATGACTATTGGAGGCAAAGATCTCGTGACCAGTGGTTACTTGAGGGGGATGCTAACACAGCATACTTCCATAGGGTAGCCAACGGGCGCAGGAGATCCAACTTTATCTCGGGCCTCCTCATTAACAATAGGTGGGAGTCAGACCAGAATCTGGTGAGTGCTCACATCGAGAGTCATTTCAAAGATCTTCTGGGTCGGACCAGATATCGGCTTTGTTCCCTTCATGATTCGTTCTGGATTCGCCCTCCAGTAGCTGATCCGGATAGTCTGGAAGAGCCGTTTGAGATGAGTGAGATTTTCAAGGCAATTAAAGAGTTAGGGCAGGATAAAGCCCCTGGGTGTTCTACTCGAGTTTTTGGGATATCGTCAAGGCGGACCTCTTTGCTATTTTTGAGGGTATGTTCCAGGGGTCCGTCCAGATTGACAGTCTCAACTATGCATCCGTCGTTTTAATCCCAAAATCTGAGGAGGCCAAAGAGGTGGGTAATCTTAGACCTATTAGCCTTCTCAACGGCTCCTTCAAAATTATCACGAAGGTCCTCGCGAATAGGCTGAAACCCTGTCTCAATGCGATGATCCATCCAGCCCAAAGTGGGTTCATCCAAGGGAGGGACATCCTTGATAGTATTGCTATTGCTCATGAAACCATCTTTCAATGCGATAGGAATAGAGATGAGGGTTTTCTGCTCAAACTTGACTTTGAGAAAGCCTACGATATGGTGGAATGGGAGAGCGTGGTCGAGGTCCTTTAGTCTAGAGGTTTTGGCCCGAAATGGACTGAATGGATTAGCAAGTGTATTAAAGGTGGCAAATCCTCGATCTTGGTCAACAGACATTCTACCAACCTCATTGCTTACAAAAGAGGGCTTAGGCAAGGAGATCCCCTTTCCCCTCTTCTTTTCACCCTCGTCGCTGATGTCTTATCAAAGATGACTCTGCATTGCGCAAACCATCATCTTCTCCGAGGTATTAGAGGGAGGGACGGTATCCGTAATAGCCTCATTTTACAGTATGCAGATGATACTCTGCTATTCGGGCGGAACGAGATGGATGAGATTCTCATATACAAAAGCATCTTGGTATTCTATGAGGCTTGGTGCGGGCTTAGAGTTAATTTCGCTAAGTCTTATCTTATTGGTCTGGGGAGGTGTGACGAGGTGGCCCCCGCCCTTTTGGCTAATGTCCTTGAATGCAGAGTTGGGAGGTTCCCAATCAAATACTTAGGTGTTCCCCTGCGGCCGGGGCAACTCAAACGTAGTGATTGGGCTATTCTAATTGAGAGAATTGAGAAACGCCTCCCTGGGTGGAAGAGGAAACACCTCTCGCTAGGAGGCAGGATTACTCTCATTAATGCGGTCCTCTCCAATCTACCTATTTATTGGATGTCCATCTATGAATTTCCCATCTGGGTTATCAACAAGATTGATAAGATTCGTAGGGATTTCTTGTGGAAGGGGGGGGCGAGAAAACGGTAAAGGCCTGCCTCTTGTTAAATGGAGCCAGGTATGTAGGAAAAAAGAGTTTGGAGGGTTGGGACTTTTGAATCTCCGAGACATGAATAGGGCCCTTCTTTGTAAATGGTGGTGAAAGATCCATGCGCGCCTGCCCCAAGACCACTGTTGGGCTCGTTACAGGAGGTGCAGACGCTTCAAATTTGGGGGGGGGGGGGGCAGCATCGTAGAAACGTGTCCCCAATGTGGAGGGGAATTGACAAGCTCGGCGAGCTCTTCCACAGCCATTCCCCAAGTATTGTGGGGAATGGGTCTAGTACCCGTTTTTGGCTAGACGCTTGGGCCGGCCCAAACTCCCTTGCCTCTTTGTTCCCGGAGAGTTTTGAGCATGCCCTTGATAAGCATGCTCTTGTGGCAGATTGCTGGGGCAGGTCCTCCTGGCGCCCCAGATTTGCGCCCCCTCTAGCTATCTTCAGCGGCCCCATTATCACCTTTTTAGGGGGTTCCCATAGAGTGTCTGAGCTCTCGGCTGACCAGAGAGGTTGGCGGTTAAACCCGTCCAACCAATTTTCGGTCAGCTCCATGTACTCAGTTCTATCTGATGGAGGGATTAGATGTGCCCTCAGTAGAGTCATTTGGAAGTCAAGCGCACCGCACAAGGTCCTCGCCTTCCTATGGTTGGTCTCTAAGGATGCAATTCTCACGAGAGTCAATCTTGCTAAGAGGGGCTTGATTGCCATGGTCTCCTGCCCTAGGTGCGGGCATGGAGAGGAAGATATTAGTCATCTTTTCCTTGAATGCATTTTTAGTAGACGGGTTTGGGAGTTCCTTCTTATGGGCTTGGGAATCGGGAGATTCCCGTCGAGAGTTAATAACTTATGGGGAGAATTTCGGATAGCGGAGATTGGTAGAGAACAAGTGAGAGAGTGGGACTGTCTAGTTGCAGCTACTTTATGGGTCATCTGGCTTGATAGAAATGATTCATGTTTTAGGGCCCGTTCATGTAACTTTACTCAGTTAATTTATAAAATCTTGTCTCTCACTTCATATTGGTTGACTTTCCCAGGTGTTAGGAAGAAAGTCAAGACGAGGATCGTTTTCCCAGATGGAGATGCTGGTCCGGGTCATGCCAACTTCTGATCCAGACTTCCAGTCGGTCAGGCCAGGACTTCGTTCGATCTTGCTTTTCTTCTGTGTTTTGATGTATTTTCAGATTTGGGGAAAGGATGTATTTTGAGTTGTTGTATTTTGGGAGGTGATGCTGACTTTGTAAGCAAGGTTCTATTATGTATTTGCTTAAGTTATCTATGAGAACTGATGGCAATTCTCTTGCCATCTTTTATTCAAAAAAACAAAAAAAAAACTTCAATTCCCATTTCCTGTGCAATGTGTACCCATAGATCTCAACCCCTTCGAGAATGCCTTTTTGTTTCAGTAAATCTGCAGGTTCTGACATTGCGTGAACATACAAACTCCATGAACCATGATACTGAAATCAGCGCTCTACCAAAGAAACATAAGTAGAGAAGCTTAAGGAAACAATTACGCATAACAAAACAGAATACAGAAACTTGATACTGAAAATGAAGCAACAACACGTCAACTCTTAACAACTGAAATTCACTGTCTAAGCAGAGGTTGGAATTTAGTATACGTTTAAAACACTTATTTTATTGTTTATTGTCAATATTGTCTAGTGGGCTAGTCGTTAACGTTTTGGGCTCACATGAGGTTGGAGGATTGATTCTCATCTTCCACATATTATATATATATATATATAGGATATTTATATTTCTTTGACCAGACCCTTTTTTTTGTGGTTTTAAAGGGTTTTTTTTATTGGTTTTAAAGATTTTCTTTTTACTGGTTGGAGGATCAATGGTTAAAGATTTCTTTTTTTTACTGGTTTAAAATTTTCATATTTTGAACAGATCAAAAACAGTTTTCTCACCAAATGCTACTAGCCATTTTTTAACTAATAAAGAAAAATCAATGAAACGTTTTTATGGCATTTAAAGGATTTTTTATAATGAAAATAATTCTCATTTTAATGGCAAAAATCAGTGAAACGTTTTCTCTTATTTTGGTTATAAAAAAAGAATTTCTGTAAAAAAAGAAAAGATATATGCAGTGAAAATAAATAAATAAATAAATAAATAAATAAATAAATAAATATATATATATATATATATATATATATATATATATATATATATATATATATATATTGTTGTGCGGAATACGAATGGACCACCAATCAAAGAGAGAAATAGCGAAAAACCCAGAAACAAATCAAACACAAGGACACAAAGATTTAATGTGGTTCGGCAAAACAAATGCCTACATCCACGGGGCGGTTGGGGTTTCTTCTTCAAATAATCACCAATGGGTGAAACAAACCCTTACAGAGATGACGGCTGCAAAATTCGAATAGAGGTGTTACTCTTTACAAAACCCTAACGGGTGTATTTATAGGGAAACTACTGGGCCTTTCGAAATGGGCCTTTTCTAGTTCACAAACCCGCCTACAGTCGACTGGTCTTCTTACCAGTCGACTGGTCTTTAGTTCTGGACAGTCGACTGAGACACATCTTCAGTCGACTGCTGCTGCTGTATCCTTAGCCTTTGAAACTTCTCTCTGGACAGTCGACTGGTTCCCATAGTCAGTCGACTGATGTACTGGAACTTTCGATTGCTGCAGATACGATGGATATAAACAAACTGAACCAGAATCGAGCCATTATCCTACAATCTCCACCTTGGCGAGATCTTCCAAGTAGCCCAAGCAATCTCCAAAATACTCCAAAACAAATGCTCATCACCAAATGTAACAACAAACCAAACTCCACCTTAGTATGATATCACATACTTAAGCAAACAAATAGCGAAGCACCATTCCAACCGCCCATTCCAAATCATCAAGCATGCAAAATATTAGCCAGGTTCATGCAATGCTTGAACTTGGCTGCCCCAACAATTTTGGTCAACATATCAGCAGGATTATCAGCTGTCCCAATCTTCACCAGAAGAATATCACCATCCTTTATCAAATCACGCACAAAATGATAACGGACATCAATATGTTTGGTCCTCGAATGATGAACTTGGATCTTCGCTAAATGGATAGCACTCTGACTGTCACAGTGTACCTCCACCTTCTTCCGATGAATTCCCAAGCTCTTCAAAGTCCATGAATCCAAATGGCTTCCTTCATGGCCTCAGCAACCGCCATGTATTCAGCCTCAGTAGTAGACAACGCTACAGTGGACTGCAAATTGGACCTCCAACTTATAGGTGCTCTAGCCATAGTAAACAAATAGCCTGTAGTAGACCGCCTCTTATCTAGATCACCTGCATAGTCAGAATCAACATAACCCACCAATAACCTGCTAATATTGTCATCCCTCTCAAACTTCAAACCCACATCTGTGGTGCCACTTATGTACCTCAAAATCCATTTAGCTGCTTGCCAATGCTCTCTGCCTGGATCATGCATATATCGACTAACCATACTCACCGCCTGAGAGATGTCTGGTCGAGTACAAACCATGGCATACATCAAACTGCCAACCACACTAGTGTAAGGTACATTAGCCATATACTGTCTCTCTTCATCTGTACTTGGTGACTGAGAAGCACTAATTCTGAAATGAGTGGCTAAGGGTGTACTGACTGGTTTAGTTTTCTCATCTATACCAAACCATTTCATCACCTTCAAAAGATATTGCTTCTGTGTCAAACTCCCTATGCCCTTTGCTCTGTCTCTAGCTATCTCCATCCCAAGTATTTTCTTGGCTTCACCAAGATCCTTCATCTCGAATTCAGAACTCAGCTGATTCTTCAAATTTTGAATCTCCTTAGCATTTTTAGAGGCAATCAACATATCATCCACATATAATAACAAATATATGAAAGAGCTATCCTGCAACTTTCTGAAATAGACACAATGATCATACTCACTTCTGGAATATCCCTGCACTTTCATAAACTGATCAAACCTCAAATACCACTGCCTTGGAGATTGCTTCAACCCATAGAGAGACTTCTTCAACCTGCAAACAGAACTTTCCTTCCCAGCAATCTTAAACCCATCTGGCTGCAACATATAAATTTCTTCATCTAGGTCCCCATGTAAGAATGCAGTCTTCACATCCATCTGTGTCAATTCAAGATCAAACTGTGCTACCAATGCCAACAAAATCCGAATAGAAGGATGCTTCACAACCGGAGAGAACACTTCATTATAGTCAATTCCTTCCTTTTGAGCATACCCCTTTGCAACTAGTCTAGCCTTGAACCGAACACTGCCTTTTGGACCTTCTTTCTTCGTATACACCCACTTGCAACCGATAGCTTTCTTCCCCTTTGGCAATTGCACTAGATCCCAAGTCTTGTTCTTATGAAGAGAGTTCATCTCTTCATCCATAGCAACTTTCCAATCTGCATTTTCAGAACTTCTAGTAGCTTCTTTGAAGTTGGAGGGAACTTCATCATCAACAATGGGAAGAGCAAATGCAACTGTTTCTGTAAAGCGAGATGGTCGTTTGATATCTCTTCTTTGCCTTCTTGCTGCAATTGATTCTTCCTGCTGGGGAGGGTCTTGGATAGGAACTTCTTCCTCATCCTCAGTATCAACCACATCATCTTCATTTTGGGCAGGAGTAGAATTTTCAACTGAACGCTTTTCTAACTCCACCTATTGGAGAACTCTCGCACCAGTCGACTGAGAGCACCTACCAGTCGACTGTCCCGAGCTAATCTTCTGCTTCTCTTGATCAGGATCACCAGTCGACTGCATATGAGGACCAGTCGACTGTCCCGAGCTGATCATGCTGGTCTCATCAAAGGTAACATCCCTGCTGATTACTAACTTTTTCTGTTCTGGACACCACAACCTGTAACCTTTGACACCAGTACTGAAACCAACAAATATAGCCTTTTTGGCTCTAGCATCAAGTTTAGTTTCAGTTACATGAAAATAAGCAGGACAACCAAATATATGCAAAAAACTATAATCAGATGCAGGTTTACCACTCCATACCTCAATAGGCGTTTTGCCTTCAAGTGCTGCCGATGGTAAACGGTTGACAATGTGGCTTGCATATATAACAGCTTCTGCCCAAAATGTCTTCTTCAATCCAGACTGCGCTAGAATACATCTCACCTTCTCAAGTAAGGTTCTGTTCATCCTTTCTGCAACCCCATTTTGCTGTGGAGTCTTCCTAACTGTGAAGTGCCTCTGGATCCCTTCATCTTCACACAATTTCAGAAACGGATCGTTCTTGTATTCCCCTCCATTATCTGACCTCAGAACCTTAATCTTCCTTCCTGTCTGGTTTTCAACCTTCTTCTTCCAACTTGTGAACAATGTCAAAACTTCATCTTTGAGTTTCATGGTATATACCCAAACTCGTCTGGAGTAGTCATCAACAAATGTAACAAACCAGTGTCTACCACTCATAGAAGGTGTCTGAGTAGGGCCCCAAACATCTGTGTGCACATAATCGAGGATACCCTTTGTCTGATGTACAGCTGTACCAAATTTCACCCTGGTTTGCTTACCTAACACACAATGTTCACAAAATTCCAACTTGCAACCTTTAGCATCTTTAAGCAACCCTTGCTTCACAAGCCCCTGCAAGGCCTTTTCTTCTGCATGCCCGAGTCGCATATGCCACAACCTAGTAGAGTCGGGAACAACCTGTTTAGGCTTTTCAGTTACACTGGCAGCCTGACCCAAATATGTTTTTCCCTGCAAGAAAAACAAGTTCCTTTTCCTTTGCCCTTTCATCACCACAAGTGCTCCGTTAGTCACCTTCAGAATGCCACCTTCACTAGCAAATTTCATTCCACTGGCCTCCAAAACACCAAGTGAAATCAAATTCTTTTTCAAATCTGGAACATACCATACATCTGAAAGCTCCCTAATAAGACCATCGTGCATTAGCAATTCAATCTTCCCGATTCCTACCTTCTTACAAGGTGCATCATTTCCCATCAAAACTACCCCACCATCCATATACTCTAAGGAAGTAAACCACTCCTTTTTCCAAGACATATGATAGGAGGCTGCTGTATCAAGAAACCATACTTCTTGATAAAGTGAGGGACTAGTTGCAAGTGCATAAGAAAAATCATCGTCACTGATATGGCTAAAAATAGGAATAAATCGGGACCGTTCACATCGGACGCGAATCTTAAAGCTCAGGGGTAAAACGGTAATTTCACATGCAAATGGGTCCGAAGCGGGTACTGGGTCTCCTTCTCACAGATCCAATAACCCGCAAACAGATCCACCTCAGCTGGGTACGGGTTTCAACCCGCTACCAACCCGATCCGACAAGATACAATCAAGGTCCCTGATTAGATCTAAATCAATGGCCATGATTCACATCTATCTTTTCACTGGGGATTAGGGATTAAATTCCTTAACTGATTATAGGGAATATACCTTATCAGATTACATGCCTTATCTGATTACGAGGAATATTCCTTATCTAATCACGGGGATTACATTCCTAAAACCAGTCCCTAAGACGCCTATAAATACCCCTCACCCATCTCCATTAAGAGGTAATCAATCTTTCTCTAGTTAAACGCTCTTTCATAGTCTATCAGATTACTGACTTGAGCGTCGGAGGGTGCGTCGCCGGGATCATCCCCGGTGTCTCGCACTTCCTTGCAGGTGAACGGCGGGAGTCAACGGTCAAGCTCCGGCGGAACAGGTTAGGTGTTTGCTATTCAGGTTTTCTACGAACTCACAAATTCATCTGTTTGCCCCCACACCGAATTTAGCGGCAACAGATTGGCGCCGTTTGTGGGAAACATACGAATAGCAGCCCCTCCTCTTTCCGTCGACTAGATCTTCTCCAGCCATGCCTCCGAGAAAAGCCAAATCTAGGGGGTCCAACCGTGGGCCCAATCCCGCCGATCAGCAGGAGCCAGTCCCTGACCAACCCGTTCTGCAGCAGGAACGACCTCCGCTTCAGACGAAAGACCCCCTTCAGCAAGATTAGCCCCTTCAGAATCAGCAACCCCCCAAGGGTCCGACTGGACCTCAGAATGCTGGTGCGGGGGGCTCCCGCGGAAAGCAACCTCTCCACCAAGACCGCATCTCCATACACAATGCCTCTACGGATTCCATGGCATCACACAATCCTCAGAGTCGGCAGAAGAAGGACGTGGATCTTCGTCACCGTCTGGACGAAAAACGGGCCCGAGAGGGAACCTCCCGCCACTATCGTCCGGGTGAACGATCTCCCCGTCACCGGGATTACAGAAGGTCTCCTCACCGTAGGGGGCGAAGGGAATCCCCCGAGCATCGCAGAAGAAGGCCACGCTCCCCCGTGGGTCGGCAGCAGCCTAAGAACGAGGAGGCACCAATCACCCGTGCCGAGTTCCAGCAGTTCCAAGCGACCATCCTACAAGCTCTCACCAACGCACCCAAGGCTCCATCCCCTCCCCCGGTCCGAAGCCCTCGCCGACGGTTCCCCTCTCCTCGTCCTGCTCCTACTAACTCCCGGCGTACCCCAAGTCCTCGTCGCTCCCGAAGCTACCATCGCCGCAGTCCTCGTTCTCCTTCGTATGAAGATGAGTCTCGAGGCTCGGCAGATCACCGTCGGAGGGATGACGCCATGTACCGCCGTCTTCATGAAGTAGAAAGGTGCCTGGGTCGGATAAACCGAGAAGAGGAGCTTAGGGGGAGGACCTTACGTCCTAGCCAACCCCCTTTCTCCCGAACCATAGTGGATGCACCTGTCCCGTTCGGCTTCAAACCTCCCCAATTTGAGACTTACACCGGGGAGACCGATCCAGTTGATCACATCGAAAGCTTTAAGACTTTGATGCTCCTCCATCAAGCTTCTGATGCCCTCCTCTGCAAAACCTTCCCCGCGACACTGAAGGGCCCAGCTCGAGAGTGGTACTCCCGCCTCGCACCGTCTTCCATATTCTCCTTCGAGCAGTTCGAGACACTCTTCATCACCCACTTCGTGAGTAGCAGGCACACGGAGAAGACCAGCATTTCACTCCTCCAGCTTAGGCAAGAGAAAGGTGAGAAGTTAAGAGACTATGTGAAGAGGTTCACAGCTGAAGCCAGGACTATAGCCTCCCTCGACCAATCCGTCGCAACAGCCGCCTTCCAATCCAACGTCTTCAATTCCAGCCTCCGCTCCTCTCTTGCTAAGAAGCCTCCACAGAACTTTGCCGACCTCCTTCTCAGGTGTGACAAGTACATTCGTGCCGAAGAGGCCGCCTACCCTCCAAGCTTCGGAGGGTCTGCCTCAGGGACGAAACGAAAGCTGACCGAAGAAGATGAGGGCTCCCAAAAATCCCAGAAGGACAGCAATGGACAGTGTCGCCCGACTCCTCGGTTTGAGAAGTTCACCCCCCTCATTGCCAACATATCAGAAGTCCTTATGGAGGTGGACAACGAAGGGCTACTCCGCGCTCCCCCGAGAATGAATACACCTGGCAAGAAGAGGAATAAGGATAAGTGGTGCCGCTTTCACAGGGACCACGGCCACGACACGGATGATTGTCGGGCTCTCAAGGAGGAGATCGAAGAACTCATACAGCGGGGGCACCTGATCCAGTTCGTCCAAAAAGAGGGGGCCGAGCCCCTCACCTGATCACCACCTCTTCCAAACGAACAGAAAGGCCCGCCGAGCTTCAAGACTCAGCTCCTCCCAAGAGGTCCTCACCTTATTGTAGAAGTAGGATTTTGATTTTCAATAAGGCCGATGCTTGTAACTCGGCCAACAGCATGTAATAATGGCTCGCCCTATTGGAGCAGCCACTTAGTTTATTTCAATAAAACTTATCTTTTCATTGAAAATTATTGCTCTTGCTCCTCTATCTCTCTGGGTTCGGAGTCCAGCTTCTTCTACATGGCTCCTCCCGCAACTCACTAAACTCTAACGATGGCTCCGGAGTCCAACACTTGGTTCGATTCTGCTTCGAATAACTCGCTCTTAAGCGGGTTAGAAGTGGTTCGCCATTCGGAATTGCTCCCACAGCCGTTGAACAACTTAAACGATGGTTCCAGAGTCCAACACTTGGTTCGATTCTGCTTCGAATAACTCGCTCTTAAGCGGGTTAGAAGTGGTTCGCCATTCGGAATTGCTCCCACAGCCGTTGAATAACCTCACAATAGTTCGGAGTCCAGCACTCGGCTCGACTCTTCTTCCTCGGCTCGTCCTCAGATGAGCCAGGAGTGGATCGCCGTTCGAAATTGCTCCTGCAGCCGTTGAATGGATCGGAGTCCAACACTTGGCTCGATTCTACTTCGCAAGTTCGCTCCTGAGCGGACTAGAAGTAGCTCGCCATTCGAAACTGCTCCTGCATCCCTCAAACAACCTCACAATGGTTCGGAGTCCAGCACTCGGCTCGACTCTTCTTCCCCGGCTCGTCCTCAGACGAGCCAGGAGTAGATCGCCGTTCGAAATTGCTCCTGCAGCCGTTGAATGGATCGGAGTCCAACACTTGGCTCGATTCTACTTCGCAAGTTCGCTCCTGAGCGGACTAGAAGTAGCTCGCCATTCGAAACTGCTCCTGCATCCCTCAAACAACCTCACAATGGTTCGGAGTCCAGCACTCGGCTCGACTCTTCTTCCCCGGCTCGTCCTCAGACGAGCCAGGAGTAGATCGCCGTTCGAAATTGCTCCTGCAGCCGTTGAATGGATCGGAGTCCAACACTTGGATCGATTCTACTTCGCAAGTTCGCTCCTGAGCGGACTAGAAGTAGCTCGCCATTCGAAACTGCTTCTGCATCCCTCAAACTAACCTCACGATGGTCGGGGTCCTATGGCTCGACTTTACTTCACCGGCTCATCCTTAAACGGGCCGGAGGAAGATAGCCATTCCGAACTGCCCCCACGACCATCCGAGCTGAGTTACCCATCTACCGAGAAGCAAAGTGGCGGAAAATGTGCCCCAAAATCCGTGCTCGGATCTGCCGAACAAGATGCGTCTACCGAGCAGCTAAGCAGATGAAGAGCACGAAGAAAAAGAGGCTAACGGGTCAGGGTCGGATCCAATACCCTCGGTCCGACCCATACCCTTCTTAGCTCCTTCATTTTTCTCCTTCTTCAGTCTTCCCGCCAAAGGTACCCAACACTTCTGCTCTTCTTCACTGTGCGAAGGAACGAAGCAGGGGAGAGAACCCGAATGCCTCTCCTCCCCTTCCTCTTTCTTCTCAAGGCCAAGCTCTTCACTCCGCTCGCCTCCAAAGCGGAGCTCTTCCCAACGAGTTCGGAGCTCACAACCCTCCCCTGGAGTTGCTCCTTGCACTCACTTCAGAGAATGGGTCTTCCCAGCACCTCTTCTCCTAGGAGCGGAGCTCCTCTTCAAAAATCTCCAAAACCAAACAGAATAGAGACAACTTCAGAGCTCCTCACCTCTCCCATATGCTGACCCATCCTTCCGAGCCGAGGAGCAGAGCTTCATCGACCTATCCCCTTCATCAACTCAATAAGCTTCTCCTCACGCTCGAGCTACCGAACAGCTCAACCGAGTCTTCAAGGAACACTTCCTTCAAAACAGACAACTCAGCACCTCGACCAACAGTACTGACCCTCCGAGCCGAGGTGCCCGGGTACCGACCCTCGTATATGGCAAAAAATCGTCCCGAGGCGATCTCACCGTTAGATCATCTCCAAATTCGCACTCAAGCGTGATGGACGGATCAGATCGCGCCATGTCACCACAAAACGACAAGATAACGTTTTCTCGAAACTCGTGCCTCTTGTCTCGTGATTCGCGCTACGATCGTGATCAACCGTCCAGATCGAGCTGCGTAGCCTGGATCTGCCAATCTACCAACCTGCGGAGCGGCGAAAATGTGCCTTAAAATCTGTGATCGGATTCGCCGAACAAAGCAAGCGGATGAAGAGGAAGAAAGAAAAAGAGGCTAACAGTCGGGGTCGGATCCGATACCCACGGTCCGACCCATACCCTTCTTAGCTCCTTCATTCTTCTCCTTCTTCCCCAACACTTCTCCTCTTCTCCACTGTGCGGAAGAACAAGGCAGAGGAGAGAACCCAAATGCCTCTCCTCCCCATCCTCTTCTCCTCTTCCCCTCTTCTCCACTGTACGAAAGAACAAGGCAGAGGAGAGAACCCAAATGCCTCTCCTCCCCTTCCTCTTTCTTCTCAGAAGAGCTACCGACCTACCGAACAGCAAAGTGGGAAAAAATTCTCCTCAAAATCCGTGCTCGGATCTGTCGAACCAGATTCATTTGCAGAGCAAACCAGATGTTCCCAGAAAGGATCCGAGGTGTCGGGGTACCGACCCTCGTTTTTGGAGAAAAATCGTCCCGAGGCGATCTCACCGTTAGATCATCTCCAAATTCGCACTCAAGCGTGATGAACGGCTCAGATCTCGCCACGTCACCACAAAACGACAAGATAACGTTTTCTCGAAACTCGTGCATCTTGTCTCGTGATTCGCGCCACGATCGTGATCAACGGTCCAGATTGAGCCACGTAGCTCGGATCTCAAATCCGAGCTACCGAACTACCGAACCGCTAAGTGGGAAAAAATTCTCCTCAAAATCCGTGCTCGGATCTGCCGAATCAGATTCATTGGCCGAGCAGCAAAAAAAAAAAAAAGAGAAAAAGGCACGTGGGCCGGGGTCGAACCGTTAGGGGATCCGAACCCATCAACCCACGACCCGAACTCCACTCCTTCTTCTCTTCCACTCTCCCGCCAAAACAACACAGCCGAAAACAAAAAAAAAACAGCTCAATGCTTCGTCTTCACTGAGCACCCATGCAAAACAAACCCAATCGCCGAACTCAAGCAACGCCGAGGAACCCACTGTCGAGCTCCTAGTCCGAAGCTCCGACTCTTCGCCGCGTCCTCCTCGTCGCTCAGAACCGCCATGGCCGAACCCAACGCCATCGCCAACTTCACCAATGTCGAGCTCCGAATAACGACCACGACGCCGAGCTCCGCAGTCGGGCTCTCCTAACTTGACAACCACCTTCGAGCTCCCACAGTAGCCGAGCCCCTTCTCCAAGCTCGAAACCCACTCCACCTGTCGAAGCTTCGAAGCGCCGAGCTCTCCCTCCACTTCGCGGCCGAACTCGCCGCCTCGTCGAGAATCCCACTGTCTCGCCATTACCGCCGAACCCCGCTGCCGAGCTCACCTCCGAGCTCCAATGGTGCTGAACCGAACTCGAACCCATCACCGAGCGCAGACAACCTCGCCGACTGCCTCC
The DNA here is from genome assembly GCA_017893485.1 of Hemerocallis citrina. Classification (NCBI taxonomy): domain Eukaryota; kingdom Viridiplantae; phylum Streptophyta; class Magnoliopsida; order Asparagales; family Asphodelaceae; genus Hemerocallis; species Hemerocallis citrina. The sequence continues at coordinate 95,291,139 of CM030358.1, read as the reverse complement.
TCCAAGCTCCACGAACAAGCTCCGAAGCACCACCTTCGCGAGCTTCATTCGTGCCGAGCCCCAATACCGCCGTCGCCTCCAAAGCTCCGCTGTCGAGGTTGAAGGCCGAGCACACGAAGCTCAGCTGTCGAGGTCCTCTTCTCCCCTTCACTGCACCAAAGCTCCCCCTCTGTCCTCTAGCTCGAGTCGACACGAAAGAAAGAGAGCAAGAGAGCAAGAGCAGACGAGACGAAGTGAAGAAGAAGCGGAGAAGAACAAGAAGGAAGAAGCTAAAAAAAAAAAAGGTATGGGTTCGGACCCGTTAGGATCCAAACCCAAACTCCCCACTCCCCACGTCATCCTCTTCTCCAAAAACAAAACAGCACAAAAGAAAAACCCGTCCTCTCCTTCGAAAGCTTCTAACGTCAGCGCTCCCACCTTCGCCGAGCTCCAAACGTCGAGCTCCAACCGGCCGAGCTCCCTCACTTCGCCGTCGAACTCCCGACCTCGACTCCGAGCTCCGAGCTCGCCACCACACAGCACACAGTTCACCTCCACCGCTCCGAGCTCTCACCTCTAAGCTCCATTCCTTGCCACCTCCACTGACAAGCTCTTCCTCACCGAAGCTCCGCCTGCCGAGCTCAAGCCACGCCAACGTCGAAGCTCCACTATGCTGAGCTCTCCCTCCTTCACTCGTCGAGCTCCTTCGTCGAAGCTTCGACCACCTCCATGGCCGAGCTCCAAGACATGACGAGCCGAACCCATTGCCGAGCTTCATCACCGACACCAAGCTTCGGACTCCCCTCCGCCGAAGCTCAAGTTCTCCGCCAAACTTCACCACTTCCGAACTCCTTCGCAACCGAGCTTCACCTCCACTGCCTCCGAGCGCGCATGAGCAGTCGAAGCTCATCATCGGGGCTCAAAGATTCGTCGAGCCCTTCCCCGGCGAACTCCGTCAACCGCCACTCCCTTGCCGAGCTCATCTCCGCACTTCCGCCAATGGCGCCAGGCTCCTCCATCTCCGAGCGACAAGCTCCTCCGTCTCAGGCACCCCCGCGTCGAGCTCCGACGAAGAACCCAAGCCTCGCCATCATCGAGCTCACCGTACTGAGCTCAAACCCATCACCATGGCAATGGAGAGCTCCGAACATTCCACCTCCGAGCTCTACACTTCAGTTGAAGCCTCGTCAACAAGCTTGCCTTCCACAATGCGAGCTCCGAACCCATTCCCAAGCTCACACCATCGACGAAGCTTCGCCAAAGCCTCGAGCTCCCCTCACCATCTCGCCAACCCCTCCTTGCCGAGCTCGACGCCTCCTCTCGACTCCATCGCCGAGCTCTTTTGTCGAGCTTCACGACGGGATGAGGTAGGGGGCAAGGTGATGGTCGAAGAAGAAAGAAGGAGACGAGGGGGGAGACGAGACGAGACGGTGAAGAGCCGAAGAAGAAGCAGCGGAAGCAGCAAAGAAAAAGAAGGAAAAGAGAAAAAAAAAATAAAAAAAAAATAAAAAAATGCCACGTGGCATTGCCACGTGGCTTCGTTACAAACCTCGGCAGATCCATCTAGCCGAGCCGAGCCGAAGTGCGTATCCGAAGTGCCGAAGTGCCGAACTCGTAATTGGAGAAAAAAAGTGACCGACCAACACGATCTGTCCGATCGTCTCAAAATTCGCGTCGGGACACGATCGACGCTCAGGAACGCGCCACGTGTCCCGATCGTGATCTGCATCACGATGTGCGCAGATCTGATCATGATGGACGGCCAGAAACGTGCCACGCGTCAAGATCGCGATCTGCCTCACGATGCGTGCTCATCTGGTCATGATGGACGGCCAGAAATCGGCCACGTGTCCAGGTAATATTTAAATTATTTATTTATTTATTTAATTGTTTTTTTTTATTTAAAAAATCCGAAAAAAACATTTAAAAATCGAAAAAATTAATTAAAAATTCTAAAAATAATTATTAATTCAGAAAAAATTATTTTTAAATTCTGAAAAAATAATTATTAAATTAGAATAATTAATTAATATTTTAGATAATTAATTATTTAATTCGGAAAATGAATAAAAAATTCAAAAAAATGAGAAAAAATTCAGAAAAATCTGGAAAAATCACCAAAAATCCAGAAAATTCTGAGAATATTTTTGGGCATTTTACAAGCCCATAATAACACTGTTACACCCCGAGCAAGATTCCAAACTCCCTTGAGAACACCGATAAAATCCCGTACGCCATTGAAACAGTAAAACTACTCCTCAAAGGCTGATCAAACTCAGTCTTCGGGAGTGGGGGGCTCGTGATATGGCTAAAAATAGGATTAAATCGGGACCGTTCACATCGGACGCGAATCTTAAAGCTCAGGGGTAAAACGGTAATTTCACATGCAAATGGGTCCGAAGCGGGTACTGGGTCTCCTTCTTACAGATCCAATAACCCGCAAACAGATCCACCTCAGCTGGGTACGGGTTTCAACCCGCTACCAACCCGATCCGACAAGATACAATCAAGGTCCCTGATTAGATCTAAATCAACGGCCATGATTCACATCTATCTTTTCACTGGGGATTAGGGATTAAATTCCTTAACTGATTATAGGGAATATACCTTATCAGATTACATGCCTTATCTGATTACGAGGAATATTCCTTATCTAATCACGGGGATTACATTCCTAAAACCAGTCCCTAAGACGCCTATAAATACCCCTCACCCATCTCCATTAAGAGGTAATCAATCTTTCTCTAGTTAAACGCTCTTTCATAGTCTATCAGATTACTGACTTGAGCGTCGGAGGGTGCGTCGCCGGGATCATCCCCGGTGTCTCGCACTTCCTTGCAGGTGAACGACGGGAGTCAACGGTCAAGCTCCGGCGGAACAGGTTAGGTGTTTGCTATTCAGGTTTTCTACGAACTCACAAATTCATCTGTTTGCCCCCACACCGAATTTAGCGGCAACAGTCACTATCTACATTATCAACAATCACATTTGCAGTCGAATTTCCCTTATTTCGTAGCTTAGGACAATCCTTTTTCCAATGCCCCCTTTCATGACAGAAAGCACATTCATCTCTGGCTGGTATCTTTCTGTCCTTTGAAACTCCTCTCGATTTGGAACGAGATTTGTTTCCTTTATTCCCAGATTTGGTCTCAAATCTGGTCTCAGTTCTGCCCCTTACAATCAATGCCTCAGAGGTTTCTCTATCAACCATTTTATCCCTTCTCCTAGTTTCATTATTCAACAGGGTATTTGCAACATCTTCATATTTAACAGTGTCTTTTCCATATATTAAAGTAGTTGCTAAATGATCATAACATTGGGGTAATGAATTCAACAGAATTAGGGCTTTGTCTTCATCTTTAATTTGCTCATCCAAATTTAACAAATCAGCCAATAATTTATTAAATGATTCAACATGAGCGTTCATAGACATACCTTCAGTATAGGTGAAGCGAAAAAGTCTCTTCTTCAAATACAGCCGATTCTCCAAACTTTTCCTCATGTATTTGTCTTCGAGTTTCTTCCACAACACCGCAGCAATGGTATCCCTCATCAAATCATACTTCTGAGCCTTCGCGATAAAGAGCCGAATAGTCCCACACGCAACTCGATTCAACTTCTTCCAATCTACATCGGACATATTCTTTGGTTTTTCTTCCTCCAAAGCAACATCTTGTTCTTGTTGAACCAGAACATCCAACACCTCACACTGCCACATCCCGAAATTGTTTGTTCCATCAAATTTTTCAACTTCAAATTTTGCGTTGTGAATCGTTGTTCTGGACGAACTTGATCCCACAACATCCTTGGTTGCATCTGCTTCACTCGCCATCTCCCTCTAGGTCGAACCGAAAGCTCTGATACCACTTGTTGTGCGGAATACGAATGGACCACCAATCAAAGAGAGAAATAGCGAAAAACCCAGAAACAAATCAAACACAAGGACACAAAGATTTAATATGGTTCGGCAAAACAAATGCCTACATCCACGGGGCGGTTGGGGTTTCTTCTTCAAATAATCACCAATGGGTGAAACAAACCCTTACAGAGATGACGGCTGCAAAATTCGAATAGAGGTGTTACTCTTTACAAAACCCTAACGGGTGTATTTATAGGGAAACTACTGGGCCTTTCGAAATGGGCCTTTTCTAGTTCACAAACCCGCCTACAGTCGACTGGTCTTCTTACCAGTCGACTGGTCTTTAGTTCTGGACAGTCGACTGAGACACATCTTCAGTCGACTGCTGCTGCTGTATCCTTAGCCTTTGAAACTTCTCTCTGGACAGTCGACTGGTTCCCATAGTCAGTCGACTGATGTACTGGAACTTTCGATTGCTGCAGATACGATGGATATAAACAAACTGAACCAGAATCGAGCCATTATCCTATATATATATATATATATATATATATATATATATATATATATATATATATATATATATACATTCTTCCTCTCTTGTCAAATAGTTTTTCCAATTATTGAGCATTTATTTTTACATTGAGTGGTGCAAGTTGGTACGTGTTGCCACTGGAGTATTAGGCAACACTGTAAACAGAAGCTCGTTGTATTCTGGGGGTATTTGGTGATCAGCGATTCATCTCCAGAATCGACAGAATAGCATATTAAAGAAAGTGCAATCCAAGCCTCGAACTGATCTCACACTTTCTTCCTGTTGCAGTTAAAGCCGATCGATCAATCCATTCCAAAACCGTGCGGTACTATCAGAATATTAACTTGGGCATTCATGTCTACTAATTATTTTCTCAACAACATATTACAAACCTCTTCAAGAACATCGCCTCTCAACTGAGTATCAAGTAAGACTACATCTCGATTATAGTCCATTACCATCCTATTCAAATAGGTACTTAGCTGCTCCCCTACAATTCCAAGGAGATGCGCACTTCATTGATCACCTAGTGCGTGTTTGTTCCGAACACCCACCTCCATTGAGGTCATGCTATCAATCACTTCCCATTGTACAAGCGGCCCTGTGAGACCTATTAATATATATAGATATTTATATTTCTTTGACCAGGCCTTTTTTTTGGTTTTAAAGGGTTTTTTTTACTGGTTTTAAAGATTTTCTTTTACTGGTTGGAGGATCAATGCTTAAAGATTTGTCTTTTTTATTGGTTTAAATTTTTCAGATTTTGAACAGATCAAAAACGGTTTTCTCACCAAATGCTACTAGCTGTATTTTACCAATAAAGAAAAATCAATGAAACATTTTTATGGCATTTAAAGGATCTTTTATGATGAAAATAATTCTCGTTTTTATGGCAAAAATCAGTGTTCTCACCAAATGCTACTAGTCGTTTTTTACCAATAAAGAAAAATCAATGAAACGTTTTTATGGCATTTAAAGGATCTTTTATGATGAAAATAATTCCAATTTTTATGGCAAAAATCAGTGAAACATTTTCTCTTCTTTTGGTTATAAAAAATGATATCTGTCAAAAAGAAAAGATATATGCAGTGAAAAAAATATATATACATTCTTTTTTCTCTTCTCAAATAGTTTTTCCAATTATTGAGCATTTGTTTTTACATTGAGTGGTGCAAGTTGGTACGTGTTGCCACTGGAGTATTGGGCAACACTGTAAACAGAAGCTTGTTGTATCCTGGGGGGTATTTGGTGATCAGTGATTCATCTCCAGAATCGGCTGAACAGCTTATTAAAGAAAGTGTAATCCACACCTCGAGCCAAGCTCACACTTTCTTCCTGTTGCAGTTAAAGCTGATCGATCAATCCATTCCAGAACGTGCGGTGCTATCATAGGGTTAACTTGGGCATTCATGTCTACTAATTATGTTCTCAACAACAGATTACAAACCTCTTCAAGAACATCGCCTCTCAACTGAGTTTCAAATAAGACTACATCTCGATTATAGTCCATTACCATCCTGTTCAAATAGGTACTTAACTGCTCCCCTACAATTCCAAGAAGATGCACTTCATTGATCACCTAGTGCGCGGTTGTCCTGAACACCCACTTCCATTGAGGTCATGCTATCAATCACTTCCCATTGTACAAGTGGCCCTGTGAGACCTCTTAATCTCTACAAGTTCACCTCCAGTCTATGTAGAGCTGCTCCTCCTTTTGATTGCATCTCTATCACTTGTATTAACCGCCGGCTCTGCTCCCCTCCCCTTCGGTTGAGTCGGACTAGGCACCAAACTCCATTTCTATCTCCTTGTTGTTCCTTTTCTTTACTACCCCCATACATGTTAGAAAGTGGGTGTTTTAACACATGAACCAGTTTTGGTGCAATTTTTTAGTTAGATCCACCATATATTAGTACGAGATCTTTATGGATTTGTGTTCTCCTTCGTGAGTACATCAAATTATATTTTTACTTGCTTAAAACGGTTATGCAGTGAATGAGAAATTGTCTCCCTAAGTGAGCTACTTGATGGGCGAGAGAGTGGGTTGAGAAAATTTAGTTCCACATTGGAAAAATCTTGAGAACTAAAAGAGATAATAATAACTCATTTCTTAACTTGGAGAGAAAGCAAGCTAGAATGCTCTCTCTCACGTGCGCAGGGGTTGCAAATCTTGGACCGGAATACCAGACCAACTTTTGAACCACTATATATTAGTTCAAAAGTGGGTGTTTTAACACATGAACCAGTTTTGGTGCAATTTTTTAGTTAGATCCACTATATATTATTACGAGATCTTTATGGATTTGTGTTCGCCTTCGTGAGTACATCAAATTATATTTTTACTTGCTTAAAACGGTTTTGCAGTGAATGAGAAATTGTCTTCCTAAGTGAGCTACTTGATGGGGGAGAGAGTGGGTTGAGAAAATTTAGTTCCATATTGAAAAAATCTTGAGAACTAAAAGAGATAATAATAACTCATTTCTTAACTTGGAGAGAAAGCAAGCTAGAATGCTCTCTCTCACGTGCGCAGGGGTTGCAAATCTTGGATCGGAATACCAGACCAGCTTTTGAACCCCCTCCCCCCCCCCCCCCCCCCCCGCGCATGTGGGCTTATATTTTGGCCCCGTTTTGATTTTTTCAACCTGAAAACAGTAGTAATTGCCAAAGCCTGTCTTCCGAAAAGCCCTATAAATTGAGAATCTTCCTCTCATTCTACACACCCAAAAATTCTCTAATCAGAAGTCTTCTCTGTCCTTTGTTCTGGTGTTCTCTTGAGTTGGTGATGGAGTTCTATGCTTCATTCAGTTCGGGAGTGTAACATTGTGCTGCCGTTGACACACTGTAACCATTTTATCCTGGGAGAGAGACGTCACTGCATTCCTTCAGTACCGGACGAGGAGGCGAATCTATTTTAAGGTCTTTGTATGACACACAAGACTCGGTTTAGTATTCATTTCTTGTTACTTTATTTTTCTTTATATTTTTGTATGGTTTTCAACCTCCTCTTCTCATTCTCTATTTTTGTGCCTCTCAATCAAAGCAGTTTCTTGTATACTTGTTTAACAATACACACCCCCGCCATTGGCACTGGAGTTAATAGATGTGGGTAAGGGGTTAGCCATGTCCTCAAGTTCCCTTCTTTGGGTTTGACAGGAAAAACCAGCACTTTGAGATATCTCGGGCCATACAAACCTCAAATGACCCTCCTCCTTTAGAGCACTTCCACCCACGTTGCCTAGGCAAAAGGCCCTCCCAGGCAGTTACTATTCATTCTGAATAGTAACAATCCCTCAATTTTTTATACCCGTTCCCACCCACATGAATAGTAACTGGTCGAGCAGTTACTATTCACAGTTTTTTTTAAGAGCTATGTTAAATAATACTTTTGATAAGATTTGTTGAAGAGTTTTTTTATAGATATGAAAATATGGCCTGTTTTTTGACAGATATGGAATATATTTGGATGATTACTTTTGATAAGGTTTTGGCTAGATACGGGAATCGATTTTGGACATATACGGAAAATCCAGATAATTTTTGGAACAACTTTCTATAGACATGGAAATCTTATATGATTTTGTACAGATGAAACTTTTGAATGAGGATTTTGAACAATACTATTCGATAAGATTCCACTTCAATGCGCTATGTGTCCATTTTTGGACTCATTTCTCCATAAATATGCATTGATCTTCCTCATTTCACCAAAATTGGTGTATTCCCCTCAATTCCATTAATTTTTTTTTCATCTTACTAGTTTAAATATCTTACATTAGAAAGGTCATGAAGAGAATTGAGCAAGAGGAATAAGAATTTAGGCGGAGACGGGTCGATGAAGCAAGGGCGAGAGCAGCTCATACCCATGAAGTGAATCTAGTGGTGGCTATGATTGATCAAGAAATGTTACAACGACGTGTTGGCTCACACACAGGTCGTGCTCCAAACACGGATATAGTAACTATTCATTCCGAATAGTAACTATCCCTCAAATTTTTATACCTCTTCCCACCTATGTGAATAGTAACTGGTCGATCAGATACTATTCACATTTTTTTTAAAAGAGTTGTGATTAATAATATTTTTGATAAAATTTGTTGAAGAGATTTTTTTACATATATGAAAATCTGGCCCATTTTTGGACAGATATGGAATATATTTGGATGACATCTTTTGATAAGATTTTGGCTAGATACGGGAATCTTAACAGATTTTGGACAGATACAAAAATTTGGATGAGGACTGTTGATAAGATTTTGGATAGATTCATGGATCTTTCCAGATTTTGGACAGATATGGAAAATCCCGAAGACTTTTGAAACAATTTTCTATAAACATGGAAATTTTATTTGATTTTGGAAAGATAAACTTTTGAATGAGGAATTGAACAATACTATTCGATAAGATTCCACTCGGTTCTCAATGCGTGAGGTGTCCATTTTTCGGACCACTCATTTCTCCATAAATATGCATCAATCTTCCTCATTCATTCTCACCAAAATTGTTGTATTCCCCTCAATTCCATTATTTTTTTCTTTCATATTACTAGTTTAAATGCCTTACATAATAATAATGTCATGAAGAGAATTCAGCAAGAGGAATAAGAACTTAGGCGGAGACGGGCCGATGAAGCAAGGGCGAGAGCAGCTCATACCCATGAAGTGAATCTAGTGGTGACTATGATCGATCAAGAAATGTTACAACGACGTGGTGGCTCACACACAGGTCATGCTTTGAACACGAATATAAAAAGACACGACCAGGGTAAGCTTCTATTGTAAGACTATTTTAACATAAATTCATTATACTTTGTTTCTGACTTTCGAAACACATTTAGAATGGCTCTCCACTTATTCAACAAGATGATACAAAGTTGTTGTTAACTATAACCCTTATTTTCTTCAAAGACTTGATGTTGTAGGCATTTTAAATCTGCTTCCGGAGCAGAAAGTGATAGCCGCCTTGCGCATGCTTGCGTACGGCGGATCCGCATTCCGGATCGATGAGATTGTTAGAGCAGGCAAATCCACTGTCCTTGGGTCCTTAACCAGATTTTGTAATGCCGTCGAAACTCTGTATGAGGCACATTACCTTCGCAGTTCAACACCTACGGACTACCATAAGATTTTGCAACAAGGTGAAGCCAGGCATTGATTGCATGCATTGACAGTGGAAGAATTGTCCGAGTGCATGCAAGGAGACTACCAGAATAGGAAATGGACCGGATTGGGCGATTTTCAATACGTTTTTGACCCATTCCCGATCTAGACCTACAATTGCCAATGCAATCTAACCCGTACCCAATGAGTTTACAGTTTTCCAAACCCAAACCCGACCTTATGGGTTCGGACGGGTTTTAAGGTTGGGCTGGGTTTTTCGGGTATGGTGGGTATGGGTTTGGTCGGGTGAGTTTGAGTAGAAGTTTCAATTTTTAGAACAATTTCATTGTAACTCCTCGAGCCTGGATTTAAATATTGAACCCAATTATTCCATCATGGGCAACTAAATCCAATTAATTATTATCATCAAATCTTCGATACAACATAAGCAATTACAATAAAAAAATTTACTTCACAAATAAGCCCCCAAAGATATAAGACAACATATCACCAAATTAATTTTTTATCTTTGAAATTCATTATGTAAAATTATGCAAATCACCTCAAATGTGTATCTGTAAATATAAATAACTAAGGGTGGATGAGCAACCACCGCCAAATGAGACCGACCTTGTTTCAATAGTGGATCAAATAGGCTTATAAAAATGCATTAACAGCACTTTTAATTCTATTATACGGCAAGTGTCAATGTGGTCCACTGATAAGACTCTTCGCTAGTGAGCAAGTGATCCGGAGTTCGAATCCCGCTTGCACAAAAAAAAAATCTCAGTTAATATACATTCAGGGTAAAGCGTGGATGTATGTAAAAATAGAAAATTTTCAAATACACAATATCAATAAATCACAAATCTTTCAATTTCTTAGGAAATTAGATTCAAACATACAACGTGACACATAGGTCTATATGACCCTTAGGTTTGTGTGGCACTTAGGTCCGCGATCTAAAACAATAACAATAAAAATAATGATAATTGAATGATGTACATAGTCTCAAATAGTGTATAAGAAATAACATGTCTAATCCAATGTATGCATAGCCAAAATATATCCCTTACTATCAATTACAAATATGTACGCAAAAATATGAGCATAAATGAACGAGTAAAAATATCGAAAACACTACCAAATTAGAATCGATACTCAGGATCTCTCTCATTTTATCTTTTATTTCATGGTGCGCATTACACACGTGCATTTTTCTAATAATATTTGATAATCTATGCGCTCATTCTATTGGAGTAGAAACTTGGAATTTTATCAAAAAAGAATCCAATATAAATAGTAAGAGCATTTGTGGTCTTTCTCTTTTTTTCTCCAAAATTTGGAAAATACAGGGACCCTATATTCCAAAATTTGGTGAGAAAAAAAAGCTACAGTAGTCGTTGATATTTGAGAGAAGATATAGAAAATCTTCAAATATAGGAATCACAAGGTCATCTTGCGTCCGTTCTAAAAAAATATTCTCGAACGCCAGATGATCTTGTGTTTGAAGAATAAAATTTTTAAAAAAACACAGGTCGGATGCAAGATGATAATAAAATCAATTTTTTATAAAAAAAATATATTGGACGCAAAATCATTTTGCGTCTGACAAAAAAAAATCAGCTGAATCAATCCGTCCGATCGAAATTAAATTTTTTTTTGGAAAAAAGCCATGGACGCAACAAATTTTTTGCCCCTATTTTGTCAATTTAATTTCTGTGGATTAGACCCTATACGATTATTTATGCATATAAAGATAATTTGAGATTTGTTTGATTATTTGATCAAGGGATGAGATGGAATGGGACTATAAAAATTATTATGTGTTCATATGTGTACAAAATTATGTTTTTATAAATGTTTTGGATTAAAATTTTTTAATTTTTAAACCAACGGCTGGGATTAAAAAATAAAACAATCATCTATTGTTGAACCAAATTTTGGATTTAAACAACTACAACCCAATTCGAAATTTCTATTTTTAAAAGCCAAATATAGAAAATTTTGAGTCTAACAACAGATACTCTAACAATAAAATAAAAGGACAACAACAACAACAACAACAAGTTATAATTCTCAAAAAAATGAACTCTAGAGCTCCTGCTAAAGGGTCGTTTCCTAAAGGCTCCTCTAAAGTCTTCCTCCCTTACTCTTACCAGCAGTCTATTCATCCAGAGGTCGTGGGTATGGCTAAGAGGAGCAGGGAAGGTGATAGGGAGGAGAGAACTGATAGGCGGCGGTCTTACTTCGTCGATGACGGGGGTCGGGAGAGAGGGAGGTCTGATTCCAGAGCAAGGTTTCAGAGGGAGGATCAGAGAGATCGTTCGAAGGAGTATCAGAGAACCCACCCTGCTAGAGACAACACGCGTGCTATATCTGCTGGTAGAGACAGGTCCTACGTAGAGGTAGCTAGGGGAGCGGGGGTCGGAGGGAGGTCAATCTCAGAGCTGCTAGAACCACGAGGATCTCTCGCTCGCCGGAGTCGACAGAGACGAAGAAGAAGGAAGATGAGGAGGGGGAATGTGTGTTGGTTAGATCCAGGAAGAGTAAGGAGCGAGGTCAAGCTATCGACGGCGTCAGAAGCGGAGACTCCAATGGAGGAGATGGGGTCGGTGGAAGAGCTTTATGCCACAAGTGTGCCCAAAGAGGGCACATGATCAATCAGTGCAAGAATCAGTGGTTTTGCTTCAGCTGTAAGGAATCGGGACATATATCTAAGGCGTGTCCCCATGGCAAAAGCTTCAGTCGCTCCGATAAGGCGATCTCATCTCCGGCGGCATCATTGAAGTCACTAAACAGCAATACGGAGGAGAGCGCGGCAGGGAGGAGGAAGCTGGCTTCGGCTAAGATCACGCCGACCCCGATTATGGCGGAGTTCGAGAGGAGATATAGCAAGAATATCATTGTAAAAGCTTATACCGGCCATCCAACTAGCGCAGATATCATCGATCTGATCACAGCCATTACTGTGAGTTCCCCTGGCTGGACTTGGACAGCTAAACAGAGTGCGGAAAATGTTTTCCTGCTCCAATGCAAGGATGAAGATAGTATGGCGGAGCTGCTCCTAATGAAGGGTATGGAAGGTAAGGGAAGTGATGGTATGGAGTTCTACGTCACGTTCAGGAGGTGGTCGAGAGTCGAAGGTGCTTTAAAAGCTCAGTCGCTCTACTCAGTATGGATTCGGCTCTTTAACCTACCTCTACAATGCTGGGTTCGAACAGGGTTTCAGGACACTGTGAGAAGCTTCGGATTAGTGATCGATATTGATAGAGGAACGCTCCTCCATTCGAATATCCAGTTCGCCCGTATTAAAGTGGGAGTGGTTAATAAGTTAGATATCCCCTCTACCATCAGCGTTGATTTCGAAGATGAGCGTTTCGAAGTGAAGGTCATCACCGAGCTCAAGAAGTGTGTCTCTTTCAAAGGGGAGCGATGTCGGGAAGAAAACGTTTTCGAAGCAGGGGGAGACGAGCTGGAGGAGGACGATGGCCATACGCCATTAGATATGTCAGCTTTTAATCACAACCCTCCAATTCAAAATAAAGGTAACACATCGCTTTATCCATCGGATCTTAAAAGGAGTCCTTCAAGGCGTTCGATTACCACTGCTATTAAGAAAGTAGCGCCTGATAGCTATCATGTAGAGGAAAGTGATAGGGTAGCTGATGGGACCGGAAGGCAGAAGCTAGGATTGAGAAGCTGTCAAGTAGGGGCTAAGTCGATTGATGTGACTCCCACAAATCCTGGTATACTCAAAAGTATTAAGGATGGGGGTGTTCCCGAGGGGCTTTTTAAAGAAGGGGATATTGGGGAGGCTCTGGCCTTTTCCAAAGAGGAGGTGGCTACTTCCATTAGACTGGCTATTAAGGCCCTTCTGGCCCACAGGAGCAGCGGGCCCACGTCTCCAAAGCCCATCGAAATGGCAGGGGGATGTTCTAAGTCCTTTGAGAAGGGAGAGCATTCTAATGATCCTGGGCCTGTGAAGAACTACAGAGCCACACTTCCGGGCTTTATCTCACCGAAGAAAGCTTTGGGTATATCAGCGGTAGCTATTGGGGAACTGGGCGATGGTGGGCAGCAGGTTTCTGAGATGGGTGATAACAATTTTCATATCGAGGACACTGGTTCCGGTAGGGTCCCGACCGTGGTGAGGGAAGAAGAGGATGCTATGATTGGTGCTCTGCAGGGAATTGGAGAGGATAATGTAATCTCAGTTACAGAGGCAGACGAGGGAGATATTGATGTGATGCCGATTGAGCTGGGCAGTACGGGCAAGAAGATTACGGAGTATCAAAGGAAAAGCAAGAGGCAGTTTGACAAATGGGGAATACAAGGTCCTAGTGAGGTGGATCTCATCAGGGTGGCAGCAAAGGGAAAGGAGCCAGCATCTGCTTGCGGAGGTACACTTACGTCCAATTTCTCTGTTTTAAATTTGCTTAATGATGATTCTCTTATCTACTTTGCGAGTTTGTACGGGTTAGATATGGGGGTTAGCAGAGAGTTTCAAACTAAGAGAGCGGTTGGGATTAGAGAGGGCACATCGTGGGGGATGTCTTAGAGTTTTCGGATAGACGTCGTTAGTTAGATAGACGGTTTTTATTATTATTTTTCCTATGTCGTACATATTTTGGAATGTTAGGGGTATGCGTCAGAAGGGGGAAAAAAAATCTTATTAGCAATACGGTGGGTAGATGGAGGCCTTCCTTCTGTGGTTTCCAAGAGACTAGGATAGAGAATCCTGCCGTGCAAGAGTTCCAGTTAATGTCATGGGCTAAGAACTTTGATTGGAGCTTTAAGCCAGCAGTGGGATTTTCGGGTGGTATCGCAGTAGGGGTGGATATTACGATTTTCGAAATTTTGGGGCATCGTATAGGGGAGTTTTCGGTGTCTTTGAGAGTGAGAAGGAGATGCGACGATTGGATTCACGTGGTTACCACGGTTTACGGTCCTTATGATTCTAGGAGGAGAGATCGATTTTGGAAAGAGATTAGAGATATCAAGCAGGCCTGGACGGACCCATGGGTCATGGGGGGAGATTTCAACATTACAAGATATGGTCATGAACACAGCGGGAGAGGATCTAGTAGAATCGATCAAGCCGGGTTCAATGACCTCATAGATGAGTTAGCGTTAATGGAGTTGGTTCAGTCAGACAGAAGATTTACGTGGTCTAACATGCAGGCGAAGCCTATTTTAGCCAAGTTGGACAGAATTTTGGTTTCCAATGAATGGGACGATGCTTTCCCAACCGCATCAGTGAGGTCTATTGTTAGGTTCACCTCAGATCATATACCTTTATTACTGGATTGTGGGGTAGGGTACATTAAGAGTCAGGTTCCCTTCCGGTTTGAGAAAGCATGGACCCTATCTCCAAATGCACGGACCGTAATTCAAGAGTCTTGGGAGGCCGAAACAGGGGAGGTTTCGGCGATAGGGGTTTGGGTCGAAAAAACAAGGAGACTGCGTAAACGTCTGAAAGAGTGGGCAAGGAGAGAATTCCGAGGAACCAAGGATAGGCTTCAAGAATTAGGAACTAAGATCGCAGAGATTGAAAGGGCACAAGAAGAGAGGGAACTATTGCCGAATGAGGTCGAGGAGCTATTCAGTAATCGAGAGCAGGTAAAGCTGATTGGAGATATGGAGGAGCAATACTGGAAGCAAAGAGCTAGAGTGCAATGGCTTAGAGAGGGAGACGCTAACACAAAATTCTTCCACAAAGTCGCAAACGGTAGGAGGAGGCAGAACCGTATACATGGCCTGAACATTGAAGGAGTGTGGACAGAGAATGAAGGTAGCATTAGAATGGCATTCGATAGAAGGTTCAAGCAGCTTTTCGGAATTAGGAACAACGGCAGGTGCCCCCTAGTGCAAGATATGTGGGATTCGTCAAGAATTCTAGGAAGTGAAGGAATTGAAGGGGTGTTCTCAGAGGAGGAGGTTCGCCACGCTGTTAAATCATTGGGTCAGGATAAAGCTCCAGGGCCGGATGGATTCCCTATCTTTTTCTACAATGATTATTGGGAGATCATCAAGGGGGACTTGATGAACATTTTTTCCGAGTTCCATACGGGAAGCTTGGAACTGGATAGAATTAATTATGCGAACGTCATTTTGATTCCAAAAAAGAAAGAGTCTAACAGGGTCGATGATTTTAGGCCCATTAGCCTTCTTAATGGATCCTTTAAGATCATCACGAAAGTTCTCGCCATGAGGCTGTCTCCCCACTTGAATGATGTGGTCGGGACATCCCAATGTGGATTTATAAGAAGGAGAGATATCATAGACAGTGTGGCCTCTGCGCATGAAGCGGTGTTTAGAGGTAGTAAGGACAAGGTGGATGGTTTTCTCTTGAAGATCGACTTCGAAAAGGCTTACGATACGGTTGATTGGGAGAGTGTAGAGGAAGTTCTTAAACTTAAAGGGTTTGGGAACAAGTGGATCTTGTGGATCATGAGATGTGTTCAAGGGGGTAAGTCGTTCATTCAGGTCAATGGTAAGCCGGGTAAAGAGATTAAATGTAAGAGAGGGCTCAGGCAGGGTGACCCTTTGTCATCTATGTTGTTCGCTTTAGTCGCTGACGGTTTAGCTGAAATGGTCAATAGAGGTCAGGATCAAGGTATTATAAAGGGTATAAGGGTAAAGGGAATTACTGAAGCGATATCTATCTTACAATACGCTGACGATATGCTATTATTTGGATCAGCCAAGGAGGAGGAGATGTGTGCTATTAAATTAGCCTTACAATGTTTTGGGGCATGGTCCGGGCTTAAAGTTAATATGACCAAGACGGTGGTGATCCCGATCAGCGAACAACTATCAGTTCCTATCGAGGGTATTCAGACCTTTTTCGGGTGCGATAGAGGAAGTTTCCCCCTGACATATTTGGGGGTGCCTATTAGGCCGGGCGCCCTTCAAAGATCCGATTGGGTACCGCTCATTGAAAAGATAGAGAAGAAGCTAGCCGGTTGGAAGGGACGTCTACTAACCTTAGGTGGCCGTGTCACCCTGATTAATTCGGTACTGAGTAGCCTACTGAGTAGCCTACCCACATTCCTTATGTTGGTCTATGAGATGCCGCAGTGGGTGATCAGGAGGATTGATAAAAGCAGAAGAAGGTTCCTATGGAAAGGCGCGGACGAATCCAGCAAAGGTTTGCCTCTGGTTAAGTGGGGTAGAGTGTGCAAAAGAAAGGAGTTTGGAGGATTGGGGATTCTAAACCTTAGAGACATGAACAAGGCGCTGCTGTGTAAATGGTGGTGGAAGATGAGGAGGAGACGTAATCATTGGTGGTGTAGGTCATTTGAAAGGTACAGAGGGAGGAAGGCGACCAGATTTGGAGGGAGAAGGGCTTCAGGGAAATACTCCGCTCTTTGGAAGGGAGTCGCTAAAGTAGGTCTGTTATACCACGCTCATACTAGGTGCTGGGTTGGGAAAGGGAAGGATACAAGGTTTTGGTACGATAAGTGGTGTGGGGACTCAAGTCTGAGTAGTCTATTCCCAGAAGCAGCTGAGGCAACGATCAATACCAATACAACTGTAGCGGAGGTGTGTCGAAGCAGGAGGATTTCGCTGGAGATTAGGGGTCAGGTGACCCAGAGTCAAATCGACGACTTCACTAGACTTAACAAGGTTGTTCTGGAAGAAGGGAGATTTAATGACAGGATCGATGATAGTAGAGAGTGGCTTCTGGAGCATTCCGGGGAGTTCACGGTTTCTTCATTGTATAGGCGTATCAACGACGGAGGAATGCGATGCAAGGAAGCCAAAATCATTTGGAACCTGTCCGTACCGCATAGGGTTAAGATTTTTGTATGGCTAGTGAGACATAATGCAATCCTTTCTAAGGTCAACTTGCAGAAAAGGAAGGTGCCAATCGTAACGATTTGCGGGGAGTGCGAGAGAGAGGACGAGGATACGGATCCTCTTTTGTTTACGTGTCCTAAGACTAAATTAGCATGGGAGAATATCTGTTTGCGGTTTGGGGTGGACCAAATTCCGAAATGCAGCGCTCAGGTCTGGGATAAATGTTGGGTACAGTTAGGGGGCATTAAGGATAGAGAGGATTGGGGTATTGCCGCAGCGGCAACGATGTGGGGTATTTGGTGGGCGCGGAATGACTTATGCTTTCGTAACTCAAAATGTTCAATGAAAGGATTAATGCACAGAATTCTAACATTTGCTCATGATTGGTCAGGCAACCGGGGCGCCGTGAAACGTCTGCGGTTGGAAGAAGAGGAATAGGAGGCATAGGTTTCGTCTCCTGGGATAGCAGCTGGAGACAGTCGTTTTGGTGTTTTGGTGTCATGGGACGGTGGCAGTCGCAGAGTTGCTACAGATGGGTCCCCTCGGGCAGTGTATCACTTGTATCTTACCGCTTTCTAGCATCCTAGCTTGATGTAGTTGTTGTTTTTTTCTTGTAGTCGCTTCTATGTATTTCTTTGTTGTTCGGTTTTCGGTTCAGGCTAGTTTGGTTTGACCTATGTATATTGTACTACTTTGTTTCTTTAATTCTGCATTAATGAAACGATGACGAGGTCATCTTTTATCAAAAAAAAAAAAACAATAAAATAAAAGGTAAAAAGGTCTCAGGAGGCCAGATGTTTACATGATCATTAAAAGAGGGCACATATAAGGAAACCCAAATGCTCCATAAGCTATTTCTCATAGACATCAGCCATACATCTGTCCCTTTTTTTTTGTTGCACTGTGACACTTGTCAGAACTTCGGACTCGTGTCACTTCCCCTTTTCCCTTTGCGTCCACCATTTATAATTCCTCTCTCAAACAAACCCTCAGTCTGTCCCTTTCTCTGTCTTGTTCTTGTAATCTTGTTGAAGCCTGACTTCAAGGTTCAGTAACTCAACATTACATTTTCTTGTTAATTTTATTTATTTTTTGCTATTTAATAATCAATTAGTAATTACTCTTTTTTTTTGATAAAAAAACTTCTTATCAGATTTGATTCAACCAAGTTGTTGACAGTAGCATGCATAGTAAGATGAAGAGGTTGAGCTCTCCTCCATCAACCCCATCCACTCCTACAGGTACTAATGAAACTCGAGTTAGGATTAGGCAGAGCAAGAAAATAAGAATAGATGAGTTAGGAGTGGTGCATGCTACAAAAAAGAAGAAGTTGATGAAACACAAACAACCCAAGGTTGTCTTTGATAAAATTGAGGAATGCAGCAGCAAAAAGAAGCATATAACTACTGACACTAAAAAATCAGTTAGGCGTGCATTGAAATTTGGTCTTGAAAATGAACATCACAAGTGCAATGGGATTAAGAGAACCACATTTAAGTATTTCCCAATTGTGTACAAGAGAATGAAACGCTTGAAGAGAGATGAGGAGGACCAGGCGAAGATGCACAATTCGCTGGTTCCGTACAATGGAGAAGCCAGCATGGTTGTTGTTCAAAAGAGTTTAGGTGATCAAATAAAGAAGCAGCCGGTTAGAGCCAAAGTTGATCTTGACCGAAAGACGGAAAGGGCATGGGATTTGCTGATGGGAAAGAAGGGAAGGGAGGAGGAAGATGATCTCAATATGGATGAAGAGGACTGGGAAGAAGAAAGGGAAATTTTTAGTGGACGTGTCGTGGTGTTTGTAGCTAGCATGCGTCTCGCTCTAGGTACATTTTTAACAATTTTGTTCTGTATGGTGTCTTGTTATTTTATTTATTTATTTATTTACATAGGATACTGCATTTCCTGAAGGGAAGTAATTTTACAAATCAAGTGCCAAGTAGTTAATTATGGACCAGATTCTGACTTACAATAGGCTATTTTAAAAGGTTAAGGGTCCTGCGATATGATCATGAAGTTTCCCGAATCAAATGGAGACTCATAAGTACTTAATTATGCAACTACAATTACAATAAGTACTCAATAAACAGATACAGATTATTTACGTCACTACCATCACAAATTCAGCATCGATGTTCTTCTTTGTGCACGTGTTACATGTTAATCATTTTTTGATAAAACAGTATAGTGTAAGTCCACAATGTATCAGAGAATCAGTCCTGACATGATGCGTGGTGGGATTATATTAAAAATTGTAGTGCCGTGATCTTATTGAAGACTCTTTCATTTGTAGGGAATAGACCCTTCTCCAAGTGGAAGGGATCGGTCGTGGACTCGGTGATTGGGGTAATTCTTACTCAGAATGTGTCTGACCACCTATCGAGGTGAGAAATTTTGATCTCTAAATCTCTTTTTGAGTTTTTTAAAAAAAGATTTCATCTTTGTTTCAATTGCATGCCTTGTTTGTTTTGTTAATCTTTTCTTATTTTAGTCTGTAATTTTCATTCTTTGCTCATAACTTGTTGCACTATTTTGACAGCTCTGCTTTCATGTCCTTGGCTGCAAAATTTCCTATTCGATCAAGAGGAAATAGTAGGGAAGAAAATGATGAGAAGATAAAGGCATCGAGCATTCTAGGCTCTAGTGACAGCACCACTTCACAAGAAAACCTGACGACATACGCAGCTGATCCAGGTTCCACAAGGACTCAACAGAAAGAAAACAAAGCATGCAGTTCCCAAAGAGTCCTTGAAAATGTAAAAGGTAAATCTAAAGCAATGAAGAGAAATGCTAGGTCTGCAAAGAGGGCCATTTACTGGGAGAGCTTGCGGAAAGAGGCATTAGCGAATGACAAACAGAATGAGAAAACAAGTGAGGAATTTGATGCTATAGACTGGGAATTAGTGAGGAGGGCAAAGGTTGGTAAAATTGCCCGTGCCATAAGAGCACGAGGACAGCATAACAATCTTGCAAAAAGAATAAAGGTATATTGAAAACAAGTAATGATAGTTAATTCATTATATGGCCTATTTATGTGCAATCGAAGGTTGAGATTTGAGAAATTTGAGTCGCATCTATCGTGTCAACATCCAGAGCGAGTGATCGTATTGTTTTTTTGTGTTTTTTCTTTTTTCTTTTTTTCTCTTAGTAATTGTATTTCTGAGCATGATATATAAATTGGAGGAAATGAGCAGTAGTTATTAGTGATCTATTTTCAGTCTGCACCCGAGGCTCTCTTTGTTGACCAACTTCTGACTTCAGTGTGATTGAAACTAATGTGGCACACACATACATGGTGAAGCCGTGACAATGTGGTGCAACTAGTAGACCATAATTTAGGTTTTCATATGCACATCACATAGAATTTTAATATTTGATTCTGTGTTGTGTCATGTTTGGTTCATGTTAGCATCGTGATACCCTTGATATTGTTTTTTTTTTTTTGATTGAAGATACCCTTGATATTGTTGTTGTAGCATATTTGGTAGGCGACATGATATTATGTTATATAAACTACCGAAAGGATCTTACTTCACCTTTCTTTCACAATAATAATAATAATATGGACAAGGAATCTTTGTGTATGGACATCTTATTGTTGTGCCTAAAATTCGCTTTGACGGCTCCTTAACATGGCTTTAGATTTGCCCAGCTTTGTATGTTTTGGGTTTTAATTTTTATCTAGAATTAAGAATTAATATTGTTAGCATTGATGTAAGCTCGGAGGATCATCTCCTGTATTTCTATTGTGCTCTATAAATCTAAAAGAAGTTAAGGGACTAACTAGACCAAATTTTACCCTTGCATGCAGTATCTTCTAAACTCCTTATGAGAAGTTGCAGGAGAACGTTTCCCCACTGCGACTCACTTTTACATGAAATTTTACATGCTATTTCTTTAATTCAGCCTACTTAGGACTATAAAAGATTATGATGGTAATGATATGTGCAATTATAATCAACAGTTAAAAGTAGTACAAGAACTTTGTATCACATGCATTGTGTGATTGAAAGTTCGCGACTTCTTAGAAGTCAAAACTGGGTGGAAAGGAGGGACATGAAGTAGCCACATCTTATATGCAAAATTTTTAAGAAGAAAAGAGCTTCCAGAGTAGGCAGACAACAAAATGATTAAAAGAGCTTATTAAGATAAGGAAACAATATGTACATCGACGACTTGTAGTGTATGGTTCAGTTCGACATATTTATTTTAATACTATAGTCTATTCACAGTTGCCTTATTCCCTGCAGGCTTTACTTGAGCGTTTAGTCGAAGACCACGGAAGAATTGACCTAGAATGGTTAAAGAATGCTCCACCAGTAAAAGCAAAGTAAGGCCAGCTTAAACGTTCTAGATATACCTTTCTTTCAATTAAGGGCTTGGTTAAACTACGATAAATGTATTGCATTGCTAAACAGGAAATTATGCATGTGTTTTTGTGTGTGTTTGCACAATGTGAGAGTGTGAGATGTTCTTCTTATTTAGCTAAATAAAATATTCAGAATTGACAGAAACGAATGCAAATATGTTCATGAAAAATTCCAAAATTGGACCCTCTAAAGAAGAGAGAGTTAATTCCCTAATTAACATGAACTAATTAAATAAATGCTAAATTATACATGACCCAAACTTATTTCCCAATCTATACATGCCCCATAGAAACCAATGCCGCACATCACTTCAGTGAACACAATACTTGTATCTTAAACACTAGGACCGTTGAATTTTTTTAAGATTGGACCCTCTAAAGAAGAGAGGTGATATCATAATTGAAAAGGTAGTGTAACTTAATACTGAACATACTTAGTTTTGATTTACCAATAAATTGTAAATCATGGATAAGTAATAGTGTGAGCAAATTTTTCCATGCTTGTAGGGAATTCCTCAGAAGCATATGGGGATTGGGGATGAAAAGTGTTGAGTGTGTTAGCCTATTATCTCTTCAACAGCTAGCATTTCCAGTGGGTTTCATTTTTATTTTTATTTTTATTTTTATATTATTTTTTATTTTTATTTTTTATTTTTGGAAGTAAAGTTTTTATTCTTGGATTATTCTTTCACTTACAATCAACCTAAATATAGCTTACAAGTTTACTTGTCTTTTGCCTCTTTGATAACCTAGGTTGACACAAATGTTGGCCGTGTTTGTGTAAGACTCGGGTGGGTACCGCTTCTACCCCTGCCAGAGTCCCTACAAATACATGTTTTAGAATTGTAAGTATATTCAGATTAACCTTTACTAATTTGTTTCTGTACACAAACATTCTAACCATTTCTATTATTCAAGGTATCCTCTGATACAAGACATTCAGAAATATCTATGGCCTCGGCTATGCCATCTTGATTTAGAAACTCTGTAAGATTTAGAAACTTGATTGAATAAATTTTCCAATTGAAGAGACTTCAGATAGCAACAGCTATATTCCTTTAGTTCAAAATTCTTGTAGGAGCTTATTACTAAACCATCTCATTCTAGCCTATGCTGGATTGTGCAGGTATGAGCTGCATTATCAAATGATTACTTTTGGAAAGGTGACTTTGGACTTCTAAGAGACTTCATTCAATCAATTATTTGTAGTTCAAGTAAGTTGAAGGTGGATGCTTTGTATTTCATGCAGGTCTTCTGTACAAAGTCCAAGCCAAACTGTATCGAATGTCCATTGAGAGGAGAATGCAAGCACTTCACAAGTGCATTTGCTAGGTATCCAGCACAGTATTAATAGATTCAAACCTAACACATTATTAATAGTCAATTCTTATGTAATTATATGGGACACTTGTAGGAAAACTTACAAACTAGTTATTGAGAATCATGGAACATTTGAAGTACGTACTTTGCTAATTTGTTTTTGTTATAAAAAAAAAACTCAAGTTGGTGTAGTATATCGTATCTCCTAATGTCAAAAAGCGAATGGTTAATCAACTTTCTGAATCTAAACGTGAACTGTACAAATAAGGAGTACAAATACGGACTGAACTAATTGTGACTTAATAAAGCTGTCCTTTCTTAAACCTGTACTTCCAAGATTCAGCATGTCCTACTTACCATGGATAATTTATTTTTAATCTGTATGCTGCGTAGAGAAATTTAATCATGACTTTCTTCTTCTTCTTTAACTTCTTCTTTGTCTGGTCATGCAGTCAAAGGTTTGCACTTCCAGGACCAGAGGAAAAACGAATTGTAACGTCGAGAATTCCTTCTTCCTTTGAGAATTACAACAAACCAGGATTTAGTGCAATACTCCAACCCTTACTGGAGGGCAGCCAACCGAGTCAAAGAAGTATGAGAAACAGCAGCGAACCTATCATTGAAGAGCCAGCAACACCAGAACAAGAACGCAAAGAAACTATTAGTGATATTGAGGATGCTTTTTATGAAGACCCTGATTCTAGAACTGTTAGTCGCTTTCGAACAGAGCATAATGTGTAAGTACTTATTCTGTTCACATTTCTGTTATTACCAAGTTTGGAAGCAGAAAAAACTCTAAAATAATCAATTTCCGCAGAATTATTAATGGAACGATGATATTAGCCGCCAAATATGTGGTGGTAATCAAGTAGTCAATACTATATAGTCTTCACTTACTATGTGCTTTTCCCTTTTTGCAGCTACGAAATTCCAGATTGGCACCCACTTCTGAAAGGGGTAAACTGTTTCCTCAATTTGAAGGCAGTTTTATTTATTTATTACTTTTTAAAACTTTTTTTTATCCTTTTTTTAAGGAAATTGTTACGTTAGAAGTTTTTTTTTCTTTCTTGGGTAAATATTACTTTAGGAGTTGAAAAGTTCGTTTGTAATATATGCGCAACCTGACTATTTTACAGTTCGACAAAAGAGTACCTGATGATCCCTGCCCCTACCTCCTCGCTATATGGACCCCAGGCAAGCACAAGAACCCTGTTGGATTACCTATTTTTGTAATTTTTTTATCTTTGAAAGGCAATTTTGCATTGAGAAGGAAAAAAGTAAAATCAATGCACAAGGATGTTACAAAGAACTCCGGAAGGGAGGACCAGTTTCAAGATATGGTAAGCAAAGAAAGGACCATAGCCGTCACTCACCATACCAAAGTCCCACCGCCCCACATTCCAGTTACACAATATATTCTTGTCATCACTTTTACAATCACAGCTACACATACTAATCAAAATACGAATATCATCGAATAGATTCGCAATTTATACAACAAAACAGATGTTATGTCAGTTTATTCAAAATAGGTTATAGAGAAAAAATCAACCAATCGATGTTTCTTAAATTCACATGGTCCGGGACTCCGGGTTTTATCTAAACTCGATCTGAATAACATACAAACCAAGAAGCCCTATTAACTAGTGCATGCAGTTTACTTCAAGTCATCCTAGCATGCTCGCTTCTAACTGTCTGGAAATTTTTAATGTAAGGTGAAACTGCACAATCAACTGAGCCATCACAATCATGCTGCAATCCTCAAGGCTCTGATATATTATGTGATGAGGAGACATGCTTTGCATGCAGCAGCAGAAGAGAGGCTCAGTCACAAATAGTCAGAGGCACTGTTCTGGTTAGCACTTACAATTTATTTTATTTATCCCCTATTAGATCCTTTAGGAATTATGACTTATGACTAGCCTAATATAGTTAAAGAACACAAAATAAAACAGGTTCAAACAACGGGGTTTCACTAGCTAATCTTAATATTGTTGGAGTGACATTTTGATTTGTTCTAGCAAAATCTCGGTAAACTAATAGACTTAAAGGAAAAATGACTAACCGAGTAGCCAATGGAATTTTTTTTTTGCTACAATGTTAAAATGACTTCACAATGTTTGTTCTCTTATTTTCAAAATATAAGCAACTTATTTGATTTGTATTTGATGTGATATTCATTATTGAAAACAAGAAAGAAAAAAAAACTCTGTTAATTACCTTTAACATCAAATTGAACAGATTCCTTGCAGAACAGCTATGAAGGGAAGCTTTCCACTCAATGGTACTTACTTTCAAGTTAATGAGGTAACTTTTGTATTGCTTATGCCTATTAAAAATGATGCCCTTGAAGTTCTTGGTCATGTTATTTGGCAGTGAATTAAGAAAAAAGAGATAATTTTCCACTTGCAGGTTTTTGCAGATCATCATTCCAGCCTCAGGCCGATAAATTTTCCAAGAGGATGGATATGGAATCTTCCCAAAAGAACTGTGTATTTTGGTTCTTCCATTTTGGCAATATTTAAAGGTTGGGATTTTCCAAACAACATCTATTAAATATTTAGCTGTAAAGAAACTATTATTCATCATATATGCTGACACAGAATTATCTGGCTATGTTAGGCTTAACTATGGAGGCTATACAAAATTGCTTTTTGGAAGGTATGTATGTATGGATTTCTCTTGTAGATGTATAATAAAAATAAACTAAATCTTACGGGACAATAATTCACAACTAATTATCACTTTATAAGTCCATGTACGTGTGGGCACCGTATAAGTGGAAAGAGAGTTAAGTTAGTTAAAAGATAGGATGAATAATGGCCATGGCCTCACACAAATATGCCCGCAAGATGTACAGTTACTTATATTGAAATTAAACTCCTGCACTTCACATGTAAAGATATGCATATTTCTCAAATTTCGTAAAAAATTAGTAGTCACATCTTAACATCATAATCAGATTTGGTTTAGGTGGAGAGGGTGAGCTGTTATAAGTTAAGCCTGAAAGGTCAATATATTCAATGCGTTAGTTCAGTTTTGTAGTGGGAATCAAGTGTATACTTTGAGTAGTTATTTTTATCACTGTGAAAATAAATGAAGGGGGATTATAGTAACTGACATGAGAGACGGAGCTAGGTTGACAGTCGATATTTTTCTTTCTCGAACAGTGGACATTAGTACTGAAAATTGTACACTGTTCCAGTAGATGAATTAAGTAAATCAACAGTAATTAGGAGATTGTTATTTGATAACGAATAGCACATTTCTTCCGAGCTGAAACTCTAGAAGAGGCAAAAAAAAAAACCCTTTTTACTCAAAAAAAACAATATGCCAAGATCGTGCTAAAAGTTTGTATTGAGTAATGTAAGCTGAGTGGTGAGTGGTTTGGACGTACTGGAGTCACTGAGCTTTGGAGGGGAAAGAGAATGACATAACAAGAGTATATATAAGAGAAACCTCCTTAGTGTGAACACAGAAATTCCTGCAGACTGTACTATGATGTAGTGCATAAAAATATTTATCAGTGGGAGCGTGCTTTAAGTATCCAATCCCCTATTCTGCATAATTTCGGGGTGAATTGATTATTTCTTAATTATTGTTTTTGTAGGATCGGTGTGTGTGCGAGGATTCAATTGCAAAAGTAGAAAACCGCTTCCTCTCTATGCAAGGTTGCACTTCCCTCGCAGCAAGAAAGTCACAGGAAAGAAGGCTATTGGTAGGAAGTGAGCAACGAGAAGGTTTCCCAACTACACTTTACATGTTTCTATATGTAGTATGTATGTATGTATGTATGTATCAATAACCGTAACAAAGAGGGAGGGAAATTCAATTTTGAAGAGAAAGGGAGATGGTAACAGGGGCTATAAATGTTGCTTAAAAGAATCATCCTTACACTGCTTGAAGTCTATGGAGGTTATAAATGTTGCTTAAAAGAATCATCCTTACACTGCTTGAAGTCTATGGAATACTGTTACACTGCCTGTAGTCTATGGAGGATTAAACTTACAAAGAATCATCCTTTTTTGGAAATGCTCAATGGCAAGTCTCTCAGCACACTTCACTCTCCTGCCAAGATCCTTGCTTGACCTCTCTACCTCTTTCTCTCCTGCCCCTCGAGAGACTTTGAGCTTATTCACAGTATACTCTCTCTCAATACATTACTAACTCTGACTACTAGAATATTCAGATCCTTAATGCTATTCTCCCACCTCATCACTTAACCATATAGCCTTGCATTACATGCACCAACATCTATCCGGAGAGATGGAGATGACTTGCTTTGGCTCCCAACTGCCTCATCCAATTTTAATGTCGAATACGTAAATCAACTACTTAATCTAAGGAATAATCCAAACTTCTTTCAATTGTGTGGAAACTTCGCCATGCTAAACTTCTCACTGCATCGAATGGAAACCTGATCTGTTCTTGTCATGATGAAATGCTTAAACAACTTGAACATGTCCTCTTTCAATGTCCTTTCTGATCACAGGCTACTCCGGAAAAATATCTCCAGCTTCCTTGAATTGGAAATTTAATTTCCTCTACTGATGACTTGTTAGACTGACCCAACAATATCTCACCAAACATGAACACTTTTGAGCATGTCCTCGCAATCTCCATTTCATCTCTCCTATGAACGCTTTGGATTCGTCGATCACCTTTCTTGGAATCGCTCGATTCTTTCTGTTTCGATCAAATTGCATTAGATTTAATGACAACCACCCAAATAATTCACTAATTTGTTGTGGGACTACTTGCAATAAAGGACGGATCATTGAATGAATTACTCAATTTGGAAAAGTGACTGATTAACATGAACATTATCAGCAGATAGCATGCTGAACAAACGACAGCCTAAATCACTCAACCACCTGCTACACCTATTTTTTTATATAATAAAGATGATATCGTCATCGCTTCATTAATGAAAAATTAATGAAACAGAGTAGTACATATTACAAAACTCGATATCTAAATTCTCACTGAAATCAAAGCGACAAATACAATTACTGAGAAGGCAGTAATTACCGTAATTGTCTCGTTTTCAGGGCTCATGATCTGATTTATCCTGCTACACCTATTACTATTTTACATGACATTTACTAATTCTATTAAGATTACTAGGATGGTCCACTCCTTCGTCTCAACATTTCATGTCACTAAACAATTCCAATAAAAACTATCAACCAAATAGTTTGTTCCTTTAAATACCCCAATATAAAATTTCTGAATTCTACAAAAAATGACCCACATTGGATCTAGCAGTATAAATCTATGTATATGTTTAAATATTATTAAATTCATTATGATTAACATTTAGAGATAAAAGGAAAAGAAAATTATATTTACACTGTGCATCAGTGCACCTTACTGTAAACGTTTGCAAGAACTTTTGACTTTTTATGGAAAAGCCGATCATCAAAAAACTCAATTAACTTGTACAGTACAATTTGTGCACAAAGCTTGTGCATATAGCATTATCCATCTTGAAAAAGACAATAAATAAGACACTAATAATAATGGTAATTAGCTGTACCAATAATAGTGTTAACAAAGTATAACAAAGAAAAAGGCAATAATGGTCTTGTCTAGAGAAACTGTAAGGGAATTTGATACTCTTTTCTGCTAGGATCTTGTTGAGTTAAGCAATATGATTAATATAAACTACCAAGTAAATAGAAGATCACACCAAACACACTAAGCATACAAATTTGTCCCGATTGGGGCTTTCGTCTTAATCCGGAGGAAAAGATCCCAGATATTATTCAAATAGAGAAGATACCAGAATGTTACAATTCTCATCATGACCCTTTCTTAAGCCTCACCAGAAAATACTAGTTGTTTCCAATAGGATAACCCTCAAACTCTCTTCAGTGAAGTACTCTCTCTCTTGGCTCTCAAGAGAGGCCAATTACAATAATATATAGAGATCTACAGAACTCTAGTTTGATATCTGTTACAAATTCTTTACAGCCAAACATGATTGAAAGGCCTGAAATAGAAGAAGAAGGAAAAGAAGAAGAAGAAAACCAACAATTAAAATGAAGAGATAAGAAAAAAGAAAAGAAATAACAAAATCACAAACCAAAGTTCTTTACATCGAGGCTTGTGTACCACACAATCTCCTTAAAACAGATTTCGCCTCTCCCGGGTGCTGGAATTTGTGAAGGCGTCTGGCTCGCAGGATGCAACGATAGAAGAATTGACGTAGGCACCACGTCACGCTCTCGAACTGGACAGCGTCTGTAATCTATCACTGTATGACCGACGAATGGAACGCGACTCTAAGCATAGAACTGATTGTTTGGGGAAGAAAGAAGAGCTTCTGGTGTGTTGATTCGAGGGAGAGGGGTCTCTATTTGTAGGGCCAGGGTGAGATTAGTAATAGCATTGGTATCGGGTCGGGTCATTCACTATCCGGACCCGGACCAGGACCCGTGAGGACCGGGTCCGGTTCCAGATCCGGGTCCTATTAAAATATTTCTACCAGTTCGGGTAGGAGCGGAAGTGTGAGCGGCGAGCGGAGGCGGCGAGTGAAGGATTTAGAATAGAGGAGAGAAAAAAAAGGCATGAGTTTTGAGTTTGGAAGAGGAAGATTTAGAATTGAGGAGGAATGAGGGGAGGGATGAGGATAGAATATTTATTTTTATGTTGATTTTTTGGGTTTTTTTTAATGGGTCCGGGTCCGGGCCAGGTCGGGTCTTTTTTTAGCAGACCCGGACCCGGATCCAAAAGTACAACGGGTCCCATTTTAGGCCCCGGACGCGGACCCGAAAGTACAACGGGTCCGGGTCCGGGCCAGGCCGGGTCTTTTTTGAGAGGACCCGGACCCGGATCTGAAAGTACAACGGGTCCCATTTTAGGACCCGGACCCGAGAGTACAACAGGTCCGGGTCGGATTCGGGTTTCGGGTATTTATACCAATGCTAATTAGTAACAGCAGACATCGCATTGACTGCATTTACTGTAACGACAGACATCTCCTTCAATGCATCGGCTATAACGACATACAGAAGTTTGAATGCACTACTGTAACGACAAACAATACTGTTATGTGAATAAATTGCAGAAAAAACAAGCATTTATTTCTTCAGCTGTTACAGATCCGAAAAAACAAAACTGTATAATAAATTTGGCTCTACACGAGGTGGGTTCACGTCGGTCCAGCATTCGTGTCTGCAGGACGTGCGGGCACACACAAATCACATGTTAATCTGGTCCGAGATTTGCACCCCCCCCCCCTCCTCGCGCGAGAGAGAGAGCCTCTTGGTTTACTATCTTACAATGTCAAGAAAGATGTTATTATATATCCTCTTCTATTTCATTTGTTTTTTTTTCCAATGTGGGACTAAAATCCCTCAACTCATTTTTAGAGAAGAAACTGCCTCACTTCGGGAGATAATTTTTCATTCACCCAATAACCGTTTTGAGCAAGTAAATATATGATTTTGGTCTACTCACGAAGGAGAACACAAATCCATCAAGATCTCTCACTAATTCATAGAGGATCTTACTAAAAAAAATTGCTCAAAAACTGGTTCGTAAATGGTGTATAATATACCCATTTTCTAACAATATCTTGATACAATAGCCATTAAAATTCCTTAAGAGATAACCCTATGATAAGAGTCTTGCGATCTAACTTGAAGAGCAAGTTCAGGTTTCAGCAAAATCACCCACACCTGCACCCGAGAACTGCATCAGCCGCTAACAGTCAACTGCACATCTTGCGGTCGACCGCACTTGGCCTCTCGTCAAACCCAAGGGGGTGTCAGCATGCCCCTTATGTTGCTGTTGTTGTTTGGCTTGCTTCCACTCTGCTTAGATCGCCTTGATTCTTCCATCACTTCATCTTATTCTTTATCTAATTTAGCATGCAAGACATAAACCCAACATAAATTACACAAATCATGGCAACATGGGAATAACTAAATCAGTTTCAAATTAAATAGACTAAACTGAAATAATTGAGATATTCAAATAAACAAAAACTTCAAAACTTACAGTGATAAGCCATAAAGTGCTTAGACCAAAACAGAGTTTTAAACTAGTTTGTTTAAACTCATAATTGAAGTTTCACCCTCAAACAAACTATTTATTCTGAAGAAAAAAATGTTATTGCCTAAGACTTGATGAAGCTACTCCTACATTCCATGATCGATGCCATCACCCTCGTCGAGTAAATCATCATCATCCACGTTGAAGTTGATAATGTTGTTTAGATTTCCCATATCCATGCTATTATCTGTATTTCAATGATTGAACACGATTTAAAATTTTCAATTAGAACTTGACTTCATATCAGATTCACTCATGTGCAAGATAATAAGTAGCTAAGCACATGAACATAGTACAAATCTGAATCATTCATAGCAAGGATGTCAAAATAAAATAGAACATGCATCATAATCTATATTGTTATCTTCTTTCATGACAAAAATAAAATATTTAAGATAAGAAATAAAGTACATATCTTATAGTTGCTAAATCCTTAGAACCATACATGTTTCATTTTGGAATAATTAATCCATCAAAGACGATTTAAAACTAACAACAATTATCAAGTTTGGAATAATTGCAAGGTTACCTTCAAATGAACATGTTATCAAATTTGGAATAACATTAAGACAGATCAATTATCGCGAAACATATCTACCGTAATCATCTATACCTAATTTTTGTATAGCTAATAGCCAAACCTCTCATACACATCAATTTTATCATCAAGTTTAGAATGATACATCATTAAATATAACTGGCATTACTCCACTAGACTATATAAGAATTTTTTATCACTAATGATGTTCAACGGTGTAAATATTTCTTCTATATTGTCATCTTTCTATATCTAAAGGTCACTAAACTCAATCAATGTACTAAAACTCAAAACAATGGGACATCACTCCCAAGTCATACAAGTGAGTGTTTAGTATTTATTCTTTTTTATTACAAGTCATACAAGTGAGTGTCTACTCTTTTTCATGTCAAAGATGGAATTTTTCGTTACTTCTATATCAAGCAGATTATCATTATAGATGGGTACTGAACTTATAGAAAAGTTCTTGCAAGGAATTTTAATTTGTAGATCCTTTATCCATTCAGCATCATTTCCTGCAGTAGAAAGAGCTAGTCATTCAGAGTCCATTGATGATCAGCAATAGTACATTCCCTTTTGGATTTCCATGCAATTGCGGCACCATTCAACATGAAAACATATATTGTGGTTGACCGTGCATCTCCTAGATCTGATCCCCAAGAAGCATCTGAATAGCCTTCTAGATCAGGTGGAAGGCCACAGTAGTGTACTGCATTGTTTTTGTGTACCAACCAGGTAGCAACATCAGCCTATCCAAGGAATCTCAATGCTCACCACTTGATTTGCTAGTGAAGCGACTTAGCATGCTTATTGTAAATTTAATGTCTGGTCTTGTGCACATCACAACATACATTCGACTACCAATAAGCTTAGAATCATCTAACTGACTAATCAGACTACCTAGATTAGGCTCCAAAACATTTTTCATTACGATATGGAGTTTCTAAAGCTAACAGCCTAAGTATCCTTACTATTGCAACGCTTTGATTGTTGTATAGAGTTCCTAAGGCCTAACTGAAAGTGTATCTCCACTTTTGCAATATTGATCTTATGTAATGTGACCGAACAAGGGGTATCCCTTGCTCATTAACGTCAACTCTCAACCCAAGATAGTGTAAACCACTCCTATATCTTTTATGTCAAACACATTAACTTGATTTTCTTTACAAATCAGCATGTCGCCCACATGCAAGCAAATCGACATAACTATATTGAAATAGAAAGAATAGACATTTATTAGACAAACTTGCCTAAAATCCTAGTTTTCTAGCAGTCTTATCAAACTTATAATGCCATGATTGTGTGCTTTGTTAAGGTCATACAAATATTTTATTAGTTTACACTTTATGCTCTTGACCTTGCATGACAAAGTTTCTATTAAGGATACTGCTTTTACATCATGCTGTTTCATATTAAGGTTGTCATTTAAGGATATTGTTTTTACATCTATTTGATGAATAACAAAATTTCTATGGATGAACGGGTTAGAATGATCCTAATGGTGGCTTGATGACAAACTGGTAAATATACATTAACGTAATCAATACCATGTACTTAAGTAAAACCCTTAGCCACTAGACGAATATAAAGTTAACTTCTTCTTAAATATTCATTTATAGCCTATGGCCTTCGCTCCTTTTGATAGATCTACCAAAGTCGAAGTGCCATTTTGCGGTGAATCCATCTCATCATCTATCGCCTCTCCCCACAAACATGTATCATTAGATCTTATTGCCTCATCATAGGAGGTTGGATCACTCTTTAAGTGATAGTGACAAAGTCACTTCCATACTCTTTACGTGTTTTATGTCTTATGTGTTAGGAATTCACTGATGAGTTTGCGACAACCGATCACTATGTACAAACACCAAACAATAGTAGATCAAACCAAACACACAAAATACACAATTTTGTCCCAGTTTGGGTTAACCATAATTTGGAGGAGAAATAACCAAGATATTATTCAACTAGAGAAGA
The DNA here is from genome assembly GCA_017893485.1 of Hemerocallis citrina. NCBI lineage: Eukaryota > Viridiplantae > Streptophyta > Magnoliopsida > Asparagales > Asphodelaceae > Hemerocallis > Hemerocallis citrina. The sequence continues at coordinate 95,257,599 of CM030358.1, read as the reverse complement.
TACAAAAGCTCTCTCACCAATAACATATTCATCACTTAAGCCTCACTGAAAAATAATCTGCAATTTACAATGGAGAACTCTCAATCTCTCTACAATGAAGTACTCTCTCTTACCTCTCAAATGAGGCTGTTAAAATGTATATATAGAGATCTAGAGAAACCCTAGGTTGTAATCTTGATACAGTAGTCGTCTGATGTTCATGAAGAGAAAGCTACACGATAAGAGCCGTACAATCTAACCTAGAATTGAAGATGAGCTTTAATCAGATCACCCAGACCCGACCCGTTTACAGTCTTCAACCGCGGTCGGTCGACTGCCCTGGAGGGAGATCGACTGCAATAGGCACGACTCAAGTTAGAGAGCCATGACAAATGCAGTCGACTATCAATTGTTGCTTGTTGTTTTTACTGCATGTTCTTCATCTCTCTGCGATGCTTCGACCTCGTCTCACTTCACGTCTTCATTTCACATCGAACCATAGTATGGTAGATACAATCCCAACAATCTCCACATTGAATTACATACTCATGAATCCTTACCTGTGTGACTAATCGCCTTTAGACTCTTTCATTCTCCTCTTGTAAATGAACATAGTTTAGTGGCTAATTCTTCTAGTTGAATCTATCTCCACCTTTATTTCTCTAATTGGTATGACCCTCAAAGGCAAACCCCAGTAGGCGTTCACATTGAGGCGCTGCTCTCCGCACGAACTCCACCTACTCCGAGGCACTCTCCACATTGAGTTGTATACATGCAGCCTCGTGCTTCCAGACTTCCCAAGGATATGAGGTTCCATTTTAACAAAGGAATATGCATGATGTTCTCTAGTGTGTACCATTTTCCATTTGACGTCTTTAACTCGACTGTTCGCTCACCCATTACTTCACAAATCTCATCAACCACATTTCTCACGCAATGTTATCCTGTAGACTTATAAGTAGAAGACATCTCCCTCTCGGAGAAAATATGAGAAGAACTACATAAATCAAGAAACCAGACATAATACACATCTAAAACACTTGAGACAAGAGTACATTCTAAGTTATCACTTGATTCAACGGCACTAGCAATGTTAGCGCTCTTTTGATTCATCTACAACGCTCTTCTGATTCAACCACTTGAGACAACCCCTCTTGTAATGCCAAATATCTCTGCAATGGTGGCAACGGATCCTACCCTTATGTGCACTTTTTCTTCAACTTGAAGTACCATCCACCCCGATGCAACTCATATAAATAAACGCCAATATCTAAGTCTCCCTCCTAAGTTTATCCTCCTCCAAGCCCTCGATCACCTCTGCTACCAAAAATTTCTCTTTGGTAAACTCTCCATCTAGCATGATGGTTATCAAATGCTTGTATGGATCTGGTAATGAATCTATCAAGTTGAAATATTTTAGATCATCTACTTTTTTCACCCTCAATTCAGATGGCTCTGAATTGACTTCCTCTATATGATATATAGAAGAGCAGTATTTTCCTTCATTGAATAATTGAACAATCATCTATTCCAGTAGTTTTGATCATGTAATGGTGATTCCAAGTCATCAATTTTGAGTCTTGCCTACAGACTCTCTGCATTTCTACACCTGACGTCATTCGCCGAAAACATATGAATTAAACCCAAGGCTTCTGAATAAATCTCTTATATATTCTCATGCTTTATGCCGATTGGTCTCCTTTTATCTCCTTCGAGGGCTAGATCCAAGCCATGTTGAACTGGTGCGTCGTGCATGTCCTTCTTCAAGAGATTAAAGTTTATTTTACCATTAAACCGCTTGATCTTCATGAAACCCAGATCTATCATCTTCTCCAAGGAACTGGAGCAACTCCTTATTGCAGAATCTACCAACAACTTGTAGTGCTAATAACATAAACACGCCACAAGCAATAAGAACTCCCCAAGAACTAGATGAACCAAGAACAAACTACTACGATATATGTACGATCTCACAAGAACACAATCAATATGCAGAAATAACCAGTACTTCTTATTCTCCAAGAAATACAAAGATTACAAAGATATTATCACTCTCAATCTCTCTCCCTCACCTTTAAACACTCGGTACAATCCCTTCTTGAAGTTGAACAATAATAACGGCTCACCAATTTTCTCTAATCAGTTGATACAAACCCTAGAGTCTACAACCATATATATAGCCCCTAAATAAACCCTAAAAGATAAACACAAATTCAGCTTATTAGGCCTTAAACTCGTTAGCCTAAATATAACACAACGTCGCTGACGGTCGACTGCACCCCTAGGTCAGTCGACCACAACTCTCCATATTGCACATCTTCTACTCGCTGTTTTCTTCTCTTGTTGTCTTCGTCTCCGCCTCTTCTTCTCCAACTTCAAGTACTCCGTGCCTAAGTGTATTTGAGGCCACAATCCTAACACTCCTGAACTGTGAAAATTTACAACCTATAGCTCAGATACAAATTGTTAAAATTTCACTGCTAAGTTTAAGACAACAATCACTATGAATAAACCACCAGGCAATAGTAAATCAAACGAAACACAAAAAGCACACAATTTTGTTCCGGTTTGAGCGAACCCTAACCTGGGGGAGAAATAACCCAGATATTATTCAACTGAAGAAGATATATGAGATACCACACTCTCACCATGAACGTATCTATCTTTCCAGCCTCTGGATGATAATCTGCTATTTACAATGGAGAACTCTCAATCTCTCTACAATGAAGTACTACTCTCTCTTACCTCTCAAAGGAGGCCATTAAATGTATATAGAGATCTAAAGAAACACTAGGTTGCAGTCTTGATCCAAATGCAGTCGACTATCAATTGTTGCTTGTTGTTTCTGCTCCCTGTTCTTCCTCTCACTGCAATGCTTCGACCTTTTCTCGCTCCATCTTCTTCTCTTCACATCGAAGCATAGTATGCAAGACAAAATCCCAACATTGTGGATGTTCTTCTACTTTCTTATTGACTTTCTACTATTGGACTATGGTCTCTGTCAATGTTGGAATTAACTAGTTCATTTTTTAAATGAGAATCTGTTACAGATTCTACGGTTGTAGATAAGGTCATAAGTTTGTCTTGAAGAAAAGATTTTTCAAAATAAACAGCATCGCTATACAGCATCAAAGAATTATTTAATAGATCTAAAAACCTATCAGCTACACTATCTTCAACTGGACCTAAATATATGCATGTTAATGTTCTTGTTCCTACTTTAGACATTCTAATGTCAGGAATTTTAACATATGCGATACAACCCCAAGTTCTTAAGGTATTAAAGTGAGGTAGATGTTTGTGTCAAATCTCGTGTGATGTGGTAGAAAATTTGGCATGTGGAGGTCTATAAGAAGGTAATTAGCTGCTTATACAACTTTCCTAAAAAATATTAAATGGTAAGCTTGTAGTTAGAATCATTGAATTTTAACATTGTTGTTAATGTCCAGCTCCTATTTTTTGCTATTCCAATTGATTGAGGTGAGGTAGGAGTCGTAGTTTCCGAAGTGTTGAAGAATCTACCACAACTTGTAGTGCTAATAGCGGAAGTATACCACAAGCAATAGAAACTACTAAGACTTGATGAAACAAAAACAAGTGCCACTCCCCGCTTCCCAAAAATACGGAATACGAGTACATGACATTGGACCAGCGAATGACTAACATCACACATAAGCTGTTTATCCAATTAACTTAACAATATAATTGTTACCGCTGAATCTGGTGTGGGGGTAAACAGATAGTATTTGTGGATTCTTGGAAAACCTGAATAGCAAACACCTAACCTGTTTCGCCGGAGTTTGCCCGTTGACTACCGCCGTTCACCTGCAAAAAGTGCGAGACACCGGGATGGATCCCGGCGACGCACCCTCCGACGCTCTTGTCAGTAATCTGAATGATTAAGAAAGAGCTTTTTATTGGAAAAGTATTGATTACCTTTCAATGGAGATGGATGGGGGGTATTTATAGGCGCCGCTGGGATCAGATTAGGAATGTAATCCCCCTGTGGTTAGATAAGGAATGTAATCCCTAATCCCCAGTGAAGGGATAGATATGAATCAGGGTCGTTGATTAGGATTTAATCAGAAACCCTAATTCTATCCCTTCTGGACCGGGTTGGCTGCGGGTTGAAACCCGCACCCGATTGAGGTGGATCCGTTCGCGGGTAAGTGGGTCTTTGGAGAGGATAACCAGTACTCGCTTCAGACTCGTTGGTAGGTGAAATTACCGTTTTACCCCTGAGCTTCAAGATTCGTGCCCAATTTGGACGGTTCCGATTTAACCCCATTTTTAGCCATATCACGAGCCCCCCACTCCTAAAGACTGAGTTTGATCAGCCTTTGAGGAGTAGTTTAGCTGTTTTAATGGCTAGTGGAGTTGTATCGGAGCCCAAATGGAAGGCTTTGAATCTCGAAGGGGGTAGTGAGGTGATTTTTCAAGCTGTAAGCTGTTCTTAAGCTTCTCTGGATATCCGGCGGTTTTTATCTATTTGTTCGGATTATTTATTAAATTTTGCGATGTGTTAACCAGTCATTCGGGGTCTTAACAACACATTCTAGGCAATAATTGTTCGTTCAGGGGTTCAAAAATATTCCCCCGAATTTATAATTATCTTCTAGAATTTCTAGTTAATTTTTCCGAATTTTTAGTAATTTTTTCGCAATTTTTAAATAAATAGAACAATTAAAATAAATAAAAACTAATTTTTAATACCGATTTATGGCGTGGCGCAATCTGGGCCCTTGATCAGTGCCGAGCGTGATTTTCTGGGCGATCAGACGATCCGCGCTCCTCGGCAGATAGTTTCTTCATATACGAGGGTCGGTTCCTCGTCCCCTCGGCTCGGCAGGTCGGTACATGCCTCGGAATCAGCCGAACTACGTGGCATGATCCTGAGCGTCCATCTCAGCGTGGATCCCCAAAAAACACTATCTTGTCGTTTAGTGGACGTGACAAGATTTGAGCCGTCCATCATGACAAGCGCGCTTTTTGACAAGATCCAACGGCTGAGGGGGGTCGGCGGTTCTTTTCTCCATATACGAGGGTCGGTTCCTCGTCCCCTCGGCTCGGCAGGTCGGTACATGCCTCGGAATCAGTCGAATTACGTGGCGTGATCCTAAGCGTCCATCTCAGCGTGGATCCCAAAAAACACTATCTTGTCGTTTAGTGAACGTGGCCAGATCTGAGCCGTCCATCATGACGAGCGCGCTTTTTGACAAGATCCAACGGCTGAGGGGGGTCGGCGGATCTTTTCTCCATATACAAGGGTCAGTTCCTCGTCCCCTCGGTTTCGGAGGCTCGGCGCCGTTAGCCGAGGTATGGAGTTAGAGGTTTTGAAGAGTCTTAGCACTGGAGCGTCGTCACCCTCCGTCCCAGTAGCTCGGCTGCTTAGCCAAGCTGTTCGGTAGCTCAGCTAGGCAAACTGGTGACATGCAGCTCGGAAGGTACACGTGGTCAGATCTGGGGCGTCCATCATCGCGGGAATCACGAGGGCTGGGTTCAGATCACGAGAAAACGTTATTTTGTCGTTTTTTGAGTGTGGCGCAATCTGAACCGTCCATCGTGTCTTGACACAAATTTTGGAAAGATCCGACGGTGATTTGTCCTCGGAAGGATTTTTCTCCATATATAAGGGTCGGTTCCTCGTTCCCTCGGTTCGGAGGCTCGGTGCCTTTGGCCGAGGTATGGAGTTAGAGGTTTTGAAGAGTCTTGGCACTGGATTGTCGGCACCCTCCGTCCGAGTAGCTCGGCTGCTTAACCAAGCTGTTCGGTAGCTCGGCTAGGCAGATCGGTGGCAGGCAGCTCGGAAGGTACACGTGGTTAGATCTGGAGCGTCCACCATTGCGTGAATCACGAGGGCTGGGTTCAGATCATGAGAAAATGTTATTTTGTCGTTTTGTGAGCGTGGTGCAATCTGAACCGTCCATCGTGTCTTGACACGAATTTTGGAAAGATCCGACGGTGATTTGTCCTCGGAAGGATTTTTCTCCATATATGAGGGTCGGTTCCTCGTCTCCTCTGTTCGGAGGCTCGGTGCCTTTAGCCGAGGTATGGAGTTAGACGTTTTGAAGCGTCCTGGATTTGAAGCGTCGTCGCTCTTTGACTCAGTAGCTCGGCTGCTTAGCCAAGCTGTTCGGTAGCTCGGCTAGGAAGACCGGTGGTAGGCAGCTCGGAAGGTACACGTGGTCAGATCTGGAGCATCCACCATTGCGTGAATCATGAGGGCTGGGTTCAGATCACGAGAAAACGTTATTTTGTCGTTTTGTGAGCGTGGCGCAATCTGAACCGTCCATCGTGTCTTGACACGAATTTTGGAAAGATCTGACGGTGATTTGTCCTCAGAAGGATTTTTCTCCATATATGAGGGTCGGTTCCTCGTCTCCTCAGTTCGGAGGCTCGGTGCCTTTAGCCGAGGTATGGAGTTAGACGTTTTGAAGCGTCCTGGATTTGAAGCGTCGTCGCTCTTTGACTCAGTAGCTCGGCTGCTTAGCCAAGCTGTTCGGTAGCTTGGCTAGGAAGACCGGTGGCAGGCAGCTCGGAAGGTACACGTGGTCAGATCTGGAGCATCCACCATTGCGTGAATCACGAGGGCTGGGTTCAGATCACGAGAAAACGTTATTTTGTCGTTTTGTGAGCGTGGCGCAATCTGAACCGTCCATCGTGTCTTGACACGAATTTTGGAAAGATCTGACGGTGATTTGTTCTCGGAAGGATTTTTCTCCATATATGAGGGTCGGTTCCTCGTCTCCTCGGTTCGGAGGCTCGGTGCCTTTAGCCGAGGTATGGAGTTAGACGTTTTGAAGCGTCCTGGATTTGAAGCGTCGTCGCTCTTTGACTCAGTAGCTCGGCTGCTTAGCTAAGCTATTCGGTAGCTCGGCTAGGCAGACCGATGGCAGGCAGCTCGGAAGGTACACGTGGTCAGATCTGGAGCATCCATCATTGCGTGAATCACGAGGGCTGGGTTCAGATCACGAGAAAATGTTATTTTGTCATTTTGTGAGTGTGGCGCAATCTGAACCGTCCATCGTATCTTGACACGAATTTTGGAAAGATCTGACTGTGATTTGTCCTCGGAAGGATTTTTCTCCATATATGAGGGTCGGTTCCTCGTCTCCTCGGTTCAGAGGCTCGGTGCCTTTAGCCCGAGGTATGGAGTTAGACGTTTTGAAGCGTCCTGGATTTGAAGCGTCGTCGCTCTTTGACTCAGTAGCTCGGCTGCTTAGCCAAGCTGTTCGGTAGCTCGGCTAGACAGACCGATGGCAGGTAGCTCGGAAGGTACACGTGGTCAGATCTGGAGCGTCCATCATTGCGTGAATCACGAGGGCTGGGTTCAGATCACGAGAAAACGTTATTTTGTCGTTTTGTGAGCGTGGCGCGATCTGAACCGTCCATCGTTTCTTGACACGAATTTTGGAAAGATCCGACGGTGATTAGTCCTCGGAAGGATTTTTCTCCATATATGAGGGTCGGTTCCTCGTCCCCTCGGTTCGGAGGCTCGGTGCCTTTGGCCAAGGTATGGAGTTAGAGGTTTTGAAGAGTCTTAGCACTGGAGCGTCGCCACCCTCCGTCCCAGTAGCTCGGCTGCTTAGCCAAGCTGTTCGGTAGCTCGGCGAGGCGAACCGGTCGTCGAGTCGTGGACTTGAGCGCTTCGTGGAGCCTTTGTTGTGATACTGAAACGTCGCAACTCTCCGCTTTGGCGCTTTGGCTTCTTAGTGGGCTTTTTAGATTCCCAAGGCAGCCCAAACGTCGCATTGGGGTTATAAGTTCTTACTCCCCCACCCCCCAAGCTCATTTCTCACTTTTCACTCCAAGTTTTCACTTTTACTCTCTATGCTCTCCGCTAGCGGCGATTTTTGATCCAAGGCGGTGACATTAGCTGTCGCGTGGGCCAGGCGATTTCCGGCGAGCTTTTTCCGACCGTGAACGTCACTTCAAGGGCACGTCACTTCAAGGTCAGTCAACTTGCCTTAGCTTTTTTATAGAGATGTCAAGGGTGAACTCGGGGAGTGAGTGTTAGTGTAGGTGCCCTAGAGGCAATGCAATGATATTATGTAATCAGTATTATTGACATTATGTTCTATTTGATTATATTAATAATTTATTATGCTTCGTATTTACTGCGTTATAAATGTTAGCATGATAAATGTCCTTAGATTATTAATACGAACTATATGAACATGAGATCATATATAGTATAATAATCTTAAATGTCCCTAGTCGAGTATTATTATTAGGACAGTAATAATACATTGAGACTAGTATGTTGATTGATTGATGACCACCTCTCATGGGTCATTAGTATAGAGATACTAAAATCAATACATAGGTAAATGTAAGAGTACATTGTACTGGACAGACCCACTGTGAGATTCAACATGGAATAAATAAATAAGTGTCATAAGTAATCTCACTGTGATAATGGTGTAATGGTCCTCTGACCTGAAATCATTATATTTCTACACGAGAATTAATGTACTTTGATTCTATCAAAAGTTATTTTTAATCGGGTAATGATAAAGATAGTATTGGGTTCATTATCAATCGTGTGAGAAATGTGAATGATCTAGATGGAATTTAACCCTCCTAATTTTAGGAGCGATATTATCGGCCTCTTGTTTGAGTGAGACTATGAAATGCATGGCCATGCTCAAATATTGATTTGTTTGAATAGTCTACTCATCGATCAAGAAAATAAAGATTAAATTATTAAGAGGATGACACGAACCATGCCTCTAGTTTAATCTATAATATCAAGGTTAAAAGGATTATATTACATGGAGACATTAGTCACAAAAGGTTTAATTGAATCACCAATTATTATTATTACTTGGGTAGCAATGATGTATTACTAGATGTCGCTCATTGTTTATAATTTTATTATTAGATAATAAAATTATTGCCAACGTAATAATAACCTAAAGGGTCACACACTTAGAACGTTTAAAAGGAGTTTTAATTTAAATTCGGAATTTAAATTAAATGATTCGAAATTAGTTATTTAATTAATTGAGTTGGACTTAATTAATTAAAATATAATTCGAATTTAAATGATAAAACCAAATCAGATTGGTCTTAGCAGAAGCCAAACTGATTACGGTTAAGCCCACCTCATTCTCTCTTATAAATACATAGAGATGTATTGGTTTATTTTCATCTTTTGGCAACTTCGTTTTCCATAGAAAACCCTAGCTGCTCCAATTGTTGAGAGGCAAGAGGGAAAACCCTAGCCGCTCCAATTGTTGAGAGGCAAGAGAGAGAGAGAGAGATAGAGGCAAGCTTCATCGGCTAGTACCGGCTCCCTTGATCGTTGGACGATCGGACGTTCGTGTGGACTGCTTTAGAGACGCGGATCTTGCTACAAGGGTTGCGTGGTGATTGTGTAACAGGACCTCCATCTTTCAGCCTTCGTAAAGCTCCTAAAAGGTAAAATTTCGTTTTTTTCCCATGATCAGCCATGTCTTATACACAGATCCTAGGGTTAGGGTTTCGGATTTTATCTATGGTTTTTTGCTGCATGTGTGCCCCGAATCCCTTCAATGGTATCAGAGCCACGTGTATAAGGGGCTGATTTGGTTACGTGTTTACTGCATTCGATGCATGTATGCATGTTTTATGAATCTGCCTTGATACAGTTATATGATATGTCGATTATAATATGTTATGTCGATCATATATGATTCTGTTATGCTATATATTGTGATTTGATATTTTACAATCTGCCATGACTGATCAGTAAGCGATTTTGTATGTTATGCATGATGTTTGGTTTATATGGTGATATAAATTAATGGACAGATGGTGTTTGGACACGATCTGTAAACTGGGATATGATATGAATGTATATGATACATGGTTCCGGAACTGTATATGATGCAGTGGCGGCAGAGACTAAAAGATATGATCTGTTGTTCGAAATCGATGATTTCTGAATAGGGATAGTCTTCTGGAATTAAAAAAAATTTCTGATTTCGAGCTCGACCCCCGCCCGGGGCTGCCGCCCCCGGACCCCGCCCGGGGGCTGCCGCCCCCGGACCCCTGCTGTATATATTTTTTTTTTGTGTTCTTAATTGTTTACTTGAGCATGGTGCTGGTTATGGCCTTAAGACCCTTAGATTAATGGTTTATGGTTTTGGTTTTGTAAATACAACTTGCATGTCGTTTTCTTCATTCTTGTAATTGTATAATCTCGAATGTAACTCGAGTTTTATTATGTAAGTACATTAGTATAGGTTGTTTTCAATTATTCAATGTAATGTACTTGAAGATTGAAGGACGATCCAAGAAGTGGAGCAACCAAGGAGAATGAAGACATGTAATTGTATTTATATTTTCCACCATAGATTGACCTCGATCCTTTCATTAGCTTGAAAGGATCATGTAGGATAAAGGCCATAACCAAGCACGTTTACATACTGCACTTTACATATTGATGTATGAATGTTTGTGTAGAATACATTATGATGCATACTTCAATTAGATTAATAATGTATTAATGTATGTATTAGATACATCACCCATGCCATGCCTGCTTAAACAAGATAAAATCTGTAACGATTTAAGATGAACATTAAACAAACGATCATGAGATTCTCGTGTTTATGAAACACGGCAATTAAATATGAATTTTCATTGATTCAACGATTGAATGATTTTGTCAACAACCGATTTCGAATCTGTAAGAAAAAGGGTGCCAATAATGCCGTCTGTGCGTTAACCTCTGATCTGGAAATCATTCATTCAACGAATTTTTGATTTGAAATATTTAGTTCCAAGACAAATTGGGAATCTCTTTATGATGGGATCATGATCGTTTATAAGTAAACCCCTTAACAAAATATTAAGTTAATTAGATGCTTTCCAATGAATTAACACTCATCAAAGCCTAGATCATAAGGGGTGGGTTTGCCAAAGTAGAGCACTCCTTTTAATCGTGGTTAGGTGCGAAAGAATAAATGTGATATTCGTCATGTTAATCATTGGGTCCAACTTAACTAAGTCGTCACAATAGGATTATGGATTGTGAACTTAGAAGCATAGAGTTTGGCAAAATTTATTAGATAAATTAGAACAATAGTTGTTCACCAAACTATCCAAGAATTATATGTGATATAATTGACAAATGTTGTCTACCTAAATAGTTATGTTTTGGGAGAATTAGCCAACGCTGACTCAAGGCATAATGAAATATGGATCTTGGCTCACTAGAAAATTAGTTTCCGAATTGATAGTAAGGGCTATTAGTTTGAACAAAATAGTGGGAGGTATATTAAGTTGAATGTACCATGATCACTTGAACATAATTATTAATTATTTGACAATCTAACTTATCTTATGCATTTTAAACATTGTAGATACTAAATGGCGCAAAACACAAACAACTCTTTCTCCGTGCGATCAGTCCTTGAGAAGGACAAGCTGACAGGAACAAACTTCCTTGACTGGTCTAGGAATTTGAGGATTGTCCTCAGGCAGGAGCGTAAGCTCCATGTTGTTGAAATTCCTCCACCGGTCCATCCTGGTGACGGTGCAACTCGTGCTCAACTAAATGCTTACCAGAAGCATATTGATGATGCGACGGATGTTGCTTGTCTCATGCTTGCAACTATGAGTGCTGAGCTTCAGAAGCAGCATGAGCATATGGATGCTTATGCTATGCTTGAGCATCTTCAGACGATGTTTCAAGTACAGGCTCGTCAAGAAAGGTTCAATACGTACAAAGCTATTTTTAACTACAAGCAAGGAAATAACCCGGTTGGACCGCATGTTCTGAAGATGATTGGGTATTTTGAATACCTAGACCGTTTGGGCTCCGGGCTTACTCGAGAGGCTCAAATAGATATTATCTTGCAATCTTTGAACAGCAACTATGCCCAGTTTATTATGACTTTCATCATGACCGAGCAAGACAAAACACCCACTGAATTGTTGGCACTGTTAAGAACTACGGAAGCCAACATGCAAAAGGCACCTGAGAATGCTGCCATAATGATGGTGGGCAATAAAGGTGCTAAGGGAAAGGGGAAATGGAAGGGCAAGAAAAAGATTGGATCTAATGCAGTTGCTCCTTCCAAGCCCACTTTCAAGAAAGCTCTCAAGCCTAAAGGTGGTGTTGCTAAACCTGATAAGGGTGATTATCACTGGTGCAAGAAACCAGGTCATTGGAAGAGAAACTGTCCAGCTTATTTGGAAAGTCTGAAGAGCGTGAAATCTCTGAATATTTCTGATTCAGGTATTCATGTTATAGAAGTCAATTTATCTACTTCTACATCTTGGGTATTGGATACTGGATGTGGTTCTCACATTTGTATTAATGTGCAGGGACTTCAAAGGAGTAGATCTTTGGCAAAGGGAGAGATCGACCTACGCGTTGGCAATGGAGCAAAGGTTGCTGCTTTGGCCGTAGGGACTTATTATTTATCGTTGCCCTCTGGGCTTATTTTAGAACATGAGAACTGTTATTACGTGCCTGCGATTTGCAGAAACATTATTTCTATTTCTTGTTTGGACAAGAAGGGTTTTTCGTTTATAATAAAAGACAATTGTTGCTCTTTTGGTTTAAATGATTTAACTTATGGTGTAGCGCGTTTATTTAATGGTTTATATGTTCTAGATCTTGATTATACTCCCGTCTATAATATGAATAAACGTCTTAAAGCAAATGACTCAAATCAAACATACCTTTGGCATTGTCGATTAGGCCATATAAATGAGAATCGCATATCCAAACTACATAAAAATGGATTTTTGGATAAGTTTGATTTTGAATCATACGATGAATGTGATGCTTGTTTACTTGGTAAAATGGCAAAAGCTCCTTTTACTAAACAAGGTGAAAGAGCCAACGAACGATTAGAACTGATACATAGTGATGTATGTGGTCCAATGCGTTCTATGGCAAGAGGTGGCTTTTATTACTTCATAACATTTACTGATGATTTCAGTAGATTCGGATATGTGTATCTTTTGAAACACAAATCTGAATCCTTTGAAAAGTTCAAAGAATTTAAAGCTGAAGTAGAAAAGCAAATAGGCGGAAGTATTAAAACTCTTCGATCTGATCGAGGAGGTGAATACTTAAGCCATGATTTTAAGAATTACTTAAAGGAGTGTGGTATAGTATCACAACTCACTCCTCCTGGAACACCACAATGGAATGGGGTTTCTGAAAGGAGAAATCGTACCTTGTTGGACATGTACGATCGATGATGAGTCATGCTGATCTTCCAATAAGTTTCTGGGGTTATGCCCTAGAAACGGCTGCATATACACTAAACCGAGTTCCAACTAAAGCGGTTCAAAAGACTCCATATGAGATATGGACTGAGAAACGTCAAAGCATGTCATTTATGAAAATATGGGGATGTGAAGCGTTTGTGAAACGTATGATCTCTGACAAGCTTGGACCAAAATCATACAAGTATTATTTTGTGGGGTACCCGAAGGAAACTAAGGGTTACTTCTTCTATAATCCGACCGAGAACAAAATAGTTGTTTCTCGCACTGCTGTATTTCTTGAACGAGAGCTAGTCTCCAAAAGAAACAGTGGGAGGAAAATAGAACTCGATGTAGCTCGAGACCCACAAGATAATGTTGAACCCGAATTGGAACTTGAGCAGGATATTCAAGATAATATTCAAGATGACACTGCTCAAGAAACACAGATTGTTCGTAGAACTGGTAGGATTCGCCATAAACCTGAGAGATATTATGGATTTCTCTTAATAGAGAATGGTGATTTGATGCTCATAGATCAAGATGAGCCCCTCACCTACCAAGATGCTATGAACAGTCCTGACTCTGAGAGATGGCTAGAAGCCATGAAATCTGAAATGGATTCCATGTATGATAACCAAGTATGGACTTTGGTTGATCCACCTGAAGGGGTAAAACCTATAGGGTGCAAATGGGTTTTCAAAAAGAAAATCGACATGGAAGGAAATGTTCAGACCTATAAAGCTAGGTTGGTTGCAAAAGGTTTCAAACAAATTCATGGTATTGACTATGATGAAACTTTTTCACCTGTAGATATGGTCAAATCCATTAGGATTTTGCTTGCAATAGCAGCTTATCATGATTATGAGATCTGGCAGATGGATGTCAAAACAGCCTTCCTTAATGGGAGCCTTGAAGAGGATGTGTACATGACACAACCTGAAGGTTTTGTCAGTCCAAGGGATGCTAGAAGGATATGTAAGTTGCGTCGATCCATTTATGGACTGAAGCAGGCCTCAAGGAGGTGGAATATTCGTTTTGACCAGACAGTCAAGGAATTTGGCTTTATTCAAAACGAAGATGAATCTTGTGTTTACAAAAGGGTTAGTGGGAGCCACGTGGCATTCATAGTATTATATGTTGATGATATATTACTTATCGGGAATGACATACCTTCTCTACAGGCTGTTAAGACTTGGTTGGGAAAAAATTTCTCCATGAAAGATTTAGGCGAGGCGACCTATATATTAGGGATCAGGATCTATAGAGATAGATCCAGAAGATTGATTGGCCTAAATCAGAGTACATATATTGACAAAGTACTGCATCGTTTTGGGATGCAAGATGTTAAAAGGGGATTTGTCCCGATGTCTCATGGGATATCGATCTCGAGTGACAATAGTCCTAAAACATTGGATGAAAAGGACCGCATGAGTAAGATTCCATATGCTTCTGCAATTGGATCTATCATGTATGCAATGATATGTACTCGTCCTGATGTGTCGTATGCTTTGAGTATGACGAGCAGGTTCCAGTCTAATCCAGGTGAAGGTCACTGGACAGCTGTCAAGAATATTCTTAAGTACTTGAAGAGGACTAAAGATTCATTCTTGGTATATGGGGGAGAAGAAAGACTAGTGGTAAAAGGTTACACTGATTCTAGTTTCCAAACAGACAAGGATGATTCTATATCCCAGTCTGGTTTCGTGTTTTGTCTCAACGGAGGTGCTGTAAGCTGGAAAAGTTCAAAGCAAGAAACAGTAGCTGATTCTACAATGGAGGCTGAGTATATTGCTGCTTGCGAAGCAGCTAAGGAGGCAGTTTGGATCCGAAATTTCATCACAGGGCTTGGTGTGGTTCCATCGATCGCAGATCCTATCGATCTTTATTGCGATAACAATGGAGCCATAGCACAAGCAAAGGAACCAAGATCGCACTCCAGGGCAAAACATATACTTAGAAGATATCACCTTATTCGTGAGATTAATGAACGAGGAGATATACATATATGTAAAGTGCAAACAAATGATAACGTAGCTGACCCACTGACTAAGGCTTTGTCGCAGCAGAAGCACGAGGGTCACACTAGTTCCATTGGTATTCGATACATGAGTGATTTGCTCTAGTGCAAGTGGGAGATTGTTAGTGTAGGTGCCCTAGAGGCAATGCAATGATATTATGTAATCAGTATTATTGACATTATGTTCTATTTGATTATATTAATAATTTATTATGCTTCGTATTTACTGCGTTATAAATGTTAGCATGATAAATGTCCTTAGATTATTAATACGAACTATATGAACATGAGATCATATATAGTATAATAATCTTAAATGTCCCTAGTCGAGTATTATTATTAGGACAGTAATAATACATTGAGACTAGTATGTTGATTGATTGATGACCACCTCTCATGGGTCATTAGTATAGAGATACTAAAATCAATACATAGGTAAATGTAAGAGTACATTGTACTGGACAGACCCACTGTGAGATTCAACATGGAATAAATAAATAAGTGTCATAAGTAATCTCACTGTGATAATGGTGTAATGGTCCTCTGACCTGAAATCATTATATTTCTACATGAGAATTAATGTACTTTGATTCTATCAAAAGTTATCTTTAATCGGGTAATGATAAAGATAGTATTGGGTTCATTATGAATCGTGTGAGAAATGTGAATGATCTAGATGGAATTTAACCCTCCTAATTTTAGGAGCGATATTATCGGCCTCTTGTTTGAGTGAGACTATGAAATGCATGGCCATGCTCAAATATTGATTTGTTTGAATAGTCTACTCATCGATCAAGAAAATAAAGATTAAATTATTAAGAGGATGACACGAACCATGCCTCTAGTTTAATCTATAATATCAAGGTTAAAAGGATTATATTACATGGAGACATTAGTCACAAAAGGTTTAATTGAATCACCAATTATTATTATTACTTGGGTAGCAATGATGTATTACTAGATGCCGCTCATTGTTTATAATTTTATTATTAGATAATAAAATTATTGCCAACATAATAATAACCTAAAGGGTCACACACTTAGAACGTTTAAAAGGAGTTTTAATTTAAATTCAGAATTTAAATTAAACGATTCGAAATTAGTTATTTAATTAATTGAGTTGGACTTAATTAATTAAAATATAATTCGAATTTAAATGATAAAACCAAATCAGATTGGTCTTAGCAGAAGCCAAACTGATTACGGTTAAGCCCACCTCATTCTCTCTTATAAATACATAGAGATGTATTGGTTTATTTTCATCTTTTGGCAACTTCATTTTCCATAGAAAACCCTAGCCGCTCCAATTGTTGAGAGGCAAGAGGGAAAACCCTAGCCGCTCCAATTGTTGAGAGGCAAGAGAGAGAGAGAGAGATAGAGGCAAGCTTCATCGGCTAGTACCGGCTTCCTTGATCGTTGGACGATCGGACGTTCGTGTGGACTGCTTTAGAGACGCGGATCTTGCTACAAGGGTTGCGTGGTGATTGTGTAATAGGACCTCCATCTTTCAGCCTTCGTAAAGCTCCTAAAAGGTAAAATTTCGTTTTTTTCCCATGATCAGCCATGTCTTATACACAAATCCTAGGGTTAGGGTTTCGGATTTTATCTATGGTTTTTTGCTGCATGTGTGCCCCGAATCCCTTCAGTGAGGCCTCGTCCTCGGGCGATAGTGGTGCCGAGGAAAGGAGGCAGACGGAGATCTGAAGGAAGGGGAAGCAAGTAGCCGAGCCGTGTGTGGCCGAGGTGAGGAGGGAGAAGAAGAAGAGGGTAGTGGCCCAGTCTCCTGTGGTCGAGGTGATTGTGGAGAATCCGAGGCAAGCCCCTGAGACGGGCCGATACCCTTGTGTACTGTCTGGGCACGCTGGGGTTAGGCAGTACGAGGGCGATCTCATGAAGAAGGCGATCATTGGCAAGTCGGAGGTCTACGAATAGAACAACCCGGTTCTGACTACCAAGGCGGATGAAATTGGATCGGTTCTATCCGAGAGGGACCTCCTTCGGATCAGAAAGGGGTTCGCCATCCCTCCGGAATACAAGCTAATTCTCCCCGGCCCTGGGATGCGGGCGAACTCCAAGCTGTCGTCGTCGGATATGTGCATGTTCGACTACGGCTCTCTGAACGCCGGACTGCGTTTTCTGCTGCATCCCTTCATTCTCCAGGTCCTCGGATGGTACCGCCTCGTGCCGACCCAATTTATGCCGAACACATGGCGTCATGTGAACGCCTTCCTGCTCCAGTGCCGCAACGCCGAAGTCGAGCCGGACCTGACGGTCTTCCGAAGCATGTATTGGATAAACCGGATGCACAAGACCGAGCATCGATACTACCTGGCGCCGAGGAAGGGTGTTCGGATTATAGAAAACCCGGACTTGATCAAAGGGTGGAAGGAAAAGTTCTTCATATTGAGGGAGGCATCGATACTGCAAATTCCGAGCCGGTGGAAGCCAGAGGTGCCCAAGTTTGCGAGGGCCGACCCAGAACTGACTGTGGCCGAGGAGGAGGTGGCGAGGAAGATCGTAGCCCTCCCGATGTTGAGTTGGAGGGAGATGACCGAGGAGGTGCTGTACGGGTCAGGCCTTAGCCTGATCGACCCGAGTACGCTCCTGACATCTCGTATTTTTTTTCTAAGTCTTTAGCTCATCTCACTAGCTCTTAATTTGTTTGTTGTTTGGTTCAGAAGCGCCGAAGATGGACTTTACGGCCATGATGAATGAGAGGGGTAAGGTAGCCGATGGAAGGAAGAGGAAGAGGCCGAGCACCAATGCTTCGTCAGGCCGGCCCACCAAGGTTGCTTCGACCACCACTCTGCCTCCCCCGGTTGCTGAGGCGCCTTCGTCGACGGTGGTTGTTGCCGAAGGGCCCTCGGCTAATGTCGCCTCTACCCCGGTCGGTGAGAACTTCGACGTCTCGACGGCGTTGTCGCTTGAGGCTCCGCCGCTGACTGCTCCGGCCGAGGTGATCTTGACCGAGCAGCACAAGCAGCTGTTCGTTCCGAACTGGCGAGTCAAGAATCATGATGGATTCCTCAGCAACTCGCAGATGTCAATGCAGGCCGTCAAACACTTGGCGACCCCGAAGGATCGAGCCGCGCTGCAGGCGTGGACGGTCGGCGACGACACTTATGAGGTCGCCCAGTCGCTCGTATCGGTAAGTCTCGTGTACCTTTTTTTATAGAATTTCTTTAAGTCTGCCGTTCGACTCCTACCCTATTCTCACCATCGTCTTGTTTTGGCAGGCCACTTGTCACTTCAACCATCTCCTCGAAGCGTTCGCCGAACAGGAGAAGGAGTTGAAGGCCGCCAGTGATAAGGACAGGGCAGACAAGGTGAAGGCGGTTCGGTAGCTCGAAGCAGAGCAGAGGCGAGCCGAGGGCTTGGAGGTCCAGGTGGCCGATCTTGTGGCCGACCTGGAGCGAGTCAAGGGGCGGCTCACTGAGGAGGCCGCCAAAGCTGCCAAGGCTGCCGAGGAGTTGGCGGCGTCAGCGAAGGCTCTGGCCGAGGTGAAGGCGGAGAAAGAGGCCTTAGCAACGAAGATCAAGGCCGAGGTCGAGGCCGAGGCGAAGAAGCACATGGCCTCGAACATGGAGAAGTCCTACCAGAGGGCGCTCGACCATGTTCAGGACCGCGTCCCTGGCTTCGAACGGGTCGGCTACAGACTGTGGCCCGGATCCCCATCGGACGGCGAGGAGGAAGGAGGTGAAGGTGACGAGGTGGAGGGCGACGAGGAGGATGAGGTTGTCGCCGACGCTTTGGAGACAAACCCCAGGGCGGGGCGAGAAATAAGGGGCCATCTGGCAAAGCGCCTGTGGTCGAACCGGCGACGCAGGTGGACTCCTGATCTTCTTGTCTTTTTGTAGTCTTTGTTTTCTCTTTTTTTTAAAAATGTAATGCCTTTTTGCGGACTGGCCACCGCTCCTTTTTATGAATGAAAATTTTACTTCAAATTTGTCCAAGTGTTTGGGTCGGTGTATAGTTTTCCAATTGCGGTATTCTTGTATTTCAGATCCTCGAACATGCCCCAAATACCGTAGCAACTCGGCGTCGAGCCGAGCTGTTTAAGCAATCTCGTGAGGCTCGCCTCGTGGGTGAAATTGAGCTCACCAAAAGGTTGATGTTCAACGTGGAGAAGAAGAACAGTGAGCTTCTGGCCGAGGTGCACCATCTCCGGATAGTTGAGGAGGAGCTATCGGCGAAAGAGGCAGAGCTGGCCTCGGTGCTGGCCGAGCGGGATGAGCTCGAGAAGAAGGTCGAACAGCTGCAAAGGGTCACGGTCGATAAGAGCATCGAGGTGACCAACTTACGTCGCATTATATTCGACAATGCTGAGTACCCCGGTTCGGCAAAACTCCCTCGGTTCAAGATAATGGTTAAGGACGACACTCTGAAGGATAGGATCGTCGAGCTCGAGGAGGAGGTGGCTCGACTGAAGCCTCAGCCTGTGAGGGCTAATGTCCGCAGCACTTCTTGCACTCGCGAGGAAAGAGAATGAGGGATCACCTTTTACGAGCTAGCGACTCGCGGCCAAGTTATTGGTCGGACAGCAGCCGACGCACAAAGCGGAGTAGCTGTTAGCTCGAGCGGGGCCTCGGTCGGAGCCACCGTTAGGGTTAGTGGCGAGGCGACGTCCCAGTTCGTCAGCCTAGAGACAAGCTCAGAGGTGAAAAGACGGAAACCGCGATTGTCTCTGAATCGGAACGTCCCTGTTCTGAGGAGGCACTGAACGAGTGGCGTCGAGCCTTTTACTTGCATCGTCTCAGTTGTTGTAATAACATGCCTTGTAAATGTATTTAGTTGCTTTCCCGCTGTAACCGTGTCTTGTAAATTCGCCAAGTGTCTTAATAAAATCGAAGTTGCTTTGTTCATCGTTGTGCCGTGGTTGACTTGTTCTTGACGCCGAACCATAAGGACCCATAGTTGTCTTCTTTGTAGGTTTTAGCCGCAGAACTTTAGTTTTTCGCTCGAAGTATACCGAGGTGACTGTGCGCTTCCGAGGTGCGATAACTCGATCATCAGATTCCGCCCACGTGGCAACATCTAGATGGTCGATCATGATCGTGGTACGTATCACGAGATGGGAGGCACGAGTTCTAAGAAAACACTATCTTGTCGTTTTGTGGACACGTGGCACGATCAGATCCGTTCATCACGTTCTAGCACGCATTTTGAGATGATCCAACGGTGAAATCGGTTCGGCAGAATTTTTCTCCATATACGAGGGTCGGTTCTTCGTCCGCTCGGCTCAGGGTTCTGAGTGAGCGCGGTTGAGCCAACCGATGGATTTCGAACCACCGTTAGAGTTGCTCGACGGTTGTGGGAGCAGTTCCGAACGGCGACCAACTTCTAGCTCGCTTACGAGCGAACCTGCGAAGTAGGGTCGAGCCGAGTGTTGGACTCCGAACCATCGGTTGAGTTGTTCAACGGTTGTGGGAGCAGTTCCGAATGGCGACCTACTTCTAGCTTGCCGAGGAGCGAGCTGGCGAAGTAGAATCGAGCTAAGTGTTGAACTCCGAACCATCGGTTGAGTTGTTCAACGGTTGTGGGAGTAGTTCCGAATGGCGACCTACTTCTAGCTTGTCGAGGAGCGAGCTGGCGAAGTAGAATCGAGCCAAGTGTTGGACCCTGAACCATCGGTAGAGTTGTTCAACGGTTTTGGGAGCAGTTCCGAACGGCGACCTACTTCTAGCTCGCTTACGAGCGAACCTGCGAAGTAGGGTCGAGCCGAGTGTTGGACTCCGAACCATCGGTTGAGTTGTTCAACGGTTGTGGGAGCAGTTCCGAACGGCGACCTACTTCTAGCTCTCTTGCGAGCGATCTTGCGAAGTAGGGTCGAGCTGAGTGTTGGACTCCGAACCATCGGTTGGGTTGTTCAACGGTTGTGGGAGCAGTTCCGAACGGCGACCTACTTCTAGCTCGCTTACGAGCAATCTTGCGAAGTAGGGTCGAGCCGAGTGTTAGACTCCGAACCATCGGTTGGGTTGAAGAGTAAAGGCAGAGAGATGTACGCAATTTTTACAAGTAAAATATGAAAAAAGTTTCTTTATTGATGACTAAGCCAGCTGCTTCTAAAGTTGCGAGCTGTTATTACGAGAGAAAAATAAAAGAAAATTATTACATGTAATAGGAGAGGAACGGTTCGACATCTCAAAGTGCTTAGAGAGGCGTTGGTGCTCTCTCTTGGTACTTTAAGAGATGGTCAGCATTCCATGTCCTAGGGATCTCCCCGCCTTCGAGGTCTTCTAGTCTGTATGTGCCGGGGCGGATTACTTTGGCGATCTTGTAAGGTCCCTCCCAATTTGGGGCCAATTTGCTCTTCTGTCCTGGGAATGAGATGGCCAACTTTCTGACCAGGTCCCCTTCTTTGAGGTCCGTGGGACGGACTCTCTTGTTGTATGCCAATTCGATCCTTCTTCGGTAGCTTTGTTGACGAATGGCAGCTCTTTCTCGGATCTCATCTATCAGGTCTAGACTTGCTCGGAGATCTCTTGCGTTTTGCTCTTCTTCATAAGCTATTAGATGAGGAGAGGGTATTCCGACTTCTAGGGGGATGATGGCCTCGGACCCATAGGTGAGATTGAATGGGCTCTCTCCTGTGGGAGTCCGTTTGGTGGTGTGGTAGTTCCACAGCACGTTGGGAAGCTGATCAACCCATAAGCCTTTGGAACACTTGTCTAACCTCTTCTTAATGCCGGAGAGGATCTGTCGGTTAGCATTCTCAGCTTGGCCATTCGACTGGGGGTGAGAAACGGAGGAGAACCGGTGTTGGATGGCAAGGTCTTCGCATAAGGTTCGGAAGGCAGCCCCGGTGAATTGTGTTCCGTTGTCTGTTATCAGGACCCTAGGGACGCCGAATCGGCAGATCACGCTCTTCCAAAAGAACTGAACAACCTTGCTCTCGGTGATCGTGGCCAGGGGCTCGGCCTCTATCCATTTCGTGAAGTAGTCGATCGCCATGACTAAGAATTTGAACTGTCCGGGAGCTGGTGGAAATGGCCCTAGTAAATCCATCCCCCACATTGCAAAGGAGATCAGACTTGATAGGGAAGTGAGTGGAGCTTGTGGGAGGCGTCGGATGTCGGAGTACTTCTGACAGGAGCTGCATTGTCGAACGTGCCGTTCGGCGTCTCATAGGAGAGTGGGCCAGAAATATCCGTAGTTCAACATTTTGCGGGCTAAGAATCTGGACCCCGAATGTGCCCCGCCAATGCCCTGGTGAAGCTCTTGTAGGGCGTAGTCTGCTTGCTCGGGGGAGAGGCATCTCAGGTAAGGCCGACCGTCTACCTGTGTGAAGGAGCATTTGTATAAGATACCTCCGATCAGTGTGTAACGCTCGGCTCGGGTTCTCACTCTTCGAGCTTCCTTGGGGTCCTCGGGGAGGAGTCCGTCCCTTAAGAATTCGACGAGGGGCTTCATCCAGTCGTCTTTGAGCAGGACAGGCAGCGACTCCATAGAGTCGGGAGTTTCGTCCTCAATACTCGGCTACAGAAGGACCTCTATCAAGACGGTCTGCTCGAGGCCTTGAAAGGAGGAAGAGGCTAGTTTGGAGAAGCGTCGGCTTGAGCATTTTCTTCCCGGGGTATCCGCTGGATGAGGGCTTCTTCAAACAGTGTCATGAGGCTCCTGACCTTGGCTAAGTATTTAACCATCCTGTCATCACGTGCTTCATACTCGCCGAGGACCTGATTTACGACTAGCTGAGAGTCGCTAAAGATTCGGAGGCGTTGGGCCCCTGCATTTCGAGCCATTCCAAGGCCGACTATGAGTGCCTCGTATTCTGCTTCGTTGTTCGAGGCCTTGAAGTTGATACGGAGGGAGTATTGGAGGATGAAGTCATCTGGGCCTGCCAGAATGACCCCTGCCCCGCTTCCCTCATTGCAGGAGGATCCGTCCACATAAACCGACCAGACGGGTGGTCCCTTCACTGTTTGGCTGGACTCGGGGATGGTACTCTCCACTATGAATTCTGCTAAGGCCTGAGCCTTGATCGCAGTCCGAGTCTGATAAGTTATATCGTGCTGGCTCAGCTCGATAGACCATTTCATAAGGCGACCCGAGGTTTCTGGCTTGTGGAGGACCTGCTTCAGCGGTTGGTCGGTTAGAACGACCATCGAATGAGACTGAAAGTACGGGCGAAGTTTTCTCGCGGCCATCACCAGGGTGTAAGCCATTTTTCTATTTTCGGATAGCGGAGCTGGGCATCCCGAAGTACCTTGCTCACGTAGTAAATGGGCTTTTGAGCCCGGTCTTCTTCCCTTACCAAAACTGCACTGAGGGTCTGCTCGGAGGCTGCCAGGTAGAGGTAGAGGGGTTCACCAGGAATTGGTTTGCTGAGGAGAGGGGGATTGACGAGGTAAGCCTTGAGCTGGTCGGAGGACTCCTGTTGCTGTTGTCCCCATTCAAAACCTTTAGCCCCCCTGAGGGCCTTGAAGAAGGGGAGGCATTTCTCCCTGGACTTCGAGAGAAACGACCTATGGCGGCCAAGCGGCCTGTTAACCTCTGAACTTCCTTAACATTCTTGGGAGGGGCCATATCTAATATGGCCTTGATTTTCTCAGGGTTTGCTTCAATTCCTCGTTGGCTAACCATGAAGCCGAGGAACTTTCCAGACGAGACTCCGAATGCACATTTGTTCGGATTGAGTCTCATGTTGTGCTTTCTCAGAACATCAAATGCTTCTTGGAGGTCGGTTACATGATCGGCACCCCAGATGCTTTTTACAAGCATGTCGTCAACATACACCTCCATGTTTCGGCCGATTTGAGCTTGGAAAACCTTGTTGACGAGGCGTTGGTATGTGGCTCCGGCATTCTTCAAACCGAAGGGCATGACTCTGTAGCAATAGAGGCCCTGGTCGGTAACGAATGAGGTCTTCGGGATATCCGGAGGGAACATTCGGATCTGATTGTAGCCTGAGAAGGCATCCATGAAGCTGAGGAGTTCATGTCCCGAGGTGGAATCAATAAGAGTGTTAATACTCGGAAGAGGGAAGGGATCCTTGGGGCAAGCCTTTGTTTAGATCGGTAAAATCGATACAGATCCTCCAAGTCCCGTTCGACTTCTTCACCATTACTACATTCGACAACCACTCGGGGTAGTTCACCTCTTGTATGAACCGGGCCTTCAAGAGCTTGTCCACCTCCTCTTTTATAGCTAGCTGACGTTCGGGGGCGAACTTGCGCCTCTTCTGTTGAATCGGTTTGGACCTCGGAACAACGCTGAGGTGGTGGACTAAGAGCTCCTCGGAAATTCCGGGCATGTCTGCAGCTGACCAAGCGAAGAGGTCTCGGTTCCTTCGGATGCATTGTACAATGTCCGAGCATAAGGCGGGCGGGAGGGTCGTACTGACAAAGAACTTGCGAGTTGGATCCTGCTCAGAGAAGAGCACTTCCTCCAATTCATCCACCAGCTCAGACGTCGGTCGGGCAGCATCTTGGGGGATGTCCAGAGTTTCTAAGGAGAGGACTGGTCCGAGGGTAGAGGTCATGTAGCACTTACGGGCCGTTTCCTGATTGCCCCTCACTTCCCCTACTCCGGCCCTGGTGGGGAATTTCATCTTAAGATGGTACGCCGAAGGAACGGCTTCTAGAGCTGCTAGGCCAGGTCGGCCTAGGATGACATTGTAAGCTGCAGGAACATCCACAACCATAAAATCCATCGCCTCCGTTCGGGTAGTAGGAGTTTTGCCAGCGGTTACGTCGAGGGTAATCACCCCTTCAATAGTCACTGGCACTCCCGTGAACCCATGGAGCGTGTAGCCGGCGGGCTTGAGTCTGTCTCGAGAGAGCTTTAGGCCTTTAAAAGCGGCGAGGAAGAGGATGTTAACGGAGCTGCCGTTGTCTACTAGGATCCTCTCCACTTTGAAGTTCGCCATGTGGAGGCTGATGACGAGTGCATCACAATGAGGGGCGCGGACACCTTCAAGATCTTCGTCTGAGAATGTGACGGGCACTCCGAGGCCTTTGGGAAGAGGGGTGGTGCGAACCGAATTGACTTCTCTTATAAATGCCTTTCGAGAGGAGTTTGAGGAGCCGCCCATTAGGCCCCCATGGATGAGGTGTAGGACACACTCCTCTTCGAAGTCGGGCGTTTCATCGCGCTCCGGACGCTTATTAGCCCCCTGAGGCGGGGGAGGAAGTTCGGCTCGAACCTTGTCAACTGCCCCCTCTGGATGAGGGCTTCTATCTCATTCTTCAAGGCCCGATAATCATTGGTGTCGTGCCCGTGGTCCCGGTGATAGCGGCACCACTTCTCTTTATCCCTCTTCTTGGTGGGGGTGTTCATCCTTGGAGCAGGAGGAATGATCCCTTCCTTCTCAACTTCCATCAGAATGGTAGAGACGTTAGTGGTGAGGGGAGTAAACTTCTCGAATCTGGGGGGAGGTCGGCGCTGGCCCGCATTATCCTTCTGGAGCTTCTTGGCTCCTTCCTCTTCTGTTCCCTTTCTCTTAAACCCAGAGGAGGACCCCTCTAAGTTGGGGCGGTGCTCGGCTTCTTCGGCCCGAATGTACTTTTCGCTTCGGAGGAGGAGGTCAGAGAAGTTCTGTGGGGGCTTCTTGGCGAGGGAGGAGTGGAGGTTGGCATTGAGGACATTGGACTGAAATGCTGCTGCAGCGACCGACTGGTCGAGGGATGCTATGGACCTGGCTTCAGCCATGAACCTCTTCACATAGTCTCTCAACTTCTCACCCTTCTTCTGGTGGAGGTACAGTAGTGAGATACTGGTCTTCTCAGTTCTACGGCTACTTACAAAATGGGTGACGAAGAGGGTCTCGAATTGCTCGAAGGAGAAGATGGAGGATGGGGCAAGGCAAGAGTACCATTCTCGAGCTGGGCCCTTAAGAGTTGCGGGGAAGGTCTTGCAGAGGAGAGCATCGGAAGCTTGATGGATGAGCATTAGGGTTTTAAAGCTCTCGATGTGATCGACGGGGTCAGTCTCCTTGGAGTAGGTCTAGAATTAAGGAGGCTTGAAGCTGACTGGTACAGGTGCACCCATTATAGTTCAAGAAAAAGGAGGTCTGGTAGGACGAAGGGTCCTTCCTCTAAGTTATTCTTCTCGATCTAACTGACCCAAGCGCCTCTCCATCTCATGGAGACGGCGGTACACAGCGTCGTCCCTTCGATGGTAATCAGCCGAGCCTCTAGACTCGTCTTCGTACGAGGGAGAGCGAGGGCTACGACGACGGTAGCTTCTGGAGCGGCGAGGACGTTGCACATGCCGGGAGTTGCTGGGAGCTGGAGGAGGAGATGGTGACCGTCGGCGAGGACTTCGGACCGGAGGAGGAGAGAGGATCTTAGGTGCATTGGTGTTGGGACGGAGATTGAGAGCTTGTAGGACGGTCGCTTGGAACTGCTGGAACTCGGCACGGGTGATGGGTGCCTCATCGTTCCTAGGCTGTTGCCGACCTGCGGGGGAGTGTGGCCTTCTTCTGTAATGCTCGGGGGACTCTCTCTGCCCCCTTCGGGTAGGGGATCTTCTGTATTCTTGGCGGTGAGGAGATTGCTCATTCGGACGGTGTTGGCGGGAGGTTCCCTCTCGGGCCCGCTTTTCATCCAGATGGCGACGAAGATCCTCATCCTTCTGCCGATTGAGGACGGCGTTGTGAAGACCGGAAGCCCGGGGATGATGGGAGGCCATAGAGTTCGAAAAGGCGTTGTGGATGGAGACGTGGTCCGGATGGAGGGGCTGCTTCTGCGGGTTGGGACCCCTAGGAGGTTGCTGATTTTGCGGAGGAGGCAGGTCCTATTGGAGTGGGTCTTCCGCTGGAGGAGGAACTTGCCCTTGCTGCGGAGCCGGGTGGATGGGAACTTCTTGTTGCTGATCGGGGTTGGGTTCACCTGCAAAAAGTGTGAGACACCGGGATGGATCCCGGCGACGCACCCTCCGACGCTCTTGTCAATAATCTGAATGATTAAGAAAGAGCTTTTTATTGGAAAAGTATTGATTACCTCTCAATGGAGATGGATGGAGGGTATTTATAGGCGCCGCTAGGATCGGATTAGGAATGTAATCCCCCTGTGGTTTGATAAGGAATGTAATCCCTAATCCCCAGTGAAGGGATATATATGAATCAGGGCCGTTGATTAGGATTTAATCAGAAACCCTAATTCTATCCCTTCTGGACCGGGTTGGCTGCGGGTTGAAACCCGCACCCGGTTGAGGTGGATCCGTTCGCGGGTAAGTGGGTCTTTGGAGAGGATAACCAGTACCCGCTTCAGACCCGTTGGTAGGTGAAATTACCATTTTACCCCTGAGCTTCAGATTCGTACCCAATATGGACGGTTCCGATTTAACCCCATTTTTAGCCATATCAATAATCAATACAGAACATTTGCGCAGGCAATAATAATAATCTCATGAACAATAGTACTTGAAATGAGGCAATAAAAATATTCAAATACAATAATAATAATCCAACATTTGGAAACAATAATAAAATCAGGGACATAAGCCCAAAACAATAATAATTCAATACAAAATAATAACAAGTCTCAATACATTAAGTTCATTTAAAGCAATAAGCAATTAGAAATTAGTAGTCTTCAGAATGTTTGTTCTCCAATTGCAGTAGGTAATTCTCCTTCATTACCTGTAAACACTTCATCTAAAAAGAGGAAAAAAATTGTCCTTAGAGCAAGTCATGGACAGCAAATAGAGAAAGCAGGGAAGAATGAAATAATGGTATAACAATGAATCAATGGATCAGTAGGAATCAATAACATGGCACAATAATCAATAATCAATATCATGGTAATCGATGCAAGGGTGTAACAATGATTCAATATTCGGTAACAATATGCAACGGTCAATATCAATAACACTTAGGCAATATTTGGTATCAATAGGAACAATGATGAACAATATGCAGTGTCAATGTCGTGTGATTCTTAAGTCTATTATTTATTTTAATCCTAACTAATGCACGTACTACTGTGTCCCATCTGTTTCATACCACAGGTTCGATGCATACAATCAATTTCGTTTAGACTATAGTGGTAGACTCTATAGTTCATGTACTGGGTATGATGACGATAACAATATAACACGGGCCATGTGTAATTTCTTACACGATGACGATAACAATAATAACACGGGCCATGTGTAATTTCTTACACGATGACGATAACAGTAATAACACGGGCCATCATTCGAGTACAGTCCCCATATCATTAACTACTCTACATTTTCTTAAACTCCAGCTTGTTAATTATTTATCGATGCAACAATACAATATGCAATTGGGGTCATGAGATGAACAATAGTATCAATGGGAGAACAATAGGACGATAACATGAAGTGGGACAATTAGAATGATGACAATAACTCATTAGGATCATGCAATGCAACATACATACATTAATTCATACAATATATGATATAGAAATAATTAATCTATTAAAAACTGGAAATTACAATTCTGGACAGCAAGCGCAGTCTGTACAAAAACACAGTTTCCCGCTGACTCAGAAATCGAAAGTCAAATCTGTCAAAAAATCTGGAAACTAGACTTCCACACGGTTCCAACGCATATTTGAAGTTCAAAATTTGACTACAGTAGCTAGGTCAATCACAACATTCTTTACAGATTTCGTGTTCAGGCAGAATTTAGACATCATGTTATTTTACTTTTAGAATATAAAAAAACTCAACATTAAATTCAATAAAAATAGTTATTAGACTCCTAAACATGATTAATAACAATCTGGAAATTTTCATAGCAAAATTTTATCATTTGATCAGTCTTTTTACTGTTTAAGTCCGAAAGATACGAGAATCTGAAAATTTAAAAGTAAAAACTCAGCTGTAGTAAAACGAACATAACTTTTGCTACAAAACTCGGAATACAAAAATTCAAGATGTTCTAGAAACTAGAAAGATATGGCTACAATTCATATTCAGAAAGTATTTCGTTTTAAGGTCGTTTACTGGTTCGAAAACAGCAGTCAATATTCAGGTCAGCAAGCGTATACAGAGTTTTGGGTATTTTCTTGAAAATAAATTAATTAGACTATATGAGTATCGATCCTTTAGTCAATAAATTTTGTAATAAACATGATGGGTGTCAAAACATGATAAATAAAACTAGAACACGCTCATACATCAATTCATCATCAATCATTCATCAATCGATCAAACAACATACAACCTAGTAATTGTCTCTACAATAATTTATTTTTGTGACAATTATATGAACAACCCTAGTATCAATTCTATATGCACTCATGAAAGATCCAAAATTTAGAGTCAAAAGTGGCACGATGTCAAGAATATTGGGGTTAGCTCGTGTAAACCCTCAGTAGACCCAAGAAGCGATGAACAATGGATAATACGATAACAAAGAGATCTACTTGCAAGAGTTTCAACAAAACTTGAATTTGATACAATTAGCAATTCAAGAGGACGGTGACTTGCTTGTTAGATGGTGAAAACGAATACCAAGCATAACGGGATAAGGATCCCGAAGCAATGAACCCACGAACACACAATAACACGTGTGAATCACATGAAAACAAACCCAAAGCAAAACAGCACATAAAGAGACAAAACAACACAGTGCTCAGCCACGACAGCAAGCAAGGCCAGCGGCGGCGGTGTTGGCGACCAGAGGCAGCATCGACGGCGGAGCACAACGGTGGCGGCGGTGGTGGTTCTGGTCAATGATCGGACAGGGAAGAGTAGGGAAAGGTCGGAGCTGTTGGGTCCTGGCATTATCGAGCGAAGCCGAGGAGGGAGGAGACAGGGGGTTTCGGGGGTTTGCAGGGTTCTTGACTGGCGGCACTAGGAGAGCGGCGCCGGAGGGGGTTGGGCGACAGGAGGCAGCGACGGGGTGGCCGGAGTTGGCCGGGAAGATGCCGGAAGAGGATTGGGGGTTTTTGGCGGGAAAACAGAGGCGGAAGAGAGAGAACAGGAGGGGAGAGAGAGAGAGTAGACGGCTAGGATTTCAAAAATTGTGCAATTTTAGGGTTTGCATTAGGGTTGTATTTATAGGGTACAATTAGGGTATTGGGTTAGAGAATTAGGGTCCAATAATATCGGTTTTGGGTCAAGAACAAATCAAATTGGGTTTTAGGGTTCAATTAAGAGATAGGTCAAAATCAACAGGGTTCAAATAAAAATACCCACAATTAAATAAAAGATAATAGGTTCAACACGAAAAGCTCAGTCAAGAAGAACGAAAATTTTTCATGAACAAATTTAATCAAAAGAAAATAATCAAGAAAGAATAATAGGGTATTAAAATATGCATACATATATATATATACATTAAATCGAATAGTGAAATGCATATAAATTGAGCATGTTTGGGCTTAAAACAAAATAAGAATAATAATAATAATAATAATAATAATAATGCTAATAATAATAATAATACCGATAACAATAATAATAACAACAATAATAACAAATATTAATACCAATAGCAATAAAAATAATGATGATGATATGCATCAAAGTAGGATTTGAGTTTAACAATTTATTAAAATCTGAAAATTAATAATATGAATAGTCGATCAATTAGTGATAGAAAACAAGTTCAAATATACCATTATTCAAAATGAATAAAATTTCGATTAGAAAACACTTTAATACAAGATCCGAAATGAATCTAGCACAAAATAAATTTATAAAAAATCAAATTGTACAAAATACACGAAAAATACTAATTGTCGGGAATGGGGGTTACAACAAGTCACCACAATATATTTAAGATCTCACAAGAACACAATCAATATGCAGAGATAACCAATACTTCTTATTCCCCAAGAAATGCAAAGATTACAAAAGAGATTACAACTCTTAATCTCTCTCCCTCACCTTTGAAACACTCTGCACAATCCTCTTTTGAAGTTGAACAATGATAACGGCTCACCTCTTAATCTTTCTTTCCAGTTATATAAACCCTAGAGTCTGCAACCATATATAGAGCCCCCAAGTAAACCCTAAAAGATAAACACAAATCCAGCTAATTGGGTCTGAAACCCGTCAGCCCATATAACACAATGCCGATGTCGGTCGACCGCACCCCCAGGTCGGTCGATCGCAACGTGTAAAGCCAACTCCTGAACTTTAGACCGATCGTTGTCCTACTCTCTGTTGGACCCTGTACACTCGAAGAACCTCCTACAGTCAAGGTCGGTCGACCGCACCCCTGGTCGGTCGACCGCAACTCTCCAGACTGCACATCTTCTACTTGCTATTATTGTCTCTTGCTGTCTTTGTCTCAACATCTTCTTCTCCAACTTCAAATACTCCGTGCCTACGTTATTTGAGGCCAAATCCTAACAATCTCCCACTTTGACCAAATACACCACGCTTCAAAGTTATTGTAATTTTTACCTCGCATTATCTCTGCCAATTTCCCACTTTCATGGAAGACTAAAGTACTCCCCACTCTCATGAATATCACCTCCGCCACTCCACCACGTGGAGTGCACCAACCACCCCTCATTGCCTCATGAAGGATGTGCTCCACCAATCGCACAGAGCACGAATACCAGAGAAACAACCTCCTGTTTTGGATTCCGTGTTACAAGACTCCCCAACTCACATAATCTTCATCAACACCGAACATTGTTCAAAGCCTCTCAATGCACCCTCTGCACTAGAAGTCTCTGTGGACGACACCTCCATAATATCCGCAAACTGTTCAACCCCTACAGTCCTATTTCGGTTACCCTCATCGACATCACCCGGCATATCGATACCAGTGCTCTTTACCTCACAAGAGCGACTTGAAGCTTCGACTGCCATATCGCAAAGTACCTTCACCGCAGCAACGTCTTGCCCTCTAGGATCACTTCTATGGCCAGCAGCTCCCACTAAATTAGTAACCTCCCCTCCACAACTAAAAGAACTCAGTTGCACACCACACAACCTACAACTCGATTCTGGCTGAGAGTCAACTATAGGAGAAACACTTCTCACGTCTCTAAGCAAATACAGCATTCTCACACTTCCCTTTTGCAATCACCCTTGAACCTGCAGCTATACACAACTCTCCACTACCAATTGTAGTAGACATACCCTCTTTGTCTAGACTTCCAATCGAGATAAGATTTTCCTTCAAGTCTGAAATATGACTTGTCTCCTGCAAGAAAACACATTGATCATCATTGGCTTTCACGCGAACAGTACCAACCCCACGTACAGGACACCGGTGACTATTTCCCACAATCACATCTCCAAAAGAACACTCCTCGTAGTCATCAAACACCCCTCTCATCGGAGTATAATGAAAAGAAGCTCCCGAATCCCGAATCAATACACCAATCTTGAGTGTCCAACTCCTCTTGAGCTGATAAGCATTACTCTTCAATAAGCCTCACTTGAGCTTCCTTTGGGGTATCTCTCTTCGGTTTCTCCTGCTTCTTCTTCATATAGGCCTTGCAACTGCGCATCACGTGACCCTTCTTATGACAGTACCAGCACTCAAGCCTATGTCCCCCATTGCTGTCATCAGACCCACTCTCAGATAAACTATTTTGATTATTTCTTCTTCAACTTCTCTTAGATCTTTCACGTCTCCTCTCAACAGACATTACGAAATCTCTAGACGATGATGATAGATATCCCCCGTTTCTTACCCTTCTCACCTCCTCGTTCAGAATGTTACTCACCACATCCTGTAGAGTCGTCGAATCTGTCATAGTGCCTGTAGTAGTCTGTTCCACCGTAGCATAACTATCGGTATAGTAGATAGAAGTAACAATGACTGCCTCCTCTTTGAAAACTTCAAACCTGTAGAGTCCATCTGGTTATAAGCCATACAATAATTGTTCACATGCTCTGCTATTGAACCCCCTTTCCCTCAACTTCATATTAACCAATTTCTTCAGATGAAAATTTTGATTAGATGCCAACGGTTTCTTATACATATCCGTGAGAATCTCCATAGCCTCTTTTGTAGTCTTTTCCTTCGAGATATGAAATAACGCCTTCCTACTCAGCCCCAACTTAATCTGCCCTAGCGCCTTCTAATCCAAATGATTCCACTCCACCAAGATCTTCGCACCCTTGTCTCCACTTTTCGGCTTCTCATCAACCAACGGACCATCAAGATCTTTCTTATGAAGATACGTTATCACCTGAATTTTCCACAGCACGAAGTCACTCCCATCGAACCTCCCGATCTTCGACTTGCTATCGACCATCTCGAACTTAGAGCTCTGATACCACTTGTTGAAGAATCTATCACAACTCGTAGTGCTAATAGTGGAAGTACACCACAAACAACAGAAACTACCAAGACTTAGATGAACCAAGAATAAGTCACCACAATATATGCAAGATCTCACAAGAATACAATCAATATGCAGAGATAACCAATACTTCTTATTCCCCAAGAAATACAAAGATTACAAAAGAGATTACAACTCTCAATCTCTCTCCCTCACCTTTAAAACACTCGGCACAATCCCCACTTGAAGTTGAACAATGATAACGGCTCACATCTTGATCTCTCTTTTCAGTTATATATACCCTAGAGTCTATGGCCATATATATAGCCCCCAAGTAAACCCTGAAAAATAAACACAAATCCAGCTAATTGGGACCCGTCAGTCCATATAACACAGCACCGATGTTGGTAGACCGCACCCCCAGGTCGGTCGACCTCAACGTGTAAAGCCAACTCCATAACTCTAGACCGGTCGACTGTCCCGCTCTCTGTTGGACCATGTACACTCGAAGAACCTTCTACAGTCAAGGTCGGTCGACTGCACCCCCGGTCGGTCGACTGCAACTCTCCAGACTGCACATCTTCTCCTTGCTGTTATTGTCTCTTGCTGTCTTTGTCTCCTCCTTTTTTCCTCCAACTTCAAGTATTTCGTGTCTACGTGTATTTGAGGCCAAAATCCTAACACAAAGTAATTTCATGTTCATTACAGAACTATATGAATTTTCGAGACATATACTCTTCACTCTGTTACTTCTAAACCCTTTGATTTTCTTATCAAGCTAATTTTTCCACATATTGTTTGAATATTTCCAGTGCTTCACCTATAGATTTCAACAAGTAGATATAAACAATCATATATGAAAGTAATAAATACTCTTACCCCTCCGAGTTTGAAATTATTGCAAATGTCAGAGTATATGAGTTCTAAAAGTTGTGTGTTTCTAGTCACCACTTAGGAAAAAGTTTTCTAGCTAACTTAGTTAGCACAAACTTCTAATTTGTCAAAACAATGCTTGAATCTAAATGAAGGTTACAAATTTTAGCTACATGTTGCATTTTATGATAAACTACAATGCATGATAACATGGTCGATTGAATTACTAGAGCTAACATGGTTCAATTCTTTTCCTAAATTTAATATGTACATATCGTTTTCAAAGTAAGCACTATGAAAATAATTTAAATAAGAGCTAACAAATTAAAGTTACCCTACAACAAATAAACAAAGAACAATTTTCTCAAAATTTCCAAGGTCTAATTATAGGGGTGTGGCAAACCAGCATTGTCAATTCAAGAGTTTATGTATAGTTTAGGTGAGGCTTCGCTAAATTTTCTAAAGTATTGTGGATTACATTTCACCTTTGTTATCATCTATAATTTAAGAATGACTTCTCTCTCTGTCTTCTAGAATAACGTAGCTAATTAATTTTAACAAAACTTACTTTTAAAAGAAGTATGTGCAATATTGCACAAGGATATTCTAGTATAGCCCTGTACAGACTTTAAAATGATGGTGATAAGAATAATAAAAACCAGTTTAAAAAATTAATCATAATTAATAGCTAAAATAGAAACATTAAAAACTATTTCCGTTTTACCCTATCTTAGTTTTAAAGAGACTGAAAAACTATTCAAGTCTTGTACATATGGTGCATTTTGCTTAGGACAACATTTAGGAATCAGTATAAATAAGTCACTAACAGATTCCTGTGAAACAAAGAACTTGTTTATAAATTTATGAAAAACTAATAAATTTTCTTGTAAATTTTGAGAAGAATTACCTTTCATACAAATAGATAATTAAAAAAAGAACTGCTTGTGCAACTGATAATTTTGTTTACATCGAATAGAAGAAATCTATTTAGGTCTAACAAACCATTATGTTACGTATTATACAGAATATATAATATACATTGGCTTGATACAAACTAAAGGTAGGAAGTCTTCTGCTGCCAATGAATGTCATGGATTTGGTTAGTTTTATTCCAGGTAGTTTTCTTTTAAGAAATTCACCAGTTACGAAAAATAATCAAGGATTATATTTAAAGATCGGTGATACTTCAGGAAGAAAATAATGCCATATCTAAGTTTATTTTTAAGACTTAATGATATATTAAGAAATTCTCTATCAAACTTAGAACCTAAAAGAACATTTTCTTGATTTATTGAAAAAAAAATAACAACACAAACAGGATAGTTAATTTAGAAAAACAAATAATTCGAGTTATCTTCAATCACTGTTCACAAGATAATTTTAAAACACTCCTTTGTCATGTATACAAATACATTGGGCCTAGGCCCAACTTAGTTATTTTTTATTTATGGGTAAATTTCAGTAAACTCTACCCAGGTTTCACCAATTTGCAAATAACTGTAT
This sequence comes from Hemerocallis citrina, assembly GCA_017893485.1. Lineage (NCBI taxonomy): Eukaryota > Viridiplantae > Streptophyta > Magnoliopsida > Asparagales > Asphodelaceae > Hemerocallis > Hemerocallis citrina. The sequence goes on along the minus strand of CM030358.1, from coordinate 95,221,839 downwards.
TCATCTCTACTACTATTACTTAAGAGTTAGAGTTGTGTAATTTGTAGATAAACCAACTTATTTAATCTAATATCAACCACACCATTTCGAGTGAGAGTTATACTAACCATCCATTTCTAATTAGTTAGCCAGCTACTACAATGCCCTCAAACATCAAATTTATTTACGGCATAATTATTTACGAAAGTGTCATTCATATAAAATCAAAGTTGGTGCCACGTGGGATAATTTGTAAATAGTAGGGGCTTAAGAAAAAATGGTGTGCATCACACGTGCAAATTACTAGACTCTTTTATTTAAGGGTAGCCTATCATTCCTCAATCTTTTTTTCGTGGTTCGAAATACTCTGTCCATATCTTTGGTGCGGATAGTTGAGTACAAATTTAGGTATTACGTGATACCATGTGACCATTTTTGAATTATTATTGCCCCATTTCTTTCAAATATATCCTTGTCTGCAACTGCTGCTTGCTTAATAAGGTAATATCACTTAAATAAAAAACTTAATAAGGTGGAACTTTTGAATTTGGTATAAGATTAGAGAGAGAAAAGTTAATAATGGAAAATATGATAAAGAGAATGTGAAGAGTTGTTTTAGGTAACCATATTTAATTATTAAAAATAGAAAGAAAGTTAAATTGTAAGAAAAAGAGAGAGAAACATTGCTTAGACCAGTCAAAGCAAGGATAACGGTCAAATTGATAAAAATTGATTTCATTAAAACTAAAGTAGTGAACTACAACAAGTTTATGTATATAGTACACCGAACCGAGAAAACAAAGTATAGTTATCTCCAAATTTGTGAAACATGGGTATAGTTTAGTGAAATTCACCTTATTAATCTATACGATATATTAGACTTTTAGTCCAAGAATTTTTCTCTTTTTTTCTTTTTAAAACATAAAATGGAGAGCAATGTAGGAGGCAAGCTCCCCTTCTCCTTCCAAATTTTGAATTAGAAACCTATTAGAGAGAGAAAAGTTAATAATGGAAAATATGATAAAGAGAATGTGAAGAGTTGTTTTAGGTAACCATATTTAATTATTAAAAAACAGAAAGAAAGTTAAATTGTAAGGAAAAGAGAGATAAACATTGCTTAGACCAGTCAAAGCAAGGGTAACGGTAAAATTGATAAAAATTGACGTCATTAAAACTAAAGTAGCGAACTACAACAATTTTATGTATATAGTACACCGAACTGGGAAAAAAAAGTATAGTTATCTGCAAATTTGTGAAACATGGGTATAGTTTACTGAAATTCACCTTTATTAATCTATACGATATATTATTGTAAGACTTTTAGTCCAAGAATTTTTCTCTTTTTTTCTTTTTAAAACATAAAAAGGAGAGCAATGTAGGAGGCAAGCTCCCCTTCTCCATCCAAATTTTGAATTAGAAACCTATTCGTTAATCAAAACTCAAAACCATGCAAAAATTGTATATATGTTATTAGATATTTTTTTGAAAATAATTTTGTTATTTTCTCATTTTAAAATAATAAATTATGTACAATATTGCATAGGATTATACTATAAATAATAATAGGTTAATATCTCAAAAGCGACAAAGCACAAAAAGCCCAATAAATAGAGAGATAGAAAGGGAAGAGAGCACTGCGCCTAGGGGTGGCAAAAATATCCAATAACCCGATAATTCAATCCGAATGGTAGGTTATGGATCCTCCATAATATATCCATTTTCTTATTGAATCTAGATATGGATCTTTATGAATCCGAGTTCGATACCTGATGGACAATCCGAACTATATATGTTTATATATAGATGAGTAATTTAAAAATATATCCTAAATTCATATAGATGCTTAGATATTGTATTTTATTTTTTCCCAGGTCTAGTAGAAATGAATTTTGTGAATTAGGTAATACAAATATTAATATACTTTAATAATACAAGCATACCCATAAATTATCAAATTTTTATTATAAAGATGACAATTTATGCTTAACTATTAAGATAAGATTCTTTTTTATTTTAATATTTTTTATCTATATGTTTATGTATTTTGAATATGTAACAAGTAAATTTTACCAATTAGTTTTATATGCGAAGAAATTTTTCTTAGGAATTTAATAATTTATGAGAAAAAAAAAGGATTTTGGACAATTCATATACCCCATCCGAATCCGAAAATGAAAGTGGGATCCGACTTGAATATGAACCGAATAAGTTTAGATCCATATGTGGATACTGTATGATCCGACCCGGTGCCACCCCTAACTATGCTGATTTTTTCCCATACTAAGCCACTTTGAAACTATTTCTCATTCTATGACATTTTTCAAACTAGTTATCTGAGTAAGCCACTTTCGCCATGTCATCTATAGCCGTAGTTCGCCACGTTAGCTATAGCCACAGTTGGGAATTGCGGCTGTAACTATTTTGAAGCCGCATTTCTCAACTGCGGTTGCTTCTATGATTTTATATTGCATGCCGCAGTTTCCAACTACGCTACAGTGAAAAATTGAAATTACTTGAGACACATAGAGCCAAATGGTGGAGACTTAGAATTTTTTTAAAAGTTTTTTATGTTAAAGAGCGACGCAGTTCCCAACTACGGCCCCAAGAGTGGCCCCACTTCCACCGTAGTTAATATATCGGGTTCCTCCTTCTCCCATTCACTTTATCTCTCTCCTTGTTTGATCTCCTTGTGTGTGAGATCGTCTGCTTTGTGTGTGATTTTACTTTCTAGTAAGGATAGACTCTTGTAGGAACCTCTGCAATCGGTGATTATAAAGATCTCCATGTTTTTTGAAAGCAATCTTTTAAATTTTAAGAACCATATATGCAGTAAACATTTCAGTATGTGTCAAACTGTCACTAGGTGCTGAGATTTTAATCTCAACTGTGCAGATCATCTCCAATTTTTTGTCCCTGATAATCACCCCACAACCACTATCAGCCTCATCTTTGATAAAGGATCCGTCCTACATAATTTTTATATATAGGTGAACCGTCCTACATAATTTTTATAGATAAATGAAATAGATTTACCATCCCGATCAAAAGTTAAACTACATGTCATATCGTATGTACCCGTGCTGTAAACAACGACCACCGATAAATGAGAGTCATGAAAGCCTATAAAAGTCACAATAATGTAAGTGTAGTTAGTTCAGTTGTTGTTTTCACGCCCAAGTAAAATAAAATAAAATAAAATAAAATAAAATAAAATAAAATGGGAACGTGTAAATTAACTATATTATTATTATCTGTTGGTGGATTCTGTTTTACACTTAGGAAGATGTGGTATGCATATATATAATTTCTTATTTATTAGATTTCACCAACGTACGTACCTACTGGGACAAATGGAAATGATTTTAGTATGTGCTCCATTCAACAAATAAACATGAATCGGTTTGTTTTTTTGGTATTATAGATTTTCAATGGACGTATTTAAAATTAATGGGTCGTTAGGATCACCTGGCCAATGTGCACCAATAGAGTTACGGGAACCAATAGACATTTGTGGTTCCATGTTGGATTAGACATTTGTGGCTTTCTGTTATCAGATGTGATCTGTTGCCTATATCCTTGTAATGCATGTCCTCCGAAGGTAAGCACCTTCAGTATTTTCACCTAATTTTCTTTCTCTGCCATACTTTGCCATTAAGTCAACACCTTGATTTCCAGCCCGTGGAATCCATGCAGCAAATGCATCCCAGTTCTCAACCTCTTGATCCACCTTTTTTGCAATGGAGATGTTTGCTTCTTGTGTGATTTTACTTTGTGGTAAGGATAGTCTCTTGTGGGAACCTCTGCAATCAATGAGTATAAAGATTTCCTTGTTTTTGAAAGCAAGCTTGAGATTTTGAGACCCATATATGCAGCAAACATTTCAATATATGTCAAACTGTAACTAGGTGCAGAGATTTTAATCTCAATTGCGCAGATCATCTCCTTTTATTCGTCCCTGATAATCACCCCACAGCTACTATCAGCCTCATTTTTGATAAAGGATCTGTCCTACATAATTTTTATAGATAGGTGAACCGTCCTACATAATTTTTATAGATAAATGAAATAGATTTACCGTCTCGATCGAAAGTTAAACTACATGTCTTATCGTACGTACCAGTGTTGTAAACAACGTCTGCCGATAAATGAGAGTCATGAAAGCCTATAAAAGTCACAATAATCTAAGTTTATTTAGTTTAGTTGTTGTTCTCACGCCCAAATAAAAAAAAATAAAATGAAAGGGGAACGTGTAAATTAACTATATTATTATTATCAGTTGGTGGATTCTGTTTTACACTTAGGAAGATGTTGTATGCATATATATAATTTCTTTTTTATTAGATTTCACCTACGTACGTACCTACGGGGACAAATGGAAATGGTTTTAGAATGTGCACCATTCAACAAATAAACATGAATCGGTTTGTTTTTTTGGTATTATAGTTTTTCATTGGACGTATTTAAAATTAATGGGTCGTTAGGATCACCTGGCCAATGTGCACCAATAGAGTTATGGGAACCAATAAAAATTTGTGGTTTCCATGTTGGATTAGTCATTTGTGGCTTTCTATTATCAGATGTGATCTGTTGTCTATATCCTTGTAATGCATGTCCTCTGGAGGTAAGCACCTTCAGTATTGTCACCTAATTTTCTTTCTCTGCCAAACTTTGGCATTAAATCAGCACCTTGATTTCCAGCCCGTGGAATCCTTGCAACAAATGCATCCCAGTTCTCAACCTCTTGCACCACCTTTTTTGCAATGGAGATGTCTGCTTCATGTGTGATTTTACTTTCTGGTACGGATAGTTTCTTTTAGGAGCCTCTGCAATCGGTGAGTATAAAGATCTCCTTGTTTTTGACAGCAAGCTTTGAGATTTTGAGACCATAGATGCAGCAAACATTTCAATATGTGTCAAACTGTAACTAGGTGCCGAGATTTTAATCTCAATTGCGCAGATCATCTCCCATTTTTCGTCCCTGATAATCACCCCACAGCCACTATCAGCCTCATCTTTGATAAAGGATCCATCCTACATAATTTTTATAGATAGGTAAACCGTCTTACATAATTTTTATAGATAAATGAAATAGATTTACCATCTCGATCGAAAGTTAAACTACATGTCATATCGTACGTACCAGAGTTGTAAAAACCAACCGCCGATAAATGAGAGTCATGAAAGCCTATAAAAGTCATAATAATGTAAGTGTAGTTAGTTCAGTTGTTGTTTTCATGCCCAAATAAAATAAAATAAAATAAAAGGGGAACGTTTAAATTAACTATATTATTATTATCAGTTGGTGGATTCTGTTTTACACTTAGGAAGATGTGGTATGCATATATATAATTTCTTATTTATTAGATTTCACCAACGTACGTACCTACTGGGACAAATGGAAATGATTTTAGTGTGTGCTCCATTCAACAAATAAACATGAATCGGTTTGTTTTTTTGGTATTATAGTTTTTCATTGGACGTATTTAAAATTAATGGGTCGTTAGAATCACCTGGCCAATGTGCACCAATAGAGTTACGAGAACCAATAGACATTTGTGGTTTCCATGTTGGATTAGACATTTGTGGCTTTCTGTTATCAGATGTGAACTGTTGCCTATATCCTTGTAATGCATGTCCTCTGGAGGTATGCACCTTTAGTATTTTCACCTAATTTTCTTTCTCTGCCATACTTTGCCATTAAGTCAGCACCTTGATTTCCAGATCATGGAATCCATGCAACAAATGCATCCCAGTTCTCAACCTCTTGCTCCACCTTTTTTGCAATGGAGATGTTTGCTTCTTGTGTGATTTTACTTTGTGGTAAGGATAGTCTCTTGTGGGAACCTCTGCAATCGGTGAGTATAAAGATTTCCTTGTTTTTAAAAACAAGCCTTGAGATTTTGAGACCCATATATGCAGCAAACATTTCAATATATGTCAAACTGTAACTAGGTGCCGAGATTTTAATCTCAATTGCGCAGATCATCTCCTATAATTCGTCCTTGATAATCACCCCACAGCCACTATCAGCCTCATCTTTGATAAAGGACCCGTCCTACATAATTTTTATAGATAGGTGTACCGTCCTACATAATTTTTATAGATAAATGAAATAGATTTACCGTCTCGATCGAAAGTTAAACTACATGTCTTATCGTACGTACCAGTGTTGTAAACAACGTCCGCCGATAAATGAGAGTCATGAAAGCCTATAAAGTCACAATAATGTAAGTGTATTTAGTTTAGTTGTTGTTTTCACGCCCAAATAAAATAAAATAAAATAAAATGAAAGGGGAACGTGTAAATTAACTATATTATTATTATCAGTTGGTGGATTCTGGTTTACACTTAGGAAGATGTTGTATGCATATATATAATTTCTTTTTTATTAGATTTCACCTACGTACGTACCTACGGGGACAAATGGAAATGGTTTTAGAATGTGCACCATTCAACAAATAAACATGAATCGGTTTATTTTTTTGGTATTATAGTTTTTCATTGGATGTATTTAAAATTAATGGGTAGTTAGGATCACCTGGCCAATGTGCACCAATAGAGTTATGGGAACCAATAAAAATTTGTGGTTTCCATGTTAGATTAGACGTTTGTGGCTTTCTGTTATCAGATGTGATGTGTTGCCTATATCCTTGTAATGCATGTCCTCTGGAGGTAAGCACCTTCAGTATTGTCACCTAATTTTCTTTCTCTGCCAAACTTTGGCATTAAATCAGCACCTTGATTTCCAGCCCGTGAAATCCTTGCAACAATGCATCCCAGTTCTCAACCTCTTGCTCCACCTTTTTTGCAATGGAGATGTCTGCTTCATGTGTGATTTTACTTTCTGGTACGGATAGTTTCTTTTTGGAACCTCTGCAATCGGTGAGTATAAAGATCTCCATGTTTTTGAAAGCAAGCTTTGAGATTTTGAGACCCGTATATGCAGCAAACATTTCAGTATGTGTCAAACTGTAACTAGGTGCTGAGATTTTAATCTCAATTGCGCAGATCATCTCCCATTTTTCGTCCTTGATAATCACCCCACAACCACTATCAGCCTCATCTTTGATAAAGGATTCGTCCTACATAATTTCTATAGATATGAGTAATGTTTTGGGATGTTGTGAAGGGACAATTCGATTTGATTAATACGAGTAGTGCATAAACATAATCTTTGTGTTGGATAATAAGGCGATGACTTTATAATTGTTGTATACGTATGAACCGATATGAGTAGTGTATTGGGATATTGCACAATTCAGTTTGGTTAATACGAGTTGTATATGTATGTTGTATATGAGATTTGATTAATATGAGTAATGTCCTGAGAATTGTATGCTGCCATATACCATATTAATCGACTAATATTTTCAATATTACAATGCAGTGTCATATTCGACATATTGGTATGAACGTGCAGACCCTCGGGTAGTACTAGTATGCCCCGGGTAGGTAATATGTCTTGGATGTTTGAATAATATGTTTATTTTCATGAATTTTCCAAAAATATCTATTTTTGCAAGACGATACCGATTAGGCTACTGGTATAAGTGGTCGATGACCCTCGACTAGTAGCGGTCATCAATCGACTAGCGGTCGACCATCTACTAGCGATCGGCCATCTACTAGCGGACGACCATCTACTAGCAGATGAGCACCGACACATGTAAGTTTACTATGATCCGTTATCATGGTTTTGAGTTTTTAAATATTACATTGTAATTAATGAAACTAATTTCTCATGTTTATGCAGGTTACTGGACAACCATCTACTCCCGTCAATGTTGGTCAGACATCTTCGTCGTCTGATGCACCTGTAGCTCCACGACCCATAAACCCAACACGCCTAACATTACAACAAAGACACATGTATCAGTTGGTCTGGAACGACTCATCAACGGAGTGCACATTTTGCGTACATATTACCTATGCATCCACGTACTTATGGCTTGTTAGTTGATGTGGATTCTACATAATATGATTGATGGGCTTTATGAAGCTAGATTGTGCGCTGCTAATGGCTCTTCTTGAGAGATGGAGGCCAGAGACACATACATTCCTTCTTCCCATAGGTAAGTTTACTGTGACCCTACAGGATATTGCCATCATTTTCAGACTTCCAATCGATGGGATGGTTGTGACTAGAAGTATGACATTTGATGGACATGAGTTTGTCAGAGACTTGCTCGGTGCTGAGGTCGATTAGGTGGCATTAGTGGGCCAATTTATATGACTTGCATGGCTAAAGTCGATATTCTTCACCCCCTTGAACGACCACTTAACCGAATACTAGGTTGAGTGCTACACCATGGTGTATTTGCTTACACTATTTGGAGGAGCCATCTTTCTGAATCCCTCAGGTGATGTCATGTCACATGTATCTGCCATTGCTTGTCGATCATAGGATGACCGGCTGGTATAGTTGGGGTAGTTCGACATTAACATCTTTGTACCGATGTATGTGTGCGGGAGTGTTGAATGCGGTACAGATGATGGGACCGATGGTGATACTGCAGATATGGAGTTGGGAGTGTATCCATGTCGGCCAACCCCGAATAAGTGGGCAGTCATAGTTGTGGTTGGAAGACGTGGAGAATGAGCATATGTTGGCTCCGCTTGGTGTGTATTGGACTGGAGGACACACATGGAGAGATAACTCACGTGGTGTGATGGAATAATTTACATGCGCACAAAATTGCAACAAGTAGTATAGTTTAAAAGAAAATAGTGTCGAACCCACACTAACTAATTATTTTATTGAGTACCAAAATTCACTATATTAACTACTATTTTGAGAATAAAAAAATTTGATAAAATTAGAAACTAAATTGAATTAAACTAAAGGAAAAACTAAACTAATTAAAAAGAACGAAATCTGAAATTTTATGGTTTGTTAATAGCAAAACCAGGGCCTGCCCAACACTTATTGAGGCCTAAAGAGAACTCCGAAATGAGGCCTTTTAAAAGCTTATAGTAATATTTTGTTAAAATTAATATATTTTTATATAAATATTATCTTTCGGGCTTTTTGAGATGCAAAATCATTTATTATATTATTGTAATCAATTTTGAGATTTTTGGTATGTGAGGAGGCCTATTTTGGGCTTTTTTGTATGTGAGGAGGCCTTTATTATTATATTATTGTAATCATTTTCGGGCTTTTTGGTATGTGAGGAGGCCTTTATTCTTTAGATAATTCTTTTTTGAGGCCTAAAGCCCTAGCTTTGGTTGCTTTACCCTTGGCCTGGCCCTGAGCAAAACTAAATGTAGGGCTTTTAATTTCACCTAGTTAATCCCACACAATTCATAATTTCATGAAACTAAAAACTATACTTTCCAAGTTGTAGACCAAAAAGTCCTTAATTATTCGATGTCTTTTCTCAAATAACACCAAACATATCCCTAACTAATAATTCGTCTTATCTCAATCTATGCAAATTTAATTACTTGAAGATTCATTAAGTTCTATGGGTTTTTTTTACGGTCACATTAATCGCGGTAAATTATCTCTAATTTTTCTCAATCAGTGGTGTTTAATTCTATAATTCTAAATCACAAGTTACCTCTCGGCATCCCCCATGATGAAATGAATCGCTCAATAGTTGGCCAAACAATTGCAGACATTAGGAACAAAAATTAAACACACAACCATGGAAAATAAAAAATAAAATAATATGAAATTCGAATCGTGTTTTCAAAACTAGGCTACATTGAAGTCCTAGAAAAATAAAATTAGTTCATGATAATTTTGCAACTAATAAACATCTTATTAGATTGAATAATAATAATAATAATAAAATAGAAGAATGAAGAAATAACTAGTTGTTATTGGAAGCCGAAATTGACGTCGTGATTTCTCTCAAAAACAAGTCTCGCAATCTTCTCCTCAGAATCTGTGCTCTTCTGTTTTTCTTTCTTCTTCCTCAGAATCCGTGTGCAGCTTTTTTTCTTCTTTTTCTTTTTCAGCCGCAATCCCCAGCGATCTTCTTTCTCTCCACTTTTTTCTTTCTCTTGGAATCTGGGCCCTTTATATAGGGAGAAAAAAAGAATTAGTTAATAGAGTTTAATATAAATTAATTAGTTAATTAATTAAACTTTTAAGATTAAGATTAATCTTATAAAACTAATTAACTACTTATCATTATCTACTCACCATTCAATCCGGCCAATCTTTATTTTTTCATTTTTTTAATTACAAAATTTCATTCTATCCCCTCGTTGACCATAATATTTTTATTTGTTCTTCAAAGGGCCAATTAGTAAAAATGCACAATTTTGAGTGCTCAATTTTCCATAAATCGTCATATAAAATCAATTTTAAAATTTAAAATCGTTATCCTTGTTTTCTTGATCCTTCCCGCGCAAAGATTAGGTGAGTTCTTCCTTGATTTTACCAAAAAGTATATCTTTTGCACTTCTCCATCCCATTCCTTCACAGAAAAATAAAAATAGAAATAAGTTGAAAAGAGATAAAATATAAGGAAATAAACGAGAACTTGCAATTTTAATACGTAAAAAGAATAATAAAAATCATGTAAAAACTACACACATTATGGTGTTTTGACCTATTATAAAGATGAGCTTGACCAACTTTGAGATGAGTACGCCGTGTGGCATTCGTACATGGGTGACATATTGGACAGACTACCATCGGTGTGCACAGCAATGAGACAGATGTGGTTGACGAGCGCGCCACTCATAAACTTTTAAGTAGTAGAGTTTTTACTTCCCCGACCAAGTCCTTCGATAGTTCAGGTTGCAGCAGAGCATCTCGACACCTCGATCATACGACGAGACCCTGCACAATGTTAAAGGGAGTGGGTCGCTTGCCGGATCACAATTGGGCAAATCATAATCAGGTATGGGTTGAATCATGGTGGTTTGATATGCTTGTTAAGGGTATTCTTCCTTATGAAGGGTCCTTGCACGATGACTACATGTCATGGTATCGAAGGGTCACACGACTATATGTTGCTCCTCCATCCACTGTACCAGCATGCATCCAGATTCTGGTTTCGAGGAGAGAGCAGGAACTAGTGCCCCGATAATCCAACATTCAACCCATGTATCAACCGAGGGTTTCGTCTTCGTGTAAAATGTAAGATATAATTTGTTTTTGGGTTTATTTTCACAATTTAACTTCAACATATATTCCAATTTGAATCATTATAACTTATTATTTTTAATACGTTCCAATTTGTTACAAATTGAAAATGCATGGGATGTTGCACGGAAATGTGCTAAGGCCTGGACGAGTAATGTGGTCGAGGGCATCAAGGAGTTTGCACGTGAGATTCTTAAGCCGTGCAAGACGACTCTCGAAGAGGTTAGTGAGGGAGCGATGCTTGATGCTATGTTGAGAGCTCCAGTTCCGCTTACATGTAGACGTAAGCAGGTGGTGAGGCATCCCAAGCATGGCAGGCAGATACGACGAGAAGAGCCACAACAAGAAGAGTCATTGCACCAAGAGCCGCAACAAGAATCACTGCCACACGAAGAACTGCAACAAGAAGTTGTGCTACCCGAAATAGAGGAATTTGATGAAAATGCCCCCATTTCATAGCTCACACAGTTAGGTATAAATCAGCCAAAGACTCGTTGGAAAAGGAGGAAGCCCAACCTATACACACCAGGTTAGGTCATTCACATTTTTTTGTAATTATTTCTGATTTATGCTAATACTTAATGACTTGTGATATTAAGTTATTTTGGTATTGTGTTAATTTGGACTTGTGACTTATGTTATATTTCGATTATCATGCAATTGTGAGCGATGTGAAATATTGTGAAAGTGTGTTATATTTGTGATGTTTGTGGAAAATTGACTCTAATTTGTGATTTAAATAATATATGTGATGTTGTAAAGTTGTGTTTTGTTTGTGATTTGATGCGATGTCGGAAAATTATGAGATGTTGGGAAAATTATATTTATATTGATTGTTTCGAACTGTAAACAAGAAAATAATGATATATAATTGTAGTAGGGTAAAAATGGCCTGGAGGCCCTACCAGGGCCCAATACAGCTCTCACTCAAAAAAGGTAAAAATAGCAATCTAGTTCGGCCTCGAACCACCGCAGGGTCAGCGCCGAACCTCACGTTCACCCCCGCAGAACTGGCCTCCTCGTATCCGACGGGCTTCAGCGGTCCTCGACCTCCGATCCATGACAGCCCCACTGGCCGTCCCCCTCTCTCTGGCGAAGCAGGGGGATGACCTGGCACAGCCTAGGCCCTCCGATTCTCCCAGAAGCACAGAAGACCCACGATCAGCCATGTCAGCTCTAAATACCACCCAGGGTTTTGCCACGTCAGCCCTATACCACTCCTGGTATGGCCACGTCTGCCCTAAACCCCCTGGGCCCTCTGCCACGTCAGGCCCATGGGCTTTTCGGGTCCAGACCCGGCCCCCAAGCGGATCCAAACCCGGTTGGAATTCTCTATAAATACTAGACCCTCACCCACCTTTTCAGGTAATCAATCTTTTTCCACTTAAATTCACCTAGTTATTGCTACTCTCTCACAGAGACTGACTAGATCGTCGGAGGGTCCGCCACCGGGACAAACCCCGGTGTTTCAGGACCGTCTGCAGGTACACAAGACCTCGGATCCGAATCCTCTGATCCGAGCCCAGATCTCCGAACCATCCCAAGGTCGCCGCAGGTTCCGCCCGGTCAGCCAAGGGTCGTCAGACGAGCAGCAGTCTCCTTCAAATACAAATTGAGTCCGAACTCACACCTGGTGCATCCACACGTCTCCCAGAAATAAACCGCATCAGGTTGGTGCCGTCTGTGGGAAGCTTTGCTTCAGAAGCCGACCCGAGCCCGACCATCGAGCGACCTCGATAGCCGAACTCCCATGGCCTCCGGAGGCCAGGGGGCCGCGTCCTCCGTCAACCGACGGGACACACCCCCACCAAATACCCATGCTGGGCCACGCGCATCAAGGCACGGAGATTCCCATCAGGGATCCCGACGAAGCGCCACCCGTACAGTCCAGCCCGACCTACGAGGAATAATCGTCAACCGTCAAATCACCCGCAATAGGGGAAGGGCCGCTTCCAACCCGGCCCCGAACCATCCACGACCACCGCCCGAGAGACGGAGGCCCGCACTCAGCCGCATCGGAAGGCAACCTTCAGGCCAGCCGAACAGGGTCGAGGGAGCCCCCGTCACTCAGAAGGAGTTCCAGGACTTCCGAAGAGAAATTCTTGGGGCTCTCCGACGGGCCCCCAGAGGAGAAACCCTCCATTCCCAAACCAGGTCGGACACCGAGGCCAGCGTGTCCCGACCATCAACAATCCAGCCAGAGGACGATGACGTACTCCTAAGGCGCCTCCAAGAAATGGAAGATCGCCTCGATCACATAGGGGACGACGGCCAAAGAGCAGCTCAGGGGTACATGCCTATCCGACCTCCCTTTTCCACCCCCATCCTCCAGGCAGAAATACCCCAGAACTTCCGACCCCCTCAATTCGAGACCTACGACGGCGAGGGAGATCCTGCTGATCACATGGAGGGCTTCAAAACCCTCATGATGATTCACAGCACCTCAGACCCCCTGCTGTGCCGAGCCTTCCCGGCCACCCTTCGGGGCCCGGCTCGTGAATGGTTCTCGAAGCTCGCCCCCGGCTCCATTTACTCCTTCGACCAACTAGAGGGCAATTTTCTTGCCCACTTTGTCACTAGCCGGAAGGCCGAAAGGACCAGCGCCTCATTACTGGGGCTCCGACAGATAGAGGGGGAGTCACTCAGAGTGTTCGTACGGAGGTTTACCGCAGAGGCAAGATCGGTCTCCTCCCTCGATCCAGGCGTCGCCTCTGCGGCATTTCGGCACAACGTCCGTCATGGACAACTGAAGGCTTCTCTTGCGAAGAAACCCCCCGTCGACTTTCCCGACCTCCTCAACAGGGTCGAGAAATACATTAGGGCAGAAGAGGCCCTTAACCCCGAAGATACCAAGGAGGCCACCGGGAAGGGAAAGCGGAAGGTCGAAGAGGTTGAACCATCAAAGAAAGCTCCAAGGGACGCGGGGGCCTTGAAGAAGGTCCCGCCGGTCCCCCGCTTCGAGAGGTACACTCCCTTGACACATAACGTATCCGCCATCCTCTTAGAAATCGAAGACAAAGGCATTGTTCGATTACCCCCCCGGCCTAACAACGGCAAGAACCGAGACCAGCGCTTCTACAGTCGCTTCCACAGAGATCACGGGCACGAAACCGACCAGTGCCGAGCCCTGAAAGATGAGATTGAGGAGCTCATTTCCAGGGGGTACCTCCGAGAATTCACCTGAGAAGTCCCACGGGATCGGCGAGACATTAGGAACCGGAGGACCTCGCCTCCAAACCCTACTCCGCACCGCATCCATGGTCAGGATCCCGACTCCGAGGGAGCCGCGGAGGTGCCCTTCATCTTGCATTGTGTCCACGGAGGGCCCATGGGAGGAAATTCAAATACTTCCCGAAAAGCCTTCATCTGGGAAGTGAATGCTGTCCGCAACAATTCCTCGCCCAAGATACAACCGATGCCAGTCTCCTTCTCGGGAGAGGACCTCGAGGGCGTCCGCCTACCCCACTGCGACGCCCTCGTCATTTGTCTCCACATGGCTAATTGTGAAGTTCGCCGAGTCCTCATCGACAACGGCAGCTCAGTTAATATCCTTTTCCTCGAAGCATTCGAGAATCTCAAGCTGCCTAGAGGCAGGCTCAAGCCGGCCGGATACACCTTGCAGGGGTTCTCCGGCGACCCTGTCGTGATAGAAGGGATTGTCACCCTCGACGTGACCGCAGGATCGGCTCCTATCAAAAGGACCGAGTCCATGGACTTCATGGTGGTCAACGTCAAGGCAGCCTACAACGCCATACTCGGCTGACCCGGACTATGCTCCCTCCAAGCGGTGCCCTTGGCTTACCATATGAAACTCAAATTTCCCACCCCGCAAGGGGTCGGCACTGTCCGAGGTAGCCAAGAAGCAGCGCGATCGTGCTACATGACCACCGTCGGGGGGGGAGGGGGGTGTTCTCCCTCGACACCGTCAAGTTCGATTCTGAGAGGGACGGCCCTGCTTCCAAATCTGTCGCCGAGTGGGAGAAGGCCCCAGTCGAAGCCAAGTGCCGGATAAAACTCCTCGAAGGGCAAACATAGGCTCTAGCCTGGCTTAATGTAAACCGGTTTTTTGTGTAAACACTCTTGTGTACAGGACCGTCTTAGCGGCCCTCCGTACCTTATACGAAAGAGATCTCTTTTTGTTGAAACCCTAAACGCCAGATAATGAAATCGGCGCCTGAGTCCTCACTCCGGTATCGTCCCCAACACCTCGATAGGCTCCAACCGAATCCGAGCTAGGGACTCTCCCTAAGACCCCACTTCGATCCCTTGCGGGTCAGTGGGCTCTCCTTGTAACGGTCTTTGCTTCGGCTGGTGGTGTGGTGAACGATGGTGGTTACAGGACCACTCCACTCATCTCAAACTGGAAGAACGGGATTACTCCGAACGAGCGACTAAAATCCCTCTCCTTGTTATAATGGTCCTTAAGCTCAGCCACGGTCGACTCCCCAGCCACGGAGCTCTGAGCGTCATCTGATCGCATACGCAACAATAGCAGCCTCGCAGAGGAAACCCCTCTGTCTGCCGACCCGCCCGAGGAAGATGCCGAGGCACCCAGCATGATATTATGGCGGTGTATCTCCAGTTCTTTCTCAAGAAAAACATCACGAAGTAACCTCCCAGAAGTGGACCAAGACACCCAACACGGCCGGTCCAAGGCTCGCAGCCGGCTCACCTCCTCGTCAAAGGCTTCAGACAGACCAATGCCTCAACCTCGCTCCAAAGCCACGCCGCATCAGGACGACGGGGGTCCGCCTCGGGAAGGGAAGCCACAACCTGCAAGAGTACCGACTCAACGCACATAAGCAAGGAGGTTCGGAAATACCCAAGGTCAAAACACTTGGCCAGTCAAAGATACTTTTTATAAAGTGTACTACTTCTTACAAAAAAGGCGGTGGCCAGTCCGCGGGAGGCGAATACAGTCAAGAGGAAGAAAAAAGAAAGATAAAACTACACAACTGGATTTCCCGTCTCGGCATCGATCGGGTTCGCAGGAGGGTCGGCGGCGGGGTTGCCAACGGGCCCTTCCTCGGCCGGAGTCTTCAGTATCCCCTCAATCTCCATTTCATACTCGAAACCAGACAGGTCGACGGACGGGTAGAAGTGCTTCACATGGCTGAGGGCCTTCGCGTAGCACTCATCCTGGGCCTTGATCACCATCCGCTGACCCGCATCCGTCAGCTCGGCCCTCTCCTTGGCAAACCCAGCCGTCAACTCCTCCTTCTCCTTGGCAAACTTCTTCTTCAAGGAGACCACCCTCTTCCCCCACTCGGCGTCCTGAGCCTCGAGCTCGAGCTTCATCCTCTGCTCCCTCTTATGCGAACCCTCGAGCTCGATCCGCATCTCCTTCATTTCCCGCTCGCTCTTGTCTGCCCGAGCCCGCTCTTGCGACAGGGACGCTTCGTAAAGATTCTTTACATTGGCTCCCTGCATACAAGCCTGCGGCCAAACGTAACACTGATAAAGGAAGAACTCCCGAAGCAAGATTAACGAGAAAGATGGGGTCGACAAGCTTACCAGCACGGTGGCCTGCGCCAGGCGCGTAAAGGCCACCTCTACGGGCTCACTCTCCATCGCTTGGCGATCACGAGGGGTCGCCAGCTTCTCCGCCACCTCAATAGCCTGGGCTTCCCCGGTCAGACAGTCGCCCATCCGAACCGACCAGTCCGGCGCCCACCGTTGCCGCAACATCTCCACCTCCGGGTCCTCCTCCTCCACCTCTACCAAGGGACCTTTCCCCTTGTCGAGATCAGATGCCCTCGCTGGACCCGTACCCCTCGAAGGGGCCGCCCCCTTGCTCGTCTCCGAGCGAGCCCACTTGGCCTTCGGCTCGAGCGGGACCTCAGAGATTACCAGGGGCGGCTCCCTCGGCCTCTTCACCAACTCCCCCTTCTTCTTCTCGGCATTCTCCTTCTTCATGGCGAGCCTCCTGGCTTTGATCGATGCCTCATCCATATCTGCGGAAAAAACCATGAAGAAGTAATAAGCAGGAAAGCACGAAAAGACCAAGAGAAAAGAAACAACTACATACGCAGAACAGCTGGGCTCAGTCCGACGCTCGCCAGATGGGCCTCCGTCACCTTCGTCCAATCGATACTAGGGGACAAACGGAGGCGCTCGACAAACCCCCACTCCTCGGCCGACAGATCCCCCTGCCTCGGCGCAGGATAGCTCGGCTTGGAATAGTTCCATCTAGTCGGAATGTCCCAAGGCTCTGCACTCCGAATCACCAAATATTTCTTCTTCCAATCCTTAATAGAGTCCGGGTGGCTATGTACAACCTTCCTCTTACTCCGGGGGGAGATATAGTAAATGCCCTCAGCCGCCGAACTGATCATCAACATCGCTCGGAACACGTTCAACCGCAGGGGTACCTTCCGTGCCTCGCACATCAGTATGAAGCAGATTATCTGCTTCCAAGAGTTCGGCCCGTACTGCATCGGAGCCAAGGAGGCCCAGTTCAACACTTCCCGAACAAACGAGTGGACTGGCAGCCTCAGTCCAGAGATGAAGGCGTCTACTGGGAAGACGCAACACCAAGCAGATAAGGGATCGGTTGGGCGCAGAGTAGGGCTCGGCAGCATCAATTCGTAGCTGGACCCTATATGGTACGCCGACCGCAAAGCCTCCAAATTACCTGCCTCCAGAACGGTCGGAAGCGCGTCCACTATCACCCTCTTCCGGCTCGGCGACGACGGTTGGACCCCACACGCCTCCTTATCAGAAAGATCGTCGGGGTACCAACGGAATGGCTTATGCTGTACAGATGACCCTGTCCTTAAGTTAGCAGGCACCTGACTCGAGCCCCCTATCCTCGACCCCTTCTTCTTCGAAGCCCTCTTTTTCTTCTTGACCCGTTCCGGGGAGGGGGTAAATAATCGCCCCAGACCCGTCGGCATGGAGCTCGAACCCACGCCCTGACCTCCTACCTGAGCCCCTTCGACTCCCCCCTCCTCTCCAGGAACCAGCCCTAGAATCTGAACTTCGGCGGAACTGCCGTCCCCCTCCTCAGAATCACTACTCTCCACAACAAGAAACCTTCGAGACCGCAGCGGCTTCACATCATACACGGGTTGATCGTCGCCTACAGACTCCCCCTCGAGATCAGACTCCTCCCACGAAGTCGGTCTAGAGGCGGGTTTTGCGTTCCTCCCAGACGTCGACGCCGACGAGCCAGACTGAGCCCTACCCATCTGTGCCTGAACTAAAACAAACTTACCAACAAACTGGGGGTCACTTCGGAAGAACGAGCCTGATACAGCGAACGGAAGGGACGAAGACTGAGGTATTGGGAGATTTTTTAGAAAAAGGAAGAGGCGAATAAGAAAGGAACGATAGGGGGAGAGGAGGGAACATTTATAGAGGGGAGAAACGACTCCTCGATTTCTGCAATCACTGTTCACCGATTGACGTGTAGCGGGTGCCTGGAAAACCACGCCACGTCCTCGAAACATGGGCCGCTGACGTCATCCGGTGCCAGGCTGGTGACCAGACACAGGGGTCGGGCCGAATCAAGTACTCGGCGGAAAATTTTCTTTTTAAAAGATTTAAGGCTACAGGGCTCAGTCAGCTCCCCTCTCACCTGCGAACAACTTGGGGCTTACAGCCTCAGCAGCCGAAAACCCCAAATTGTTCCCGGGTGGCAGGAAAGCCACCACCGCCTGCGCCCTGGGTTCCAGAGATCGGGCGACTCCTCTCTCACCCTCGAACAACTCGGGGCTTAAGGCCTAGTCAGCCAAAACCCCGAATTGTTCGCGGGTGGGAGGAAAGCCACCCTCACCTAGAACCCTAACAAAAAGAAGATCAACCCGCACATCCGAGGTTCTTCACCCCCAGATCCAGGACACGGTGGATACCCCTCCCGTCCTGATCTTTCTCGGGCCAGGCAACCGTATAGGGGTCGTCTGACCCGAAAAAGGATCCGGACAGCAGAGTCGCCACTGATTCGAGGCCCATTGGCGCTACAAAGTTTATCAGAAGAGAGACGCCCGCCGAAGCAGACACCTCAGATGGCCATTGAACCACCCTTTGCTGTGATCAAGCCCGCTAGGGGGGGAGAGGTATTTATAGTCTCCCCCAAAGACCAGCCTTTATGACATTGGGAAGGCCAATCGACGGAAACCCATGCGCCACCTGCGTTCAGGCTGGCGGCGTCATTTAATGCCCCTAGAAAATTGGAACATCACACGGATCCCGGAAGCGCCGTCAAGACTCCGCTAAGACGACAGGCCATGCGGCTCAAACCTTCTTCTCAGGAAGAATCACCGGCTCGCCATCACCCTTGCCGACACATAATCCCTCGTCTTCTCGAGGTTCGGTCGAGCACCAGGGTACTCTTCTCAGGAAGAAACAACGGCTCGCCATCACCCTTGCCGACACATAATCCCTCGTCTTCTTGAGGTTCGGTCGAGCACCAGGGCCTTCTTCTCAGGAAGAATCACCGGCTCGCCATCACCCTTGCCGACACATAATCCCTCGTCTTCTCGAGGTTCGGTCGAGCACCAGGGTACTCTTCTCAGGAAGAAACAACGGCTCGCCATCACCCTTGCCGACACGTAATCCCTCGTCTTCTCGAGGTTCGGTCGAGCACCAGGGCCTTCTTCTCAGGAAGAATCACCGGCTCGCCATCACTCTTGCCGACACATAATCCCTCGTCTTCTCGAGGTTCGGTCGAGCACCAGGGTACTCTTCTCAGGAAGAAACAACGGCTCGCCATCACCCTTGCCGACACATAATCCCTCGTCATCTCGAGGTTCGGTCGAGCACCAGGGCCTTCTTCTCAGGAA
This sequence comes from Hemerocallis citrina, assembly GCA_017893485.1. Taxonomy (NCBI): domain Eukaryota; kingdom Viridiplantae; phylum Streptophyta; class Magnoliopsida; order Asparagales; family Asphodelaceae; genus Hemerocallis; species Hemerocallis citrina. The sequence continues at coordinate 95,201,973 of CM030358.1, read as the reverse complement.
GAATCATCGGCTCGCCATCACCCTTGCCGACCCGTAATCCCTCGCCAAGCTCGAGGTCAGGTCTGACACCAGGGTGGTCTTCTCAGGAAGGCCAACGGCTCGCCATCACCCTTACCGACCCATAATCCCTCCTCATCTCGAGGTTCGGTCCGGCACCAGGGTACTCTTCTCAGGAAGAAACAACAGCTCGCATCACCTTTGTCGACACGTAATCCCTCGTCATCTCGAGGTTGGGTCGAGCACCAGGGTACTCTCCTCCGGAAGATTCAACGATTTGCCATCCCATTTTCACGACCTTGAACACTCCTCCCCGGCTAGCTTCCGCACCCCCACAGGAGTGGGGGGCTTGTGTAGTAGGGTAAAAATGGCCTGGAGGCCCTACCAGGGCCCAATACAGCTCTCACTCAAGAAAGGTAAAAATAGCAATCTAGTTCGGCCTCGAACCACCGCAGGGTCAGCGCCGAACCTCACGTTCACCCCGCAGAACTGGCCTCCTCGTATCCGACGGGCTTCAGCGGTCCTCGACCTCCGATCCATGACAGCCCCACTGGCCGTCCCCCCCTCTCTGGCGAAGCAGGGGGATGACCTGGCACAGCCTAGGCCCTCCGATTCTCCCAGAAGCACAGAAGACCCACGATCAGCCATGTCAGCTCCAAATACCACCCAGGGTTTTGCCACGTCAGCCCTATACCACTCCTGGTATGGCCACGTCTACCCACATCAGGCCCATGGGCTTTTCGGGTCCAGACCCGGCCCCCAAGCGGATCCAAACCCGGTTGGAATTCTCTATAAATACTAGACCCTCACCCACCTTTTCAGGTAATCAATCTTTTTCCACTTAAATTCACCTAGTTATTGTTACTCTCTCACAGAGACTGACTAGATCGTCGGAGGGTCCGCCACCGGGACAAACCCCGGTGTTTCAGGACCGTCTGCAGGTACACAAGACCTCGGATCCGAATCCTCTGATTCGAGCCCAGATCTCCGAACCATCCCGAGGTCGCCGCAGGTTCCGCCCGGTCAGCCAAGGGTCGTCAGACGAGCAGCAGTCTCCTTCAAATACAAATTGAGTCCGAACTCACACCTGGTGCATCCACACGTCTCCCAGAAATAAACCGCATCAATAATATTCAGATATCAGTGTTTCAACTGAGGTCGTAGTTGGGAACTGCGACCTCAGTTCAATCTTACTTCTCGCCTATCTAACTTACTTTTTGATCCAGATCGCAAAAGTTGTGTTTCAACTGAGGCCATAGTTGATAATAGCGGCCTAAACATATAGAGGTTGTGGTTCTCAACTGCGACCTAAATTGAATCCTACTTCTTGCCTCTCTGACTAGCTCTCTGGTTCAGAAAGCAAAAATTTCGTATAGTGTAGACTACAGTTATCAACTGCGGCCTAAATATAGAGAGGCCCTCTCTTTTATGTAATTTTCTCATAAATTTGTTGCTCTCTGAAAAATTACATAAAAACATAAAAAACTTAGAAACTTTTTTCTAAGTCCCTACTACTTGGCTCACTGTGTCTCAAGAAATTTTGATTTTTCATTATAGCTGCACTTGGAAATTGCGTCGTGAAAAAAAAAATCAAAGAAGAAGCTAAAGTTGGGAACTATGACTTCAAAAGAGTTGCAGTTTCCAACTGCGGTTATAGTTGACGTGGGAGACTTACGGAAATAGTTTCAAAAAGTGGCTTAGTACGGGAGAAAAAAATCCAACTACGCCTCCCCCCTTTCTCATTTTCCCCCAAATTAAACCCACCACCACCTCCGGACCAAGCCTCCGCCACTCAGATCACCGGAAATGACTGAAGATGTCGTCACTAGAGATGTCCCTGTCAGGATTGTCAGCTTCAACCATTTGATCGTGCTATACATCAGAGTTGTAGAGGTAGTAGTGAAGAATGGAAGGAAAAAGATGTATCTGTTTGTAAAGTGGCATCAGTTTTTAATGTGCTTCGCACACCATTTTAAGTGTAGGAAGTTCAGTTGTAATAGCACGTGCACGGCACCTGCTATCTATATTGTAACTGCCTATAAAAGGTTGTAACTGATTGTGAGTGGTATATATGAAAATTGCCTAATTTCTTCCCCAATTCTTTTCCACTAAACCCTAGATTCTCTAATCTCAGATCCATGGCGAAATCCAAACACTCTAGGGTCGGAGCTCCTGACGGCATGGTGTTAGAGCCGGTTAACGGCGACGATGATGGTAGAGATGAAGGGAGTACAATGGTGATTGAAGGTGAGATGATCAAGTTAAAAAGCGATATGGAATCGATTAAAGCTCATTTAGGGCTCATCTTCCGCAAGTTGGAACAAATGGCTACCAGTATTGCATCATTATAAGCATTGAAATAGCAGTCAAATCCTCATACGCTTCCTCCCTTATTTCTGAATCCTGAGGTACCCAACCCTAACTCCACTCCTTTCAATTCCAATTGGCGAGGTGACTGTGGGAATGTGCAGAGAGTTCCATTTAAGATGGAATTTTTGTTGTTTCATGAAGGAGATCCAACTGAGTGGATTTATGGTGTTGAACAATTTCTGGAATTTTATGAGATTCCTGATGCTAAAAAACTAAAGTATGCAGTTCTTAATGTGAGGGGAAAAGCATCACAATGGTTTAGGAGGCACATCAAACCAAATTTACATGAGATTACCTGGTCCAATTCCTTGAGGAGCTTATTACGAGGTTTGGTTCGACGAAATTTCATGATTATGGGGGAATTCTTTCCAAATTACAGCAGAAGGGGGATTTAGAATTGTATGTTCATGAGTTTGATCGATTATCAAAATTTGTTGATGAATGGTCTGAGTCACATTTTTTAGTACTTTTATAAGTGGGTTGCGGGATGAGATTAGATAGGATGTGAAGTCCCAACGACCAAAAACTGTGAAGGAGGCAATTAAGCTAGCTAGGGGATATGAAGAGAAGTTAGCTTATGTTAAACGAAGCTACAAATCCACTTTTGTTCCTCGAGCTTTGGCCACTGCTCCTGCAAACACATCTGCTAATACAAAGGCACTAGAAACATACACTGCAACCAATTTTGTCCCTCGACAACTACATATATAGGAGTTAAGAGAAAGAAAAGCCAAGGGGATTTGTTTCAATTATGATGAGAAGTACATTCCAGGCCATCAATGTAAATCCCAAAAGTTTTACTTTCTGGAAATGTTGGATGATGAGGAAGAGGTAAAGCTGATTGAAGAAGAAATTGCAGTTGCTAAAGAAGTAGTTATGCAGCCAGAGATCTCTTTCCATGCCTTGGCTGGAACCCAGATCTATCCACAAACTATGAGGATGAAGGGTAAAATTAATGACAGAGATGCTAATATTCTCATCGTTACAGGTTCAACACACAATTATCTAGATCCTCAAACTTCCCTGAGAGTTGGATTGTTGATACAAACTGAGCCTAGGTACAGGGTGACTATTGCAAATGGATAAACAATGTATAGTGAAGGGAAAGTTGAAAATGTACAATTCATGGTGCGAGGAGTGAGTTTGATAGCTTAGTTACTCCTCGTTCCTTTGGGGCCTGCGCAGATGGTATTGGGAGCTCACTGGCTAAGATCTCTTGGGTCAGTAACCATGAACTTCAGTTGCATGACGATGGATTTTAGAGTGGCTGGTACAATGAGAAGACTGCAAGGAATCATCACTCCTCATATGCAAATGATGATTGCAGATGAGTTGCCGAAGATTCTGAGTTGTTCCTGTCAAGCCTATATGATTCAAATTGAAGAGCTAGTTCCCTCTACTGAAACTCAGCCTATGGAAGAGTGTCTCTTGTCCTCAATTACCCATTCCTCTTCAGACATACAACAAGTACTGCAATTATTCCCTGAAGTTTTTGCTTCCACAACAGATCTTCCCCCAAGGAGGGAAGTAGATCATCAGATTCCCTTCATGGAGGGCCAGAAGCCAGTCAGCATTAGACCCTACTGTTAAGATAAATCAGAGAGAATGAAAATAATACTGAATATTGAATTGAGTTTAACCAAGTACAATACCACCTATATATAGGAGGAGAACAAATATCAAAACAACTCTACAACCAATATGAGACTATAATAATATCTAACACTCCTACTCAAACTCACAATGGGTCAAACAGTGTGATTTTTCCTACTAAGTATCTAAATCTCTGAACAGTATGAGATTTGGTGAAGACGTCTGTAGTCTGCTGGGAAGATGTAACAGAATGGAGAGAAATGGTCCCTGCCTCAAAGCACTCATGAACATAATGGCAATCAATCTCTATATGCTTCGTTCGCTCATGAAAGACTGAGTTGCTTGCAATGTGCAATGCACTTCGGTTATCACAATGAAGAGGAGTAGCTCTTGTAAGAATGACACCCATATCTGATAACAGCCAAAGAACATGAACAATCTCTCTAGTAGTAGCTACTATTGTTCTGTACTCAGCTTCAGTCGAAGAACATGCAACAACTGCCTATTTCTTACTTCGCCATGAGATCAGCGAATCACTAAGAAATAGACAGAAACTGGTGGTAGACCGTCTGATAATAGGATCACCTACCCAATCTGAATCAGAATATGCACTCAGCTCTAGTTTGAATGTAGCAAGCATGAAGAATGAGCGAGTAATAGTGCCCCGAAGATATCTGAGAATCCCAAGAAGAGCACCGTAGTGAACTGATGTAAGAGCAGAAACAAACTAACTGATAACACTGACTGCGTGAGCAATATCGGGTCTGGTCATGCATAAGTAGACAAGCTGTCCAACAATCTGTCTGTATCTAGTGGGATCAGGAAGGAGCTCACCATCAGTAAGACGAAGCTTCACATGAAGCTCTAAGGGTGTATCGGCTGATCTACTGTCAGAAAGGCATGCAACGGAGATAATATCTGATGTGTATTTCTGTTAAGAAATGAGTATCCCTCGAGATCCATGAGCAATCTCTAGGTCCAGAAAATAACGTAGTCTGCCAAGGTCTTTCATATGGAACGGCTGATGAAGGTATTTCTGGGTGGATGTAATGCCCGCAGAGTCATCCCCAGTAATGATCAGATCGTCAACATAGAGTAGTAGAATTTCCCTCCCCTGCGGTGATGACCGCATAAACATAGAATGATCCTGAGAACTCTGACTAAAACAAGCCTTGGTGATGACAAGGCGAAAACACTCAAACCAGGCTCGAGGGCCTTGCTTCAAACCATATATAGCCCGACGCAGCCGGCAAACATTACGAGGAGGAGTAGGGAGGCCAGGAAGAGGATCTATATAAACAACCTCAGATAAGGTACCACGAAGAAAAGCATTCTTCACGTCCATCTGATATAACGGCCATTGGCGGATGGCTGCAACAGCAAAAAGAGTGCAAACAGTAGTCATCTGTGCAACGAGAGCAAATGTCTCATCATAATCAATGCCATGCTCCTGAGTAAATCCTCGGGCTACTAGACGAGCCTTGTGCCGCTCAATAGATCCATCAGGTTGATATTTGACCTTGAAGATCTACTTGCAGCTAATAGGCTGAACGCCCTCTGGCAGAGGAACAACATCCCAAGTGCCAGTCTGATCAAATGCTAATTCTTCTGCAATAACTTTCCTCCATTCAGGATATTGAATAGCGTCTTGATAGGTTCTGGGCTCACATGTAGAGTGTATAGCAGTGAGATATGCATGAAACTATGGTGAGTAGGAAGCTAGGGTGGCAAAACCAAACTAGTCAGAAGGACCAGTGGCATCAGGTGCATAACGTGCCGGAGGAAAACCAGAAGTGAAACGGGTAGACTGACGAAGAGGTGGTGGACTGACAGGGTGTGGGGGTAAGGACGGTGGAGTAGGTGCATGTATCGGTGGGAAAGTAGGTGGGATGAGTGCTGGCTACTGTGGGGATGCAGGTGGTGTTTCGGTAGGGGAACAACAGGTGTATGGACTGCAGGAGATATGAATGGAGCCAGAGGAGTGGGATCAAAAGGAATGCGGGAAGATAAAGTCGGGGGGCTAGCAACAACTGGGGAATTGAGAAATCTAGTATCCTTGGGGGCAGTCAGGTAGTAAGGGGAGTCTTCCACAAAGGATATATGTCGAGCAATGCGGACACGACCCACTGATGGATCAAAACAACAATAACCTTTGTGTTCATGACTGAGACCTAGGTGAATGCACTTAGCAACACGAGCGGAGAGCTTCGTGCACTTAGTAGGAGGGAGAAGGACGTAACAGGTGCACCCAAAGGTACAGAGCATACTGTAGTCGGGAGGTGAATGATAAAGAGCCTCATAAGGCATCATACCAGCTAGGGAAGACGAGGGAGTAATGCTGATGAGACTAACAGAGGTCATGATAGCTTCAGCCCAAAAAGAACGAGGAGCGGAAGAGGAGGGTAAAAGAGCGCGAGCTGTCTCAATGATGTGACGATGCTTGCATTCAGCTACACCATTCTGCTGATGTGTGTGAGGGCATGATTGCTGAAAAAGGGTGCCGTGAGACTGAAGGATCGATCTCATAGAGGTGGAAGTGTACTCACGTGCACCGTCCGATCGAAAATTCTTAATGCGCAAACCAAACTGAGTGTGAATCATAGTTGTAAAGAATTGGTAAATATCAGGTATCTCAGATCGCTGACACATAAGAAAAACCCATGTATGTCTAGTGAAGTCATCAATGAAGGCAACATAATAGAGATAGCCTTTCCACGAAGGTACTAGAGAGGGTCCCCATATGTCAGAATGAACAAGTTGAAAAGGATGAGTGGTTTCAGAAGTTCTTTTGTGACTAAAGGGTAGGGCAATGTGTTTGGCCAAATGACAACCCTGACAATCAGATAAATGTTTAAAAGTGAAAGAACTAAGGGCACCACTGCGAGCTATAGTGTAGAACCCCGTATTTTCAAATATTAATTTTATATTTGAAAATGAATTAAAATGATTTACTAGAAATTTAATAAAATATTTTCTAAAGATTTATCCTTTTACACGTGCGAAACACGTGCAAATAATTTTGGTGTAAATATACAATTTGATATTTCTAATAAGTTCTCATACTTATTATGGAGTTTATTCTAAATTTTGGGATTTTTCTGAATAAAGAAACTATTTTTACAAATA